>CAUYLG010034683.1:0-443984 GCA_963573385.1 Cacajao melanocephalus | reverse complement strand
TCACTACCACGAGAACAGTATGGAGGAAACCAACTTCATCATTCAATTATCTCACATCGGGTCCCTCTCACAACATGTGGGAATTATGGAGCTATAGTTCAAGATGAGATTTGGGTGGGGACACCGCCAAGCCCAATCAGTATTGTTTCCAGCTCATGGTGCTGTGTGGAGCCTTCCAGCACGTGAATACATTGCTTTGGTTCACTTTTGGTTGGTGGCATTGTTTTAGAAGATTAATAGCAGGCATATTAGTTCATTTTCATGCTGCTGATAAAGGCCCAAGACTGGGAAGAAAAAGAGGTTTAATTGGACTTACGGTTCCACATGACTGGGGAGGCCTCAGAATCATGGTGGGAGGCAAAGGGCGCTTCTTACTTGGCGGCGGCCAGAGAAAATGAGGAAGAAATAAAAGTGGACACCCCTGGTAAACCCATCAGATCTCATGAAACTTATTCACTATCACGAGGCTAGCATAGGAACGACTGGGTGCCATGATTCAATCACCTCCCCCTGGGTCCCTCCCACAACGTGTGGGAATTATGGGAAGTATGATTCAAGTCGAGATTTGGGTGGGGACACAGCCAAACCATATCACTGGGATAATATATTCTCTCTCCTTCTCTCTTTCTCTTGAAGCTTGGACAAGTGAGTGGGGTATGGCTGGGGTAGATCTGAAATGTTAAAATAGAACTGTTTCTTTCAAAGTCGTAGAGATCCTCTAGCCTCCAGAAGCTGGAAGTCAGTTTGACGTTTTGCCTGCATTTGGCAGGCTGCTGCTTCTGTCTTCACATTTGGAAGGTCATTACTCCAGCCACCTCGCTGTGTCATGCATACCTAGGTGATGTTCTTTCACCAAGTTCGCCTGATAATGAGTGCTTTTGATATGCAGATTTGGATACTTTTTGAGCCCCAGAACGTGTTCTATTTATGTCTTTGAAGATTGCTTATTTCCTATTAAAACCAACAACAGCTCCTTCCCATTTGCAACCAAAATGGAATCAGTATTTTCCACCACGGTCACCTCCCCCTCTGCAGACCTGGCCAGGACACCAAGCTAGCCCTCCCTCCCTCCATGGCCCCCAAATCCCCTGCCTGGCTAGGTTGGTCTTCTCCCTGCTCCTGAAGGCTGGCTCCTGAGAGGCTGTGGCCCCTGCCATCTTCTCTGCCAGGGACATTCTTCCCTCAGTCCTCTGCAAGGCTGCCTCTCACTCAAATGCCAAGGTATTTCCAGAACCTCCTAGCTGAAGGGGCACTTGCCCACCACAAGCCCTGGCAACAGGGTCTCACGTTATCTTCTGTCATTCTTCTTATGGCATTTGTCAGTCGCTGAGATTATCTCAGTTCTCCCATATTTTTAGCACCCTCCACCCGGGGGCAAGGGCTCTGTCCCCTCACTCTCTGCTCTAGCCACAGTGCCTCACACAGCCTGGCATGCAACAGGCACCCATGGGTTGGACAGCTTTGGGTCAGGCTGCCTGACCCACCCAACAGCAGAACCACCACTTCCCCACATGCTGGGTGTCTACGGCCTCACAAGCCCCCCACGCACCTGGGACAATTCTGGATTCTTCTGACATGAGCACCCGTGTTACTGCTGGGCTCTTCCAAAGGTTTGAATCTGCTCCTTACTACCATCTTAGAACTCTGATGTTGCTAGGTTTGTTGGAAAGACCACTTCCTTTTCTCAGCTCCCTGGGTTTTCTTCTCACCTCTCCACTTGCTCCTTCTCTGTGTTCTCATGAATTAGAGCCTTCCAGCCAGCGGCAGGTCCCTCAGTCCTTTGAAAAATAAGATCTTCTCCCACCTCTTGCAGAACACATTATTTTGGGGGGTATGTCCATGGTTGGCTGGTCTTCAGGTTGCTCTGATTTAAACAACCCTTGCTGCTTTTCTGATCATCCCCCCCACCCCGCCCCAGCAGAGCACTAACTCCCAACTGCTGTTAATCATGCTTTATCCCACTGTGCATCCCTTCCCTGCCACCCCACCTACCTCCTGTAGAGCGTCAGCTCCCTGAGGGGTCTTTGTCCACTGCCAGAGCTCCCACGGAGCATGCACCCAGCAAGCATGTGGATAATACTTGTGAATGAAGACATGAATGAACAAGCCAATGAGTGCACGGCTGCCAAACAGCTCTCACTGAGTCCTATGAGATGTAACCCCAAGGCCCTGTGACTCCTTCCCCCACCACTTGCAAGCTCTGTCCCCCCAGCAGCCATAGTGACCCCTGCAGGCAGCCTCTAATAATGAATGAATGCATAAATGAATGAATAAATGAACGGTTATCAATAACTAACTAATAAGAATGAGCATCTTATTTGGCTCCTCACTTACCTCCGTGATTCAGTCCGGCCTTAAGGTACCCTCAGCCTGTTACAGGTTCAGTGATTGAAGTGGGCAGACCCTCTAGAGGCCCCGTGACCCCCAGCCCCCTGGGTGACCTTTCCCCTTGAGTGTGGGTGGGCCTCTGACTTATGCAAAGATTGAGCCTCTGTATTTGCTGAGAGAGCCCCTCCCCACTTGCTCGGAAGAAGCAAGCTGCCCTATTGGAGTGAACAGCCCTCAGGAGAGGATGGGTCAGGATAGTAAGGACCTAAGCCCTGGGCTGATGGCCTACAAGGGGCAGAAAGCTGCCAAAAACACAGGAGCTTGGAAGTAGACCCTTCCCCAGCCAAACCTCAGATGAGACCCCAGCCCTGGTTGATGCTGGATTCCAGCCTCACGGAGGTTCCCACTGAGCCCTGCCTGACTCTCAACCCACGGGAACACAACGTGTGCTGTTGGAAGGGAACAAGTCTCTGCAATACTGCTGTGCTGCCCTAGATAACTCACACAGTGACCTGGTCACACAGAGCAATGGGCAGGGCCCCGGGACTGGGCCCTATCAGCTCCAGCATCTCCCCTTCTGTTGACAACACCTGCTCTGCCTGGGTCAGCCCCACTGGGACCAGTCAACTTCCAGCTCAGGGACAGCCCTTTCTCCCTGGTCAGCAGCCACTTCACGTACGGCCCCTGCAGAGGCCCCAGCCATCTCTGCAGCTGCTGTGGCTGCTGCGTCTGTCTGTGGAGCTCACAGAAACCCTGGGCAGAAGGCCTTGGGCTGTGAGAAGGAAGATGCCTTCTGCTTTCTGTGTAAAGCTGCTGCTGTCTGAGGCTCCTTGCCTGAGCCCCAAGGGCTGTCACCTTCCTAACCCTTGATTCAACCCCGAGAAAAGCTATCCCGAGTCCCATGTCCCTCCCTCCAAAGCCTCACTTCCCTCCAGGCCTACGGTGTGTGGGGCACAGGCTCTCCTCTACACATTCATGCATAAAGGCGTGATTTGCTGGTCATTTTTGACAAAATTTTGCAGAAAATAATTCCTCAAATATGCAGCCATCTAGATTACACAGTTTTTCACATACTTGTATGTCTTCTGGGTCACTTTTCTTTTCACAGTTGGACAGAGGAGAGAATCAAATGTGTGTCTTCACGCATTTCCCCAGAACCTCAGAGAATCCAGATGGTGTGTCTTCTGCTAACAGAGAGATAAACCCTCTGTTATTAGTCTCTGAAACTAAAAACCTAAAGAACCAGGCTCAGAATTACCACCACCAAGCATGGGTGGAACCCAGTTCTTTGTTATTAATCCCATCTGTATTTGCATATTCCAGTTGCGAAGACAGCTGTGTACATTGTTATCACTGTCATCATCTCTGTCATTATCTTGGATGGCATTCATTGATCATTTCCTATACGAGAGCTTCTCTGCAAGGATAGATGGATGGGAGAATTGATTTCTCTTTTTAAATCCTCGTAACAGTTTGGTACAATTCAGTAAATACACACTTTATAGACTTCCTGAAACCGCCTGGCTGGGTGCTGGCCCTCTGTGGATTTATCGCTTACCCCTGACCTGATCGTGTATAATGGGAAACTGCGTCTGCCTTCGGCTGACTCAGAACAAAGGACCCACCTGTACCACAGCCGAGCTGAGAGAAGGGAGGCATTTGTTCTGAACTCAAAACAGTCTCCAGACTTATTGATCTCAGAACCAAATGTCAAATACCCTACTTTCCACAATAAATGTCTCTCTTGAAAGTTCTGTGTGAATTGAGTTTTTAAAAATCAAATCGCATTGTAAAGCTGGTAAGGAGAAGGGCTGCTTTTGGGAAACTTGTTTGCCTTACTTTATAAATGGAAGAAAACCATGCTAGGAATCAGAGCTGTTAATAAACTTTGTTTATAAAGCCTTTTTAAAAATGTTGACTTTTTTTTTTTTTTTACAATATTGGTTTTTTGAAAGGCGGGGGTTTGCCAGTTCTGCTAATGTATGTTTGGAACATTAATGAAGGGGGGACTTGAGAGTATCTGGAGTCGAAAATCAGGATTTCCCATTCCAGGGAAGGGTCTGGAATAGTAGAGAAGGCCTGGCTCCTCGAGTCCTCTGCCCTCCCTCGTGACACATGGATTGAGCACAGTCTGTGCCAGCCACCTTCCCAGTCTGGGGTCATTCCTGAGTCCAGAGGCTCTCCAATGTGAGTGTGCACCTGAGTCACCCAGGGAGTCTGTTAAAACACAGGTCTTAGTACTCCCAGCCCAGAGTTTCTGACCCCGTAGGTCTAGATATGGCTCGAGAATCTGCATTTCTAGTGAGTCCCCAGGGGGTTCTGAGGCTACAGGTTCTGATGCACTTTGAGAATCACTGCGTCGGTGAACACAGGAACGTGCTTCCCTTTCTGAGAGTTGATGTTCTCTCCAGACGGCGCATTCCCCTTCTGGCCCTGTGAGTCTTAGCTGGCAATGAACACGGAAGCTGGCTTGTCTATGACATCCCATCACAGCACTGTAGGAATTTAGTACTCAGCATGTGGAAGGTTCTTTGATTTTGGAAACATGATTGACGGAAATTCAATCTGGGCTTCTTGCAGTATGAATCTGTAGGCACGGGTCTGAGTTCTGGTTCTTGTGACATCCGTCCATATAACTCAGTCATTACTTTTGCTGCTTGAACATTTATTTCCTTTTCTATGAAATACATTCACTTATTCATTCATTTCAAGAGATAATCATAGAGCACCGACTCTATCCGCACCATGGATTTTGCAAGCTCCTGGAAATGCAGAAGAGAACATTGCAGATGGCTTTGCTGGCTTTGTGGGATTCAAAAGTAGCAGTCAAAACAAGTCTGAAGCAACTCACACAACTAATTTAAATGGTGGCCAATGCCAGGGCAACCAGTGCAGTGAAGAAATGACCCTGCGGGGATCAGCTCACAACTTGTGTTCTGTATCACTGCCCCTTCAAATTCACCAACATCGCAGGGAGATGCTTTCATCTCTCCCTTCCCTGATAAAACTCGGCAGGCCCCAGGACTCTTCTGCTCAGTAGAGACAATCTTATACTCTCTGTAGGTCACAAAGTGCACTCTCACTTTAGAAATTAAGATGGCTAGTCTGACCATTATTTGCACTTTATTCAAAGGTAATATTTCCACTCTTCTGTACCTTCCCTGCTGCTCCCTCAGGCGGCTGATGGTTGAGCTGCTGCACTTGGGAAAGAGAGGCATTAATCAGGCTCCAGTCAAAAGCAAAATCCATTCCAGGTGTTTTAAGCAGACAACAATTCATTCAAAGGAATGGTCACAGGTGTATGGACTGTATTGATTTGTATCAATGACAATATCAGAACTGGAAGAGAAGCTGTGATTGCATTCACCTTCTGTTCAATTTTAAGAAAATGTGGCCATCTTTCTCCAAGATTCATTTACCTTCTGCACAGGACAAGCTGTCAATTTACATGGGGACATGGCACCACCTCACAGCTACATTGGCAGACTTTCCAGAGTGACCCTTCTCTGCAGTTCCCCAGGACTGAGGAATTCCTTCCGTTCACTCTCATAGTACAGAGAAGAAATCCCAGGGCCTACCACTTGGTTCTTCCCACCACAGAATCTCCCACCCCATCGTCCAGGGAGCCATGTGACTTTCTGCCAGTTGTCAAGGATATCTACTCTATTACACACTGAGAAACTGGGAAAAAAGCTATCAAGCCATTATCTGGACTGCCTGAGCCCATTCCTCACTGACCACCATCACTGGGGATTTCAGTGGCATTTGAGATCCAAGAAATTGGCATCAATTCGGAGGCAGGGTACAGTGAAGAGTGGAGACACAGGTCAATTCTCTTCGCCAGAGCAGCGTCTCACTCCAGCCAATAGCTGAAGGGCCCTTTGGGAAAGGCTTGGAGGAATATCAAAGGTATCCCCCTGTGAATGTATTTCGAAATCCTTCTGCACAGAGACTCAAATTCCCCTTCAACCAACCAGCCCTGGGTCTACAGATAGGGTTCAGTGTGGAAACTGAGCAACAGTGCATGACTCACCGGTGTGTCCTCGACAGCTGGGTTTCTACCCACCAGAACTTAGAGATGTCCTGTATTTTCTATGTCAAGTAGTATTAGGGAGCCTTCCTGAATTGCAGTCCCATAGATGCCATGACCAATTGTCAGTGCTGAAGATGACTGACATGGCTCCATCTCAGAGGTTTCCTTCTGGCCTTCTCTCTGTAGGACTCTCTTATCTCAACCTTACAAAAGAGCTTTCCAAGAACACTACTGCTCCTCTGGCAAATGCATTTCTTGGTAGTGTCTTCTGTGTGCTCCCAGAGAGGGTCATAAGGAAAGGGATACACAAGACACACACCGTTAGTCTACTCAGAAGTTCCTGGGTTTCTCAGCCTTGGTATTCCATTTTCTACATTACGCCAGGGAAGAGTTGGCTTTTCAAATGGATGTAGGTCATGTGTGAGTCCAAGTTTCAATAAATCAATCAAGAAAACTGTTAGAAACTCTTTCAGCTTCTTGAGCTAACACATTAAATCCAGGCTCTCTTGTGAGTACACTGCTATCAGTAAATTTGGCCTGATCTCAATTTATCTTCCATCTTCTTTGGTCTGACACCCTTTAAATTCATTTCCACACATATTCCTCACATTTCTGCTGGTGAAAATTAGCAATAGCTCATGATATCAACTACCTTCTTCTGGGGCAGATATTACAGTTGCCCCCCAGTGACGTATAGGAAGCTCTAACTCTAGTTATAGGTAAAAGGGGTGAAGAGGGTGAGTATGGGAAGAATAGGCATTGCTTTGCAAGTCACCTTCCCCAGGTGAGGATATTACAAGATCTTTACACAAGGCTGAGTTAGCTAGACTCCTCAGAGATCGAGACCAGGCATGCTGGCAAGGGATTCTCAGAGAGTTTCAGGTGTTCAAGATTCTCAACTTTATCTAGGTCCATCCAGATGTATCCATTGGAAGTCTCAAAATTCCATCTTCCCACTCAATTAGTTCTCTAACTTTCACATAAGAGAGTCAGCAGCTGTGTGAATTCAACTTAGGGCTATCATTCTGCCGCGTGTGCACATACATTTTGTTTTTGACTTCCAACATATTTCTCACTGCAGCTACAAAAGCAGAGATAGTATTTTAGGGCTGCTCCGAAATCACTTTGCTTCTCTCACCATGACTTAAGCTGAGCCTTTCTCACCCCAAGTTTGTCATTTTCTCTATAAGCTCTCCAGTAGAGTAAAAACTATACCCCCATAATCTCTGTAGTCATACAGTTAAAGCACCACCTCCCTGTAGTCATGTGGTAAAAGTACCGTAATGGTCCAGTGAAGCACCCACTCTGCATGGAATCCCACAGGCACGGCATCATGATAAACAGCAGGTGAACGCTTACATTGTGATACTATGACATGCCGTGGGTTTAATGGTACCTGATTACCTAAGGCTTCTGAGTTCAGCCTTGCATTTAAGACCAAGGATACGACCAAACTGATTCCAGAATCCCATCTTTGAGGGTATATTTCCTGAGCTGCAACTACCTCTGGCACTGAATGGTACAATGGCCAGGAGTCAATCGGGGAAACAAAACCTACACAGGCACTCAGCAGATAGAATTTAATATAGGGAATTTTTTACACAGGTATTGGAAGGGTGAAGACCAAGCAAGGAAAATCATAGAAAGCCATAAGGAATAACTGAAGGAAACAAAAGACCACCCCTATGGCTGGGAGAACAACAGACGAGGCTGGGTGTATTAGCGTTCTCTAGAGGGACAGAACTAATAGGATATATATATATATACACACACACACACACACACACACACACACATATGTATATATGCATATATATACATATATATGGTAAAAGTATATATATTTGACCACCATATATTGAAGAATTTCGTTTGTTGCTCTATAGCTCATAATCACTGCTTCTGGCTCCTGCATAGAGTATCAGGAGGACATGCATATATGGGAGTTTATTATTAACTCACATTATCACAAGGTCCCACAACAGGCCATCTGCAAGCTGAGGAGCAAGGAAGCCAGTCCAAGTCCCCAAACTAAAGAAGCTGGAGTCTGATGTTTGAGGGCAGGAAGGGTCCACATGGAAGAAAGATGTAGGGTGGGAGGCTAGGCCAATCTAACCTCTTCATGTTTTTCTGCCTGCTTTATCCTGGCCACATTGGCAGCTGATTAGATGGTGCCCACCCGGATTAAGAGTGGGTCTGCCTTTCCCAGCCCATAGACTCAAATGTCAATCTCCTTTGGCAACACCCTCACAGACACGCCCAGGATCGATACTTTGCGTCCTTTAATACAATCACGTGGACACTCAGTATTAGCCATCACATGGGGTCACCAGACGTCATCAGATGCTATGGATACTGAAGAGGAGCTGCATGGAGCTGTGGGTGAAAGCTCTGAGGGTGAAGGTTGCTCCAGCTCTTACTACTGCCCCTGAGAAGGCACTGCCTCTGGGAGGGCACCACCCCTGAGAGGGCACTGCCTCTGAGAGGGCACCGCCTCTGCTCCCTCTGCCTGCCCCTTCTCTCCCACCCAAGACTGGAAAACAGCATTTCCTAACCTGGTTCCTGGAATGTTCTTGTGCATAGAACTTGTTTGAGCGCAAGCGAGAAGCCCAGAATGGTAGAGGCCAGAGTGGGTTGATTTGCCACGGAGGTGAAATTTATCCTCCAAAGAGGAGAAAGACAAGGTCTCAGAGAATCAGGGCAATTTAGGAGTTGGAAGATGAGGATGAGAGAGAAGGAGGGTTACAGCCCCTTGTGAAAAGAATATTGAGAACAGCAGAAGTGAAGAAAGCATTTGGAAAGCATTTGCAGGGAATTAAGAATATACTTCCATCTCACTGATGCTTTTTGAGAAGAATAACAGCAGGGATTTGAATTGTATTAAGATTTGGGCACATGGCAGTTTCAGGGCTTTTCAGGCTGTGTGGATATCTATTCCTGGGACCAGGCTAAGTAACACTGGAGGAAATTCTCCTAGCTACACTCCTGACATTCTATGCAGGAGCCAGAAGCAGTTGTTCTTTTGTTTTCTTCTGGACCTCAGGTGCAGAAGGGGCTTCTCACATCCTCATCTCCTAGCGAGCTCATTACTATCAGCGGCTCAGATGGGACTCCCACTCCTCTTTTCACATGGTTGTTTTCCACGGCCGAGCATCCCAGCTGCCTTTGCCTCTCGCCCTGACATCTGCACTGATGTGTTTGATATATGCAATTAGATAGATGTGTAACTTGGAGAAATAGGCAGGGTTGTGTAGCCATGCACATAAATAAATAGATAAAATTTATGTAAAACAATCTGCTATAAATCTCATTTGGTTTCTTACATTTTACACCAAAGCACCATATATTTAAGAATTTCCTTTGTTGCTCTATAGCTCGTAATCACTGCTCCTGGCTCCTGCATAGAATATCAGGAGTGCAGTTAGGAGAATTTTCTCCAGTGTTACTTAGCCTAGTCCCAGTAATAGACCTCCAGGCAGTACTGCCATGTGCTAAATCTGTTTGTGGATTTCTCTAGGGTCTGCATCTCGGAGAGTAGTTGAATACAGTATTTCTTGCCCATTATTAAATTGAGATATAATTTACATGCCATAAAATTTACCCTTATAAAGTCTACAATTCAGTGGTTTTTAATATTTTCACAAATATATTTACATCACTGCGATCTAATTCCAGAAGATTTTTATGACCACATTAAAAAAATTCTTGTTCCCGTTAGCAGTCCCTTCCCAGCCTCCACCAACCAGGGGCAACCACTGCCCTACTTTCTGTATGGATTTGTCTATATTTATTTCCTTTTAAAAATGTTGTTTATTAACTTATTGACTATCTGATGTAGAAAGTTAAATTAATCATACATCTCACACCATAAAGCATGAGCCTACTTTTTTTTCAAATGACCTAATCCCTCTCTGATCCCCACGTCCTCTTCCCCCTTCTTGCCACCTGCTTTGGAATTCGGGTTCACTGTGATGTTAACTATGTTAGCTACGTGTACTTAGGACATAGAGTGCTCTTCTCTGTGCATTTTTACCATGTGCACAGAGATTGTGCTAGGGTTTCTTACTTTCTCACTCAACTCCACTACTTAAAATCTAGACAAAGGGGACAGTGCCGTGACAATAGCAGCCTTTGCCTTAAATGCCATTTCCCATGAAAGGTAACCCAAGCCCACGGGAGAAATTGGTGACTCTGTGATAGGGCAAAAAATGTCTAAAAAGAGCCTGGACTATCTCTTCATACTTCACAGCAGGAAAGCTATCAGAGGCAGGCAGGGACACACAAAATATCCTCAGGAAACAAATTTTAGATCCATGAAGATATAAACTGCCACACACCAGAAAACATCACAGATATTTAAACAATCTTAAGTACACACTAATCCTGAAAAAAAAATAACTCACTGACCAGCATTGGAGGATAGTAGGGAATAGACACATTTAACTCAGAAAGTGGGAAACATTAGAAAAACATCCAGATTTGTTTTGCTTTACCTGCTTGAATTTATCTGAACAGAACCAAATCATAGATGAGGGCAAGTTTCTGTCTACAAAATGATCTCAGCTAACGAATAAAAAAGACATGATAAATTTTGACTATTTAGGAAGCCCCCCAAATTGGGGCACAGGCTGAAGGGATCTTGGCTTTGTCTGAGAAAGATTTCAAGGGCAAGCCACTGATGTTAAACAGGAGCTTTTATTAAAACAGCAACAGAGGTGCTGCTACCCCATGGGCAATGTGCCCAGAGCAGCAGCTCAGAGGAAGCTCTGCACTCACATTTATACCCACTTTTAATTATATGCAAATTAAGGGGCAGTTTATGCAGAAATTTCTAGGAAAAGGTGGTAACTTCTGGGTTGTTGGGTCGTTCTCATGAAAGGGGTGGTAACTTCTGGGTGTTGCCATGGCAATGGTAAACTGGCATGGCTCACTGGTAGGCATGTTTTATGGAGAGGTGCTTCTGGCCCCACCTCTTTTAGCTAGTCCTCAATTTGGTCCAGTGTCCAAGCCTCGCCTCTGGAGTCTAGTCTGCCCCCTACCTCATTATAATTTTTAGACTTTAATGAATTAGTGGATATAGGCAACGATCATAAGTAGCCGTTGACATAAAAGGAGAAACAACCAGACATTGTGTAGTTTAGAGATAAAAATATCATCTCTGAAATACTTTCACCTAAATAAAATGAAACAAAGCAAAAGAAGCTCATCTGTTCAAGTTTCTAGGCCTTTCAATTTCCAGGAAATTCAGGAGATATGAACATTCTAAATTATTTCATGGAGACCTGGCTGTGAGAAACCTTATGGGACAAACATCCTGGTTTCTTCAACAAATGAAACTCACAGTGTGAAAAATAAAGATGAGAGGGGGAGCCCATGAAAAGGTTTAGAGACTTAATATACAGATAGACCAATAGAGATACACAATGTATAGCTGTGTGTGTGTGTGTGTGTGTCTATATACTTTGTTTTGTTTTATTTTGTTTATGCAAAAGTATTTCAGAGATGATGCTTTTATCTCTAAGCTACATGGTATCTGGTTGTTTCTCATTTTATGTCAACAGCTACTTATAATTGTTACCTATATGCTATATATATACACACACACACCACACACACATATGTATATATGTACATACACACACGCACATACAAATATCATACACAAACACAGGCAATTGTTGAAAGTCATTTAAGAACATTCAGGGAAATGTGAACACTAGCAGTATATCTGTTGAAAGTAAAAATTAAATGTTGAAAATTGTGGACTGGGCTTATAAGGTTGTTGTTATTTTCATAAGGGGAAATAATTTATATTTATGAATTATATATTTAAGAATAAAATACTCTCTCTGCAATTTGCCTCAAAAATAAAATGAAGCAGAATGAAGGTGAGTGGGTAGAGGCATAGGGGAAACGCAGTTGACTGTGAGTCAATTATTATAAAAGTTTGAGGGATGACCCCAGGGGATCATCATATAGTTCTTTTTATTTTTGCCTATGTTTGAAATGTTCTGTAGAAAAATTAAAAGCAGAAAGAGCACAACTCTGGAGAAAACCCTGGTCTCCATCTGGTCCAGCTGGGGAGTGATATGGGCCCCTACTTAAAATCTCAGACCTTCAGTTCCTTCATCTGTGAAGGAGAGATACGACTATCAATCTCACAAGTTAGTTGGAGAATATTTAATCAATAGGTATAAAGCACATAGAGCAGTACCTGCCCATTGCTCTGTAGATTTTCAGTTCAGTGTTTCTAACTTCTGCAGAGTGTTTCAAAGCTTGTCTCCAGTGGATTGTCTTTGTCTATGCCCCCACTGTCACACTGCAAGCATAACCAGTGAATATTTTCACAGTTGTCCTCACATATGGGAGAATTCCTGAGGGATGAACTGTGAGGAATGAGGTTGCTGGCTAATGTCAGCCACTATGTCTGGATCCTTGCAGAAAATCCCATCTCCCTTCATTCTAGCTCTTGGCTAGAATTATCATTCCTTTCTGCATTTTTCCATTATAAGGTCTTAATTGGAGGTAACGTCAGTATCTCTTTACCTATCACTTAGGCATTCAACTCTCCTTTTCCAGGAATTGTCTGCCATATTCTTTGCCAATATTGCTATTAGCTTTCTTGACTTTTTTCTTGTGGATTTGCAGAAGTATTTGGTACATTTATGATGATATTTCATTGACAATTTTAGTTGTCATGATTAACTTCTTTTAGTTTTTTGTTTTTCTGCATTGTTTGTCTAGAGTGTCTTCTTTGAAAGAAAATCTAATTTTGATCTAGTCTCAATCTATCACTTTTTCCCTTGAGATTTATGCTTCTCAAGTCTCGATTAAGAATCTGTCCACATCAGAAAATTACAAATATAGTCCCATTATATCATTTTATTAGTTCTATATTTTATATGTCACTTTTTAAAAAAAAAAATCTCCCTGGAATTCATTTGTGAATATAAGGTTGAAATACAACTGTGCTTTACTCCATTTTATGAGTCATTGTCTTATTTATTTATTTATATTATGCTTTATATTCTGGGGTACACGTGCAGAACGTGTGTTTTATAACACAATCTGTAAAACAACCCATCCTTCGTCACTGGTTGGCACACGTGGATACCCAAATACATTTATGAAGATTGTATAGTCCATGTGAAAGGATCTTCCAGGTATACAAAGTCACAAAATGAATATTTGTATTATATTCTGTCCCCCTGTAGACACTCCTAAGTAACTTTCTGAGTTCCGTTGTCCTCCCTGCCTGTTCGCACGTTTGCACCATGATCACTTTACTGTTTTTGTTTTTACATCGGTTTTGGAAACTGTCATTATACCTAGCAAAAAATAATCCTGCCTTTGTTTCTTTTCAAATGCTACTTAGCTATTTGTAGACTTTCGTTCTCTCATATAAATTTTGAAAATAAATATATTGACTTTATAAACAAAATTATAATTGTTGTCAAAAGTGCTTTGAAGTTTGAGTACAAGATGGAAAAAATATTAAGCTTTATGGTGGTAAGTTAATTTACACCATCCTTGAACAAGGTTTTTCCTCTCTGTTTTTTGAACTCTTATTTTATGTTATTTGAGTTTCTTATTTTTCTTATAAAAACTTTGTGCATTTCTTTTCAGTTCTTCATAATAATTGGTACTATAAAAGGAATCAATTTTTTCTATTATATTATCAGGTAATTACTTCTGATGTAGAAGAATGTTATTCACATAAGTAAATTGATCTGCAAACTTGTTAAATTCTCTTCATAATTTGAAGAATCATATGCACGCTCACAGATGTACATATGCTCACCCACATTCATTTTTATTCTGTGGTGTTTCTAGTACATAATCATATCATTTAATGATTTATGTTTTTGGTATGAGTTTATAACTTAAATCGAGGTTGAACTTTATCAAATTGTTTTCATGTATTTATTGATAGAACAATGTGCTTTTTGTTCCTCTATTAGTTAATTAGTGTGGTGTATCACCTTAGTACATTTTTCTCTGACTAGGATAAACTGTATTCATTATACTGTATTCCTTTTAATATACTTTTAGAGTTGGCTAGCTAATATATTATATAGCCATGTGTCTAAAATATATTATTAACCTTCATTAATCTACTTGTGAAAATATGCTGTTTTTTGATTTTTTAAATCTCAGTTTCTAAAGGAGTGGTGTTAAAACATTCAAGTACAACTATTGATCAATTTATTTCTCCTAATTTCTTCATTGTTTTTGTTTTCATATATTTTAAAACTATATTATTAAAATCATATATGTTCATATTTATTTTGAAACCTGAATCAATTGTTTTCATTACCAATATATAGTTTTTCTTTCTTTTGCATATTCTTGATCTTAAATGTACTTTGCCTTTTATTATGCTGGCTGTTTTTAAGTTAAAAAATGTCTGTATTATTTGGTTTTAAGTGTATTTCTGGTAGACAACATATTATTAGATAATGTTTATTCACTCCATTCTGATAGTTCATTTTTTTGTAGACATTTTAATACATTTACACTTATTGTAGTAACAGTTTATTTGCACTTATTTTAGCAATATTTGATATTTGAAAAATGTGTCATATTTTTACTCAGATTTTTCTACCTTCACTTTCTTTTTTATTGAGTGGAAGTTTACATTGTATATATACCAATAGCTGTTTAACCATTCCTCAGAGGCTGAACATTTGTGTTCTTTCCAGATTATAGCTATTGCCAATAAAGCTACTATAACATTCACTTGCCAATCTTTGTGCAAACATAGGTTTGTTTGTTTTCTCTTGAGTAAATACTTACAGTGGGATTCTTTTTCAAAGTTATTGTACTATTTGCATTTTCACCATCAGTGTATGAAAGTTCTGGTTGCTTCAGATTTCTCTCAGCTTTTGTCTTTTTTATTAACTTTTCCCCCTTTTTAAAGATTTTTAGTCTGATGCTATTGTGAGTTTAATGTGCATGTTCTTAATGACTAATGTTATTAATGACTAATGTTATTGACCATCTTTTCACTCATATACTTGCCATATTTATTTCTTCTCTCATAAAACGTCCATCTGTACTATTTGCATGTTTCCAAATTAGTTTTCTCATTTCTTAGTTTTGAGTTTTAACATTCTTAATAAGATATTTGTTTAATAAACACATACTCATAGTCTATGGCTTGATTTTTTTTCTCTTAACAGTGTTTGAGAGGAAAACATTTTTAATTACTAAGTCTAATTTTTCAATATTTTATTTTATGGTTTATGCTTTTGTGTAAACCATATGTAAAAACATGACAAAAGAAAACAAAACAAAAAATCCATGCCTTACCTAAATTAAAAAAAAAGTTCTCTATGTTTTCCCCTAGACAGTTTCTTCTCAGAGTTTTAATTTATTCTTTTTTAGTTTTGTTTTGGCTATTCTTTGTCATTTATATTTTTATAACTTTTAGAGTTATCTTTTTGCCTTCTAAAATAAAATAACTGATTTTGATTGAGATTTTGTTGAATCTGTAGATCAATTTGTGGATAATTACATCTTTGTTTTAAAGTGTTGGTTTTATTATTTTTCACATATAGTGAGGCCAACAGATCAGGAGATTATTTCCACTGAATAAATTGTCTGTTACTCACAGTTCCCAAGAGGAGGGGACATGCCACAGCATGCAGGGCCACAGGGGAAACACCAGGGGTGGTCAAGAGGCAGAAGGAGCTGGAGAAAAGCAGGAGTGGGAGCCTTTGTTGTGGTATCCATGTGACAAGCAAAGCCAAGCTGAGTTCGCAGGCTTAGGATTGGCTGGTTTCAATAATTTCAGCAGGCTTTGGGGAATAGGTTGTCTGGTACTGGGCCCTGGGATGACTAAGGTGGAGGACTATTGCTTCTGGTAATTAAAGAACCAGGTTGAGAAAGTGGTCCTGAGTATGGGCCCTGGATTTGTTAGTTATCCTAAGAAAGTTGTACTTCTGGATGAGTTGTTTACTATTTAATTACTGGCTGGCCCTGGGAATATCTCCCACTTCAGGGAGTCCTCCTAAGCCAGAGGGCCAGGAATATAGAAAATAAGAAAATATGGCCCGGCGCAGTGGTTCACGCCCGTAATCCCAGCACTTTGGGAGATCTTGGCGGGTGGGTCACAAGGAGATCGAGAACACCTTGGCCAACATGGTGAAACCCCGTCTCTACTAAAAATGCAAAAATTAGCTGAAATTAGCTGGGTATGGTAGTTCACACCTGTAGTCCCAGCTACTCTGGAGGCTGAAGTAGGAGAATGAAACTTCATCTCAAAAAACAAAAAAAAGAAAATATTAATGCAATTATTAACATGTTAAATTTTCAGTTCACGAACATGCGATTTCTTTATATATTTACGTCTCTTAAAATTTTATTCATTACTGCTTTGTGGCTTATAGCACACATCTTGCACATATTTTGTTAGATTTATTCTTAAGTATTTCATGTTATTTGGAACTAAGATGGCCATTTAAAATCTTCAATGTGGAATTTTTCATAGCTAGTATGTAAAAATAAAATAGATTTTGTATACTTGTATCCTGAAAACTTGCTAAGTTTATTCTTAGTTAGAGTAGCTTTTATTTTTAATCTTATTTATGTTTTCCTTGACCTTTTGCACTCATGGTATGTATTTATATAGTTGTTTTAATATCTTATTATTTTATGGTTTGTGCTTTTGTGTCTTATGTAAAAATAAGACAAAACAAAACAAAACAATATCCATGCCTCATCTAAACTAAAAAAAAAAAATGTTCTCTATGTTTTCCTCTAGAAATTTTCTTGGTGAATCATAATAGAATATTGGTTCTGTTATCTGTGTTCTTCCTGGTTCTTTTTCCGTTGGCTTATATTTTTCTCTATTTGGGTTGGTATTTTTTGCTTCCTTGAATGGCTGGTGATTTTTGTTGGATTATGGACATTGTGATTTTAAATTGTTGGGTGCTGGATATTTTGTGTTTCTGTAAATATTGCCATGCTCTGTTCTCAGATGCATTGGAGCTCCTTGTTATCAGTTAGATTTCCTTTCTTGTTCATGCTTGATTTTAACCTTTATTAGGGTATGGATAAATAAATTACAGTACAATTCTCCTATACATATTGTGTTTCTATGGAAGTCACAACTTTAAAGACTATCTAATAGGTTGGGAATATACTAATTGTATAATGTTATATGAAAAAAACACCTCACGGCTACATGACTATATACAAGGTAATCATAACACTGTTCTTAAATTGGTATCATATGTCTCTAGATAATAAAGATAAATCATATGTCTATAGATTATAGATAACAATAAAAAACTTAAAATACACTTTTTTTTTGCTAAGTGGTGAGATTATAGGTCATTAAACTTTTTTTTACATTCTTATTTTAAATCTTTTCTAAATATATGGATATTTTTGTTATTGTTAGACAAAAAGGTAATACTACTAACAACAAAAAATACTTGTTATACTTTCACGGTTAAAATTAAAATGACAGGCAATCTGAGCGTTGGCAAGAATGTAGAACAATTGGACCTTACATGTGGTGTGGGTGGAAATACACACTGGTATAAACATTTTAGAACCCTTTAGGAGTATTCACTGAAATACACACTGGTACAAACATTTTAGAACCCGTTAGGAGTATTCACTAAAACCTAAAATACACACACCATTTGTGAGCCAGCAGTGACATTCCCAGGAAGATGCCCAAAGGAATACATACAACCATGCACCAAAGCCATGTGCAAGAATGTTTGTGGCAGCACTATTTGTGATAACCACAACGGTTAACAATCTGAAGTTTCAATATAGAACATAAATAACTGTTGTGTATCACACAGTGGAACACAATATAAAGATGCAATAAGGACAATTCTCACAAACACATTGTTGAAGAAAACATTCTTGATGCAAAAGAGTACATATAAAGTACAAATGAAAGCACCACAAATTCATCTTTCAAGCCATGACAATAATTACCCTTGGTGTCTAGAATCAGGCCTGTGGAAAGTCAGTAGTGCTGTTTCTGGGCTTCAGTGCTGGTTTCATGAGAGTTTATGTTTTGTGAATATCACTAAACTGTATATTTGTCAGCTGTGTCTTATCTGTATGCATGGCATATTTAATTTAAAAAAATATTATTCCTAGCCAATATATTAAGGCATTTACATGGACCAAAACTCACTGGGAGGTGCTCTTGTTCTGGAAACATACCTGTGGTATACCCAGACAGTCATAAACTCAGGAAAGCAAGTCCATTTTTAGCACTAGAATTTTTAATTTAGTTATCAGTCATTTACCCATAAAGAAATCACAATTTCTCTATATTTTGATATCTTTGTCATTTCTGCATAACTAGAGCCAAGCCTAGCAATGACATGAAAAAAGTGCTTAAACATATTTGTTAGACCAATGGATGAATGTAGATTACAAAACAATGAAATCTATACTTTGAAACCAAGATATAAATTGTCCCCAGATTCATATATACATTCAACAGAATCCCAGTGGATTGGGTGTGAATGGATGAATGTGCAGATGTGTGGATGGATCGGTGGGTCGAGGTATGGGTGGGTGAATGGATGGGTGGATGAATAAACAGATGACTCAGTCTTGTTGCTTGAAGTTGTAGTTTTATGCTTCTCTGATCCACTCTTTCCCCTCTACCACCTACCACGAAGATACCACGATTTATATCTCTGCCTGGCTTTATGAGAATAAGAGTGTTACAAGTTAAGCCAATGTCACACAGCCATCCTCCCCTTCCTGCCCCAGCCTGGACTCAGGAATAAGCTTCTGAAACAGCTCTAGCAATGATCATCTGTTCCTCTACACTTGAGGTTTTACTGTTTAACTGTTTCCTCCATTTTTATGTTGAAAATGCCAAGACAAAACAGCAGACAAGTGAGCCAGCAAGGAAAGGAATTAAGAAGACAAGGGTCATCTCTACAACAGAATGCAAAAGTAGGAAACGGTGACCAAGACCACCCAGTGTGTACTGGAGGCTACCTGAGGGCAAAGACAGTTATGCTGCTAAGTATTCAGTGGAAGAGGAGCTCAGGGTAGCTCTGGGAAGGTCCAATGAGGCATTCCAGTTAGCAATTAAAACAACTGTACATTTGGGGTGGATTTCATCTGCAGAGAGGTAAGGGCTTGAGTGTAATTGGGATTTGGAAAAGCACTTAGAGGCAGCATCAAAGCAAGCAGGACCCTGATGGGGCGAGCTTCACCAATGCCAGTGGGACCATATCTGAGCACGTGGCTGGGGCAAAGGTGAGAATGCCAGCTACTCTTCTCCCATGAATTCTTATTTTAAAACAGAGTCAAAGAAAGTAGAATTATAGGATGTTAGAGCTGGAAGATGCCTTCACTAAGTCTTGGTGTTGTTTTACAGCATGAGTAATCGAAGCCCAGTGGAGTTAGATGGCTGGCCCGGTGTCTGGAGCAAATCTCTGTAGAATTTATATTTTAACCCAGGGACCCTGATCCCTAGCTCTGCTGGCTGCCCCTCGCGACGAATTGGAAAGTCTTTTAGAGGCATAACATTAGGTAAGAGTTGAACATCTTTTCCTTGAGCAAGACCCTGGGGGAGATTATTATTCCTAGTACTCCATTCAAACTCCCCTTACTGTTTTCGAGGCTTAATCATCCCTTTTACATCTCAGAAGGGATCAGAAAGGTGGAGCATTTCTGCAGTTCTTTTCTAAGCCAAAGGTGGACCAAACGCCACCTAATGTTTTGGTATAGAACTGCACCCCACGCTGGACACACCCCTATGGGCACTGGGGCACTGAGACACTTCTGGAAGCACTGGCTGCAGAAGGATGCGGGGAGGAGTACAAGAACACAGAACCAGAAGTCAGAATGCTTAGGCTTTTGATCCCTGGTTTGTGCAGCCCCAGCCATGCCCCATCCACCCTCCATTTTATTCACTTGCTGGTGAGACCGCTCACTGTGAGGCCTCTCATCTCCTTTCCTGTCTGATCATCTGCTAGTGCTGGAATTTTAGGAACCCCACAGTCCCTCATTTGCAGGCATGCAGAGTCGGGTGGAACTTTCTGAGTGATGTCTCCGTAGCTCGACAGAGAAGGAGAAATGTCAGATGGCAAAGAGGCAATTAAGTTCCAGGACAACTTCAATGATTTGTGTTTTAAACTTTCGATTTATCTAAACCTCTATTTGAGTCCATTTCCACGAACTCCAACAATTGCCTGACACAAAGCAACTGAAGAAAAACCTCCAGGAGCCTGAGATGGAAACAGATGGCCAGTGCGGGTGAGAATGGCCTACATTTGTTCCATCCAATTGTTCCCAGCGATGGCAAAAAGTCATTAAAAATGCACTTAAGAATCTAGCTTAATATTGATCAATGGCAGGGTTGTGGGAGACGTCGAATCTTAAGAGAGCAAGAACTCCACGACGAACCAAATGGTTTTTTTCTGATAGATTATTAGAGAAAGCACAGTCATAATACAGTTTCCCAGACAGATTCATCAATGATGTCAATTGTTACCCCAAGCCTTGAATGATGACTCAGATTTAAGAATTCTAGATTAATGGGTGGGGGAAAATAGTCACAGTCTCCCTAATGGATAGGATGGAAACACCCAAGATGACCTAAAGGAAGTTATTTGCCATACGGTTTCTGAAGACAAGAGCAATAGTCCCCTTTCCTTAACTTGGAATCTCACTTTTTTTTGTTTTCCAAAGTGCCAGCGAAGCATCAAAAATTTATTTTCTGCAATGAAAGGCAGCCGTACTGAGGTCATCTGAGAAATGCCTTTCTGTCCAAGGAGTTGTCGGTGATGGAGAACTTGGGGTGAAGCTGTAAAGATGCTCCTGCATCAAAATGCACAGCATGGCCGAGGCCAGCCAGAAAAATGTCTGTTTTGTCTCACTTTCTTCTGCATTCCCAGTGCCACCGCTGCCAGCTCTGTGTGGCAGCATTGCCAGAGCCCCTCGCTAATCTCCTCATCTCAGCATTGCCCGCTCTAAGTCCTTCTGGCCAGTGACAGAAAGCCTCTGCTGTGAAAACCTGACCACTTCATCCTGTACTTATCTTTCTGCAGTGATCCTCGGCATCTAACAGTCACCCAGCTCAAGGTGGGGACTCCAGACATGCCCTCTGATTAATAGATCTCTTTCTTCCTGAAGGACAGAGGATGAGGATCGTGGCATGGAAGACCTATAGGCTCGAATCTCACTATGTCTCGCAAACCCACCAGAAAGAGACCCACTGGGTGAGGTCAGACAGCGTCGCCCTCCGCCGTGCCATGTGGTTTTACCACCTTTGTGTTTCAGGGATATTTTAAGGCAGGTTAATACCGTCATGAGTGAGTCACTGAATCTGTCTGTGTGGGACCCAGGAAACACTGTGGAGGGCCATTCAAGTTGACGTCCTAACCTCAACGTCTCACCCCCTCAGTGTGCACACACTCTTTCCAGCTTTACATGGAACATCCTGCCCCACCCCCACCACCTCCCAGACAAGCGTCACGTCTTCCCTCCACCTACAGCCTGGCCAGCTTTTCAAATCGCAACGTGGGGCCTGGTGTAGTGGGGTCGAAGTGTTCACTCTGCGATTCAGAAGGCCAGGCAAGGGCCGGCTCTGCTTTACTTCCCTGGCTGGCCTTGTCTCTCGTGCATCCCTTCTGAACAGGGAAGAGGAAGACAGCCAGGGAAGGGAGGGACTTGGCAGTGGAAGGTATCTGCCTCTCTCAGCTTAACAAGGTGTCTTATGGTGGGCTCAGTTTCTTTGAAGTTAATGCAAAATTCAAGACTCAGGTATCTCAGGAAGGCTGCTTCCTTGACTTATATCTTCTGTCTTCTCCCCTCTGTTTCCTTCCCTGGATGAACGGGCGGGTGCTGCAGGCAGGGCCTCCTCGTGGGTGAGGGGGCATCTCTGCTCCAACAGCAATGCGTGGCTAAGGTTTCTCAGCCTGCTTTTTGCTGGTGTCCACCTGGGTCCTTGCCTCCCAGCCTGCTGGGGTTGACAGAGATCCTCCGCTTCACCAAATGTTAGCCAGGCTCCTGCTGACAGTGCCTGCCTGTGCACTTCCTTCCAAGATCCACGTTCACCAAGAACCTTCATAAATTAGCTTTTCAAGAACGCCCACCCTCAATATCTGATCGCCCTTGATACCTGACCAGCCTTCTGATCTTCCTGCTGCCCCCAGGTGATGCCAATCGCCATGGCCTGTCCTCAGCAAGAATCCCATTAGGCTGCTTTAGCGTGAATCCCACTAACCACTAATATCCCCTCTCATTCATGTTTCAGCCCCTGGCCCCTCCCAGCTCCTTGGCTACAAACCCCTACTTTCCCACACTGTATTTGGGGTTGAGCCCAATGTTTCCACCCACGATAAGGTCCCATCCTGGTGGTCCCTCCACCTGTTGTGAAGGTTCTAATAAAGTCTTCCTAACAGAGCTTAGCCAATGTCACTGAATCATTTACTTTAACAGAGTGTCCACAGCTGTTGCCTCCTTGACCTGTGGTCTTGGCAAGCACAATGCAAAGGAAAGGTCCTTATTCGGTGTCACTGTGTGCAGATCCGTGGAGGTCTGGCTCTGACCTGCATCCTCCCTTGGGCATCCACCCATCAACCTGTGGCTGCTGGATCCACACACCCTTGCTGGGGCTGGTGACCCTCTGGCAAGCTCGCCCTCCTTCTCCTCCGCAGCAACATGGGAATTCTGCGTATGTTGTATTTACTGCCTGCTATCCTGGAAGACTTCCTTAACCTGCATGTACTCTGGCTTCCTCAGTTGTAAAATAAAGAGAGCACTAGCATCTATCTTGGAAGGCTGTGCTGATGATTACATGAATCGGTGCCTGTGAAGCGCCGAGAGCAGTTCCAGGCACGGGGCAAGCACGTCAACAGGGCTGGATTTTATGGTTCCTGTTTCTCTTGCTACATCTGAGTCCTCCCCAAGATATTGCTCACCTCTGCAGGAGGAAGAAAGCCAAATGCTGACACATAAGAAGTGAGCTCTCACACGCACACAGGCTTAGAGGTTGAGTGGTGTCTCCCCAATATGTGCATGTTGAAGTCTTAACCCCTAGTTCCTCAGAAGGGAACTTTGTTTGGAAATAAAATCATTGCAGATGTAATGAGTTAAGAGGAAGTCAGACTAGAGGGGGATGGGCCCTCACCTAATATGACTGCTGTCCTTATCAAAGGGGGAAATTTGGACCTAGAGACAAAAAATAGTGAGAACGTCATGGAGCTGTGGAGGCGGAGATCAGGGTGGTGCATTCACAAACCAAGGAATGCGCAAGATGGCCAGCCAGACACACAAGCTGGGAGAGAGGCATGAACGGCTTCCGCCTCCCAGACACAGAAAGGACCAACCCCTACCACCTTGATCTTCCACTTCTGGCCTCCAGAATTGGGGGACAATAAATTTTTATTCACAAGCAACCCAAGCTGTGGTATCTTGTTACAGTAGCCACAGCAAAGCAACACACATACATACACACACACACACACACACAAATGTATACACAAACATGCACACACATACACACAAACACACACACATAAACATATAAACACATATAGATACATACACACACAAACATGCATACATAAACATACAAGTACACATACACATACAAACATGCACACACACAAATGTGCACAAACATATACACAAGTAAACGCATGCATAAACATGCACACATATAAACATGTAATGCACATATATGCACATATATATACACATACATAAGCATACACACACATACAGATACACAAACACACACAGACACATACGCACACATATGCACACACACACACACACACACACACACACCCCATTAATCTGATTTCACTGATACATGGGCAGTTTCATCATCATTATCTTTGGTCCCCAAGCCCATCTCTTCCTGCACTGTTAGCTGTGTTGTCACTGCCCTCTGAAATGCAGACTCCTTCTGCCCCTGCACCTGCTGAGCTCGTATGCATCCCTTATCCACAGCGGCCATCAGTGCAGGTTCACCGTCTGCCACCTGGTGCTCGGCTAGGACCCAGTGCTGGGGAGACAAATACGAAGTTCATGCCCCACCATTCAGAGGCTCGGGCTACTTCCCGCTGCTGGATTCCAGATCTGTCCACCAGCAACTCTCCCCTGCCTTCTCCTGCCCCACCCCAGCAAGTACCTTTTTATGGTCATGTCTCCCGGGAGGCCATCACTCGCTCAGGAGATGACAGCCCACTGCTCCCCGATCACCCCTCTCCACCAGCCCCAGTGGAGGAATCAATGCAGAGAAGTGGCTTAATAAATGTCCGATGGCTTGACCAAAGTTTCTGCTGGAAATCTTGTTTCTTGACTAATGAATACTCTCGTTTGAAAAATAATCCTGAAGAGCAGCTGCATATCAAAATGATAGGCAGTCATAGACATTCAATGGATATTTGCTACACTTAATGGAATTGGATTTCCTAAGAGCTGAACATTTCCTCTATCAAATTTCTAATATATCCTGGCCATGTGCAATAGATAACACAGCATCCATCTCTGAGCACATGCCCAAAGACAGACACGGTTTCTAACCAACAGAACCTCACTGGGAAAGGGGCTTTCCCGAGAGAAATGTAGGTGTTTTAATTACCCTTGAAAAGGATCTTACTTAACATAAAGAATAAAACAACCCGGGCCTTCAACCACCTTAATAGGTATGATTGAGGCGTTTTGCATTGTTCGCAAGGTTACATTTGCTTTTCCCTCTTCTTGCTGAAACGCACGGTTCTTGGCAGGAGGCACCACAGATTAGGTGAGGCATTTACCTACTAGAGACCATCCTTGAGGTCAAGCTGGGGTCAACATCAAGATCTTGGTCTCTGCTTCTCCTCACGCGCTTGCTACACAGAGAGAATTCATGAGAATGTTGATGATTTGTGTTGCGCATGGGACCCTCAAATGGCAGCGCCGTGAGTGGAACAGCTGGTGCCCCTCTTCTACGCTCTGCCCTGCCCTCGCCCCTGGTTCTAGAAAAGCCCCCCTTGCAGGTGAAGAGTAGAAAAAGGCAGCTTGCAGGCCTAAGTTCATTCCTATTTCTTGAATGTGTCTTAAGTGTCTTATAAATGCGACGTTGCTAGACAAAATACAGAGTTCCTGTTAAATTTGAATTTCAAGGGAGCAACAAATAAATCTTTAGTCTAAATAGATCCCAAACACTGTGCTTTTGCTCGATAGCCTGGCAGCTCTAATGGGTGTGATGGCGGCTTTCGGTCAATGGCTCTCGGCAGGTAGCTGCATGGTTACTGAGTGGTCACTGAGCCCCTGCTCTGGGTTTTGGATGATCCAGTCTCCGCCAGCCCCTCAAACTTGAAAAAGTGACATAATCTCCCCAGGCTTACCCACAACACCATTGTGAGAATCAATAGGGGTGTGAGAAGGTTTAAAATATCTTCCTAATGCCCTGGTGTACCCACACACTCATGTATCCATCCACCCACCCACCCACCCGTTCTTCCTTTTCTCCTTCCATCCAGTTGTCCACCTCATTATTCATCCTGTTATTTCTTTTTCCTTTTCTTTTCTTTTCTTTTCTTTTTTTTTTTGAGATGGAGTTTTGCTCTTATTGCCCAGGCTGGAGTGCAGTGGCACAATCTCTGCTCACTGTAACCTCTGCCTCCAGGGTTCAAGTGATTCCTCTGCCTCAGCCTCCTGAGTTACTGAGATTACAGGCACCTGCCACCATGCCCAGCTAATTTTTGTATTTTTAGTAGACACGGGGTTTCACCATGTTGGTCAGCTGGTCTCAAACTCCTGACCCCAGGTGATCCACGCTCCTAGGCCTCCCAGAGTGCTGTGATTACTGGAGTGAGCCACGATTCCTGGCCCTGTTATTTCTTAATAGACACCAACGGTGTAAAAGACATGGCTCTGCAGGGACTGAGTGCCATGCACAACGGCCATTCACTTTTCTGTTGTGTGAAGGCACAAACAAAGTGACTCAATAGAAAACCAACAAAAATACTGAAAAACAGCTGCCATGGGTGCTGCTGTGCCCCATGCAACTCACTTTACCGGCTGAAAACTCCCAGGTGTCCCCTTCCCTGGAGAACTGACTTTCTCAAAGAGCAAGAGCTGCCTCCCTTCTCCACCCTCTGGCCTGTCAGGAGGACCCCAGCCAAAGCCCGAGGACACGGGTCCAAAATGCTGGGACCCTGCCTTCCTGGAGGGGTCAACCCTGCAGTGCAAGTTACTCCCCAGAGCTGGCCATAGGGCTGCATTCCTGGTCAGCTCCCTGCTGTCCTCGGCTCCCTGGGCCCTCCAAGAGCATCCCTCTCCCTCAAGGCTTCGCTGGAAGGAGACTGGCCAGCTTGTGCTTCAGAAACAGCACCTCTCCCAACTTCTCATTTCCTTAGTTTTCATAGTGTCACAGTTTATGTTCTCCTCCTTGTCTACCTGTTGAATTAAAAGAGTAGGCCAGAGATACATACTTTGCTTTAATTTCACAAGTAGGACCACTGAACACAAAGAAGTTAGGGAGTTTGCGCCCAAGTCTGCTGCAGGTCAGCAGAAGCCAGAACGAGAATTTGATCCCCCAACCTGAGGACAATGTTCCTCCTCCCCTGAGTGGAAAATTCCAAGCTGTGGATAGTGTGATAGCTCAGCCTTCTCTCAGTGTCTTCCACCCTCCGACCTTGAGCTTCATGCATAAATCCCATTTCAGTTGCAGCCAATGCTTCCTGGCAAAGAATGGCTTACCACCTATCACCTGGCCCTGGGTAGCTTCAGAGCTAGACAATGGGCAATGGATTCTGAGCTCTCAGTGAAAGGGGCCATTGAAATACAAGGCTTTATTCTGCTAATGTGTTTGAGACATAAATTGTTCTTATTGCAAAGCATTCTCCAAGAGATTCTTTTTTTTTAATCTGCATTTCTGTGGAACAAAGGATGAAAGCTCAGAGGTGGGGTTTAGACATGCAATGGGGTATGAGGAGACAGAAAGCATCCGGACCTGAGCCACCTGTCCTTCCAGGAGAATGGTCCCCCACCCTATTGTCCTTGGGGAGGATTCCTGTGTGCCCTGCAGGGGCTGAGGGAGAATTCAGTAAAGGGGACTTTTGGTACCAGTGCTCTGTCTCCTCTGGGACTGGTTTTATGGCTCTCTGTACAGTCAGCCCTGGGTTCCACATCCTTAGATTTAACTAACTGCAGATCAAAAATATTCAGAGAAAAAAATTCCACAAAGTTCCCAAAAGAAAAACTTGAATTTGCCTCACGTAGAGTCCTAGGTGGAATCCACGTGAAGGGAGTGATGTGTAGGCGTCATAGTGGGTATTAAAAGTGATCTAGAGATGATGTAACATACATGTGGGCATGTGCGTAGGTCATATGCAAATACGATGTCATTTTATACCAGGGACTTGAGCATCCTCAGGGTTTGGTATCTGTAAGAAGTCCTGGAACCCATTCGATAGGGACACCGAGGGGTGAAACTAACAGGGTCCATCTAAGAGAGGCAGTGTGGAGCAGCACTAAAGCCATACCACATGTGGCCAGGCCTGGGGCACATCCCGGCCCCATCACTGCTCAGCTGGGAAGTTTGCAGGAACTTCACCTCCTCGTGCCTCATTTTCCTCCTCCAAAGTTGTGTTCTCCCACCAGGGAGCCAACAGCCACATGTGGCTATTTAAATTAAATTACAATATAATAAAATAGTGTGCCACAGTCTCACTAGCACATTTCAGGTGTTCAACAGACACGTGTGTCAAACAAAAAATAAATCCAGACTTAGTGTAGGAAACCAGACAATGTCACCCCAAAAGATGACTGTAAGGGACCAGGATCTGATCCCCAAAATGTGTCTCTTTGACATAAGGATTATTTTGAGCTGATTCTTTTGAGAAAATGTAGACAGAGGAGAGGTTCTGAAAAGAAAGTAGCAATGACCCTTTCACCAGGGAAATTTACATCATTAAAGGAGATCCCCATTTGTGAAGGTTCCCCCTCTCTGCATCAAAAAGAGAAGGACCCTAAATCCCGAGACTTGCCAATGGAGAGGCACCAGGGGAACGCTGCATCACAAGCCTCACCGTGCTTGCTGTGCTGGCCCTGGTCACCTCTCCCTAACCAACCCTCAGCAGCCTTCTGTGCTTCTGCTGAAGATGCCGTTTAACCCTGAGCTCTCACCCTGACCCCTAAGCCACCTCTCAGAGCCGTGCTCATTTCTCCAGGCATCTCCCACATATGCATGAGGTTAACAAACTTCTGTCCATTCTTCTCTCGTTAATCTGTCTTTTGTTGCAGGGATCTGTCTCCTCTAAGAACCATGAGGGGAGAGGGAAAGTGACCTTCTCCTCCCTTGCATCAGTGAGGAGATACTTTTCGAAGGATTGTTGCTGAGGGGTGGGAGAAGAGGAGGTACTATTGCAATAGAAATAATACTCTGATTTTCAAGACTTGGGCAAAAGGTTTTCTCTCTCTCTCTCTCTCTCTCTCTCTTTCTCTCTCTCTCTCTCTCTCTCTCTCTCTTTCTCTCTCTCTCTCTCTCTTTCTCTCTCTCTCTCTCTTACAGAGAGGAAGAAAGCTAGAAATGACTGGTTGTGGGGCGATGAGAGGAAGGGGTGGCACACTGAGATCATGGATCAGAGTTGGGGATGCACTAGCTGCGTCCCGGAAGGTGGCCCCTGCCCTCTGCTGAGTCTTCGTGCGAGAGAAGTCAATGCTGCCAGACGGCACAACGTGCATGGTTCCGAGCCGCACTGCCAAACCAGCCACCCCCAGTCGCTCTCCACCTACCCCGTCCATCCAGGCTGCTTCAGCAAAATGCCATGGACTGGGGGCGGGGTGGTGGGAGCGGCGGGGGGGGTGGACTTATCAACAACACACACTCATTTCTCACACTTCTGCACCCTGAAAGTCCAGGATCAAGGTGCCAGCAGATTCAGTGTCTGATAAGGGTGCCTTCTGGCTGCGTCCTTACATGGGGGAAGGGGTGAGAGTGCTCCCAGTCATAAGGGCACTAGTCCCACCCCCAAGAGCTCCTCCTCAGGACTTAATCACCTCCGAAAGACTCCATCACATTGGGAATTAGGTTTCCACACAGAAATCTGGGATGACACTAACGTTCAGATTATACCGTGCCCATCCTGGAATTTTCCATTTCCCCAAATCACCCCTCGTCCTTTTTTTTTTTCTCGGTCTTCATAGCCTGTTTATTCCCTCTCTGTTCTTGCTTTAGAAGCTCAGTCAGCTTTGTCTGGTGGAGCTGAGCTCAGTTCATAGTGGAGTCTCTCCCCTACTGCAATAGTCTGAATAAAATCTGCCGCCTCTTTTAACAAACATCTGGTGCTGTCTTCCTTTGAAAGCTGGAATGCATTCACACAGCCACCTCCCCAGACCTAGATGGAGCTCCCAAAGTGTCTTCTTTCCTTCAGCATGTCTCACCCGTAACGGTACGTTGTCACCATGATGGCCAAGCACCCCTGGCATGAAAGGACACTGCTCTGTTACTCATCCCTGCATCCCACACCTCAAGATGGGGGTGGCATGTGCTATGTGCCCGTTAAACAGTCGCCCTAGGCTGGGTGTGGTGACTCATGCTTGTCATCCCAGCACTTTGGGAGGCCAAGGTGGCCGGATCACAAGGTCAGGAGTTCGAGACGAGCCTGGCCAACCTAGTGAAACCCTGTCTCTACTAAAAATACAAAAATGAGCTGGGTGTGGTGGTGGGCACCTGTACTCCCAGCTACTTGGGAAACTGCGGCAGGAGAATTGCTTGAACTTGGGAAGCAGAGGTTGCAGTGAGCCGAGATCACACCACTGCATTCCAGCCTGGGTGACAGAGCAAGACTCTGTCTCAAAACAAAACAAAACAAAACCAGCCCCTAAAAGGGTTCTCCCAAGAGGAATGCCAGGATGCCTACTTTAACTTGTACCTAAGTGCACTCAACCTTTCTGATCTGACTGTGAGGCACCCTTAGGTGGGGTATGAAGTGAGGCTTGGGATCATGAGATACAGACTGTCCAGAGCAACAGCCCCACCTAACACCATACCCCATTTGTGCTGTTTGTTGTTAGTGTTAGTTTGGTGGGGGTGGGTGGAGGGGTGGAGTGCTGTCATGTGGTCTTCTGAAAGCCGTGCAGTGATGATGCCCCTGGGAGGCTACCTCTGTCTCCGACGCTGCCTTACCCTGCTTCCCCCAGGGAAACTCCTTGCCACTGAGCCCCTTCTGCAAGAACTGCTTACCAATCGATCTGAGTCACTGAAGAATACCACCCGCCCTCTTCTGGAAGACAGAGCCAATGTGTACTGCCTGAGTCTCTCTCTTCCGTTTCTCGCTCCTGTATCCTGGAGTACCTGCCTCCGCGCTCTCTGGAGCTTCCTAATGCGGTGTTGGAGGCAGATGTCAGACAGTTGTGATCAGATCCTCATTCTTTCATTGTTTCCCTAATTTCATTTCAGAAATGACTGATGGGGAGAAAGACGCAGAGCTAATTCTTCTGAACTAATTCGCAGCTAATTCTTCTAAACAGTCATGACTGGCTAGGCAAATTGTGGTGGATGCTTTTCATTTTGGTTCCAAATCTGCAATGAAAGCCGAGAGCAGTGGTGGATAGGCTCTTTCTTCTGGCCTCTGACCTGCGTAATGACTCAACACAGCACAGGATGGAGGTGTTAGAAAACCCAACAGGGACAGAAGATGCCACAGATGGTCAGCTGGTGGGAAGGACTCAGACAACCCAGCCACACATCAAGGTGCCCTTGAGGGCTGCTGTCTCCCTCATTTCGGGGATCATACCTAGAACACCAGGCACATTTCTGTGGCTCTGGACAGGAGGAAATGATCTCCTGAGTCCTTTTAATCCTTGGTGGCTGATGGACTTGACTGTTGAGCGGGAACTTGCCACACGTCACATCCACTCCCCTCATGGTGGGAACATAGAGAAAAACAAGACAGGTCAAGTAGAATATTCACATACACACACACACACACACACACACATGCACACATGCACACACACAATGTTAGCTGTCTGTCACTACTTTAAAGAAAATTTGTAGGTTGCTGATGGAATGACAGGTGAGAGTTAAGGAGGGATGGCCACTGTTCTTGGAAAGTCTCTCTGGAAAGAGGACCTTGAGCTGAGGACCAGAAAGACCCATGACAGTGAGTTTTATGTGTCAACTTAGCTAGGATGTAGTGCCCAGTTATTTGATCAAATATTACTCTGGATTGTCACCGTGAGGGTATTTTGTAGATGGCGTGAACATCCATCATCGGCCTATGTTACATGAGGGAGATGCCCTCAATAATGTGAACTGGCCTCATCCCATCAGTTGAAGACCTTAAGAGCATAACCGAAGCGCCTCTGGAAAAGAAGAAATTCTGCCTGAAGCCCACAGCATCACTGCTACCCCCGAGCCCTGAAGAGCTCAGACTTGCCTACCCCCACAGTCCCATGGGCCAATTTCCTGCAATCTCTTTTATCTATTCAAATTTCTACTTCTGTTAAATCTTTTTGTATTTTTTTGTTGTTGTTATATAATATACACATACACAAATTATTCTACTGGTTCTGTTTCTCTGGAGAACCATGTCGGATGCTAATTCAGCATTCATAGTCATGTATCTTCTTTATCCATTTGCTGTGGACACAACATTAGTGGATCTCATCCACACATGATTTCGGCTACTCACATTCTGAATTTCTATCTACAGCCTGGGACTCTCTCCTCGCCCTGCAGCCATAAACTCAGGAGCCCACTGGACATGACTACTCGAATGCGCCCAGGTGTCTCAAACATAAGATGCCCACTGTGAAACAAGAAAATTTATTCTCACCCTAAGCTGCTTCTTAATTTTTTAAAATTTAACTAATCTTTAATTATAATATGACATAAACAGGAAGATGTTTAAATCAGAAGTGTGTTGTGTACAGAGTTCAACCAATTTTCACAAAATGAACAGCCCCCTGAAGTCACCATCCTGATCAAGATGAACACATCCCCAGGGCCCCAAATATCCCCATGCTCCTTCCCAGTCACGACCGCCTTCTTTGCAAAGTGTAACACCTTCTTCTGACTACTGCCTCATGTTACTTTAGTCTGTTTTGAATTTTATAAAAATTGAACCGTAAAGTACCTATTCTTTTATGTCTGTTTCTTTTACTCGATATTATATTCTTGGGATTTATTCATATGGTTTTGTATATGAATAATTTTTCCACATTTTGTCATTGCAGAGTACCCCACTGTATCATTCTACCACAATCCGTGCAAACAGTTTTACTGCTGGTGGGCAGAGGGGCTGCCTCCAGCTTGGAGCTATTGCACGTAATGCTGCAGGATTATTCTATACCTGCCTTTGGTGCATCTTTCTATGCAGCTTTGCTGTGTGTAAACCTGATTGAAATGACTAGATTCCACTTCCTGCATATGTCTGTCTTTACTGGTTGCTGACCACCAGTTTTCTAAACTAGCTGTAAAAGTTAGCATTCTTGAACATACTATTTAAGTGTTCCAATTGCTCCATATCCTTGTCAACACTTTGCATTGTCAGACCATTTTAATTTTACCCTTCCATGGCTATGTAATGGTAACTCCCTGTAATTCTTGGATTTTCTCGTAATTCTCTCTGCATTTTCTTGGTGTCTAATGAGTGTGAGCACTGTTTCACATGTTTTTGGTCCTTATGAAAGCTTCTGGTGCCCGTTCAGTCTCTCGCTTATATTTTTACTGAGTATTTTTGTCTGTTTTTTCCTTGTCGATTTTAGATTTCTTTGCTATATGTTTTGTAAATATATTCTTTCATTCATTGGCTTGTGAATTTCCTCTTTTTGGTGTCTTTTGATGAACACAAGTTCCTAATTTTATGTAGAAATTAATATCTTCTCCTGTACAGTTCATACATTTTCTGTCCCTTTAAAGAAAACTTTGCCAACTAAAGATCACTAAGACACTAAGATGTTCTCCTAAATTGTCCTTCTTTCACATTGAGATTTACAATACCTTGGGAAATGAATTTTGTATGTGACGTGAAGAAGGCCAGATTTATTTTTTCCATAAGCATATCCAATTGACTCAGCATCACCTATTGAAAAGACATCATTTCCCACTGCTCTGGTGCGTCATGACCATAAACCATGTCTAGGGTGTGTGTGTCTGTTTCTGGACTCTGTGCTCTTCCACTGATGTCCTTGCCTGTCCTTGCAGTACAAGACTGTCTTAATCACTGTAGCTTTGCAAATAAATCTTGATTTCTGGTGATGTGATGCCTCAGACTGCATTCTTCTGTATGATTGTCTTAGCTACCCTTGGTCCTTTGCACTTTCATATAAATTTTAGAATCAGTTTATCAATTTCCAACAAAAAACGATGACTAGGATTTTCTTTAGGATTGGATTAAATCTATGGATCAATTTGTGAAGCACTGAAATTTAACTGTTCTGTATTTAACTATTATTTGAAGAAATTTGTTTAATTTCTTCAAATAATAGTTTTCTATGTAGAGAATTCTGCATATATTTTGTTTTCTTAAGGGGTTAGGTTATCCATATCACAACAAACTTTTTAAATTTTATTTTATTAATTGTTCCTGGTATAAATAAAATTTAACTTTATATATTGACCTTGTATTCAGTGAACTTGGTAAATTTACATATTAATTTTTCTGGCCTGTCTGTAGACATCTTTGACTTTTCCACCTATAGTATAGTATACAAACATGTCATCAGGAAACAAGAACAATTTTTATTACTTTTATCCAATCTTACAACAATATTTTTCTTGCCTTATTGCACTAGCTAGAATTTCCAGTACATTTCTTAATAGAAGTGGTGGTAGCTTCTCTTACCCCCAATATCAGGTAAAATGCCATCAATGTGATGCTTACTATTGTTATTTAATAGATTTATTTTTAGATTAAGGGAGTTCCCTTCTATGCTACATTTTGCTAAGAGTATTTTTTAAATCATGAATGGGTGTTGAATTTCATGAAATGCTTGTAATGTATCTATCGAGATGACCATTTGATTTCTCTTCTTAATTTGGTGATTTATGTCTGATTTTCAAATGTTACTTACGCATTCTGCACAACTTGCATCCTTGCAAAAACTTGACTTGATTTTAATGCATTGCTCACTTCTATGTATCGTGGATTTAAATTTCTCATATTTACTTTGGTAATTTTTGAATCTATATTCATTAGAGACACTGTTCTCTGGATTAGCTTCCTATTGTTGCTATACAATACAACAAATACAGTGGTTTAAAACAACACAAATTTATTGTCTTATAGTTCTAGAAATCAAAAGTCTAAAATGAAGATACCAGAGCTGGATCATTCTGAAGGCTTCAAGGAAGAATTCTGTTTCTTGCTGTTGTAGCTTTTTAAGGGCACCTGCATTCCTTGGCTCACAGCGCCTCCTCTCCTCACTTCAACTTCTTGTTTGGGTCATCAGGACTCCTATTACTGACTCTGATGTTGGTGTCTCTCTCTTGCCCTGAACACACCAAGATAATCTACATTAAGCTCCACATCTCAGATGCTCAACATAACAACATCTGCAAACTCCCTTTACTATATGAGATAACACATTCACAAGATCCTGGGATTCAGCCTTTCATCTTCTGGGGGGGATGACCATACTTCAGCCTATTAGTCTCCAAACATCTTTCTCTGTAAAGTACAGAAAAACTTTTGTTATCAAGATGGTTCTGGCCTCATCAAGACCATTAGTGAGTGCCTCTCTATTCTGTGGGAGAATATTTTGCATATAAGAGTTTTGTAAATCTTGCTATTCTGTAAATGTTTAGAAGAATTTAAAACCATAGAAACCTGAAGGGTCTTTTTCTTGGCATGGGAAATTTTAAATATATAGATTTAATTTTCAAGTACTTTAATAGGAATGGAAATTTTAGATTTTTCTATCTCTTCTTGAATCAGTTTTAGTCAATTGTGTTCTTGATATATGTAAATTTTGCCTTTTCTTTTCCTTTTTAAACTCTATTCAATGCTGTCTTTTTATTTAAAAAAACCTTATTCAATGTTGTCAGGGTTTTGTTTAACATATCACTCTTTCTGAAGAACTAATATTTGCTGTTCTTGATTTAATCTATTATAATAGTTTGCTTCTCTTTTTTTCATTTCTGATTTTATCTTTATTTTGTACTTAACTACTGTTTTAAACTCAATTTGCTATCATTTTCCCCAACTACTTAAAATAAATATTTGGATTGATTTTTGAGCCTTTAATCTTTTTGACTTTATGAATTACGTTAATACATTTCCCTAAAGTGACAGCTCTAGCTGTAACCCACACATTTTTTCCTGTAGTTTTATCATCATACACAGCAAAATATTTTCTAACTTCCTTTGTGAATGTTTTCTTTGATTCGTGGGTTATTTAGAATTGTGTTGCTTATTTTTTAGATATTTGGAAATTGCCTACTCATAATTATCCTTTTTATTTAAAAAATTACTGGCTTCTAGATCAACTCTACCGTAGTAACAGAATGTAAGATGTCTAATTTTAGTCCTTTGTAGGAATTTGCTTTGTGGTTCAACATATGAGTAATTTTAATAAATTATCCGTGTGCATATATAAAAGCACATAATCTATACAATTTGAGTATAGTGTTCTTTAAATGTCACTTACAGTAAATTTGTTAAGCTGTCAAAATCTTCTACACAATAATTGATAGTTTTGTCTGCTTTTGGTTTTAGTTCCAAAGTAACATATGTGGAGATCGCCATTATGATCACTTCTTTGTCAATTTCTGCCCCAGTTCTGTTAGTTTTGATTATATATATTTGGAGACTGTCCGCAGACGTAATACATTTAGAGTTATTTTATTTTCCCGGAGGAGCTACCTTTTCATTGCTATGAAATGTTTCACCTTTAACTAGAAATCATTTCTATTTTAAGATCTACTTGGTACGTGATAGTTATATCACATTGTCATTATTAAAACTAGCATTACTTTTATTAGGAATGTTTATATGGTACATAATTTTCATTCATTTAATATCAAACTTTATTTTAAAGACGTAACTCTTGTAAGCTGTTTATAGCTGTACTTTTTCCTTAATATAAAAATATTTTGTATTTTAATCAGTATATTTAGTCCATTTACATGCTATGTAAATAATGGTATTTGGGGATGTGAATTTCCTGCCTTAATATTTTTGCTATCACCTTGATCTGATTTTATTTGCTTCTTTTCTTCTTTTGTTTTTTTTCCAGTATTTTTTTTATCATTCCTTTTTTCTTCACCTAACTTATTACATACGCTTTTTTTTTTACTATAAATTTATTGGTTACCCTGTGGATTGCTAAATATATTCTTGATTTGTCTGTTTCTATATTTTATCCCTCCATAAACACAAAAACTATGATACCCTCCTTACTTTTATACCATTATTGCCTTATTTTAAAATATATATGCCCACAATATGATTCTACCCATAATTACAATTATATGTACAAATTACGTTTTTCCTTTCTGAAATTTTTCTGCTTTCACTGAGATTCACTATCCATCTGAATAATTTCTATATATCTTTGAGTGTGAAAGTTCTACTAGTGTCCAATTACTACAGTAATTTTCTAATTATGTCTTCATTTTATAAAACTTTTAGGTTTAGGGGTACATGTGCAGATTTGTTATATAGGTAAACTCGTGTCACAGGGGTTTGATGTACAGATTATTTTATCACCCAGGTATTAAGCCTAGTACCCCATGGTTAGTTTTTAAGCTCCCCTCTCTCTCCTCCCACCCTCTACCTTCTGGTAGGCCTCAGTGTCTGTTGTTCCCCTCTATGTGTCCATATGTTCTCATCATTTAGCTCACACTTATAAGTGAGAACAAGCGGTATTTGGTTTTCTGTTCCAGTGTTAGTTTGCTGAGGATAATAGCTTCTAGCTTCATGAAGCAAGAAAGACATGACCTCATTCTTTTTTATGGCTGCACAGTATTTCATGGTGTTTTATATGATTTGACTGTGTCCACACCCAAAATCTCATCTTGAATTATAAGCCACATAATTCCCACATGTCAGGGGCAGGACTAAGTGAAGGTAATAGAATCATGGGAGTGGTTTTCCCCATGCTGTTCTTGTGATAGTGAGTGAGTCTCATGAGATCTGATGGTTGTATTAGTGCCTGGCATTTCCCTTGCTTGCCCTCCTCTCTCTCCTGACATCCTGTGAAGAGGTGCCTTCCACCATGATGGTAAGTTTCCTGAGGGCCCCCCAGCTATGTGAACCTGTGAATCAATTAAACCTCTTTTCTTTATAAATTACCCAGTCTCAGGTATTTCTTCATAGCAGTGTGAGAACAAACTAATACAGTGTACATTTACCACATTTTCTTTATCCAGTTTACCACTGATGAACATTTAGGTTGATTCCATGTCTTTGCTACTGCAAACAGTGCTGCAGTGAACATACACATGCATGTGTCTTTATAACAGAATAATTTATACTCCTTTGAGTATATATCCAGTAATGGAAATCCTGGGTAGAATGGTAGTTCTGTTTTTATGTCTTTGAGGAATCATCACATCTGTCTTCATTTTAACTTCACCTTTGAAAAATATTCTTTTAGTGTATTGAATTCTAAGTTCTGTGATTTTCTGAAGCACTGAGGATGATATATCAATGTCCATTGGACTCTGATATTTCTGTTGCACCATCTTTTTTATTATTCCTCTTTTAAAGGTAATGTGTTTCATTTTTCCTGACTTCCTTTAACATTTTTCTCTTTGTCTTTGATATTTAAAAGTTTGGCTAGAATACATGTGTGTGTGTGTGTGTGTGTGTGTGTGTGTGTGTGTTTGATTTTTTGTAGTCAATTTTGGGAAAATATTAGACAAATATTTCTTCTGTTCTATTTTTTTTTCTCTTTGATTCTCCAGTTACTCATGTTTTGGACTTTAAAAAAATCATTTTTTAGATGTCTTCTATACCCTTTTAAAATATTTTGTAACCTTTCGTCTTTGTTTTCTCATTATAGGTATTTTCTACGGAATTAGCATCTCAGTTACTCCTGTTCTTTTCTTTACCTGTAATATTTAATGATTTGGCTATCCAGACATATTTATGATCACTTATAAATATCTGGTAACTTTGAAACACTGTTATTAAGCATCTTAAATCTCCATTTCACAAAACAATTTTATTTACTCTTTATGTTGCTCTTTGACATCAATCTTTGTCACAATTCAAGCAGCACTTGGAGCTGTGGGAGAGTGTTTTCTTAAGTACATTGACATTATTTCCAACTAAGTTGTTTTGAGATTTTAAAAAATTCTTAAAATATGCTATTAATGAAAACTTACTCCGAGCCTCATATATACTCACTTGCATATTTAGTAGAGTTGATTCTTTTACTCATCATCTAGATGTATCTTTACCTCTAAGTGTAAAGATAACCTCCACAAAAAACTTCATGACTTCTACTTTTTGTTATTATTTTTATTTTTTGAAAATTAAGTTAGAATTTACATGCCACAAAATTACCCATTTAAATGTGTACAATTCAGTGGTTTTCAGTATATACAAAAGGTCATGTAACCATCACTATTATGTCATTCCAAAACACCTTTTGTTAACCCCCAAAAGCCCCATACCCATTAGCAGTCACTGCCTGTAACCCCCCTAACGCCCATCCCCTGTCCTCCACTTCCTGTCTCTATGATTTGCCTATTCTGCTTCCTTCATATAAAAAGAGTCATACAAGGTATGGCCTGTTGTAACTGGCTTCTTCCCTCCTGTACAGGGTTGTCAAGGTTCATACATATTGTAGTACACATCAGGTCTTCATTTATTCTTATGGCTCAGTAATATTCTATAGTATGGACAGACTACAGTTTGTTTGTCCATTCTTCGGCTGATGGGCTTTTGGGTTGTTTTAATCTTTTGGCTGTAGTGAATGATGCTGCTATGGATGTTTATGTACAAGTTTTTGTTTAAATACCTGTTGTCAGTTTTCCTGGGCATGTACTTAAGGATGGAATTACTGAGCTATATGGCAACTCTAATCTTTTGAGGAACTGAAAACTGCTTGTTGCAGAGGCTGCCCCATTTTACATTCCTGCTAGCGACGTAACGAGGATTCCAGTTTCCCCACATACATGTCATTTTATTTCTCATTTTTGATTCTAGCTATCCTAGGTTTGAAGTGGTAACTCAGTGCATTTCCCTAATATCTAATGATGTTGAGTATATCGCCATGTGCTTATGGCTTTTACATCTTTGAAGAAATGTCCATGTAAGTCCTTTGTTCATTGGTAAGTTGTGTTATTTATTTATTTATTTACAAGAGTTCTTTATGCATTTTGGATATTAACGTCTTGTCGGATATATGATTTGCAAATAATTTCTTCCACTATGTGGCTTGCATCTTCACTCTCTGGATAGTGTCCTTTGATTTAAAAAAGTTTTAAACTTTGATGAAGTTGAATTTATCTCACTTTGGTTGCTTACACTTTTGATGCCATATCTAAGAAATCATTGCTTAATCCATGGTCACGAATATTTACACATATTTTCTTTTAATAATTCTACAATTTCAGCTTTAACATTGAAGTGTCTGATTCATTCTGAGTTAATTTTTGCATATGGTTTAAGGCAGGGTTCGAATTTATTACTTTGCCTGTAGATATTTAATTGTCCTTGTGTCATTTGTTGAAAGACTATTCTTTCTCTATTAAATGGTTTTAATACCCTGGTAGGAAATCAATTGACCATAGACATATGGTTTTATTTTTGACATCTCAATTTTACTCCATAGATAAATATGTGTATTCTTGTACCAGTAACACACCGTTTTTATTACTGTAGCTTCATGGAAAGTTTGGAAATTAGGAAATGTGAATTCTTCAAATTTATTTTTCCTCTTCAAGATTGTTTTGACTATTCTCATTCTCTTGCAATTAGATATGAGTTTTAAAATGTTTGTCTATTTTTGTAAAAAGATGAAATTTTTATAAGAATTGTATAAATCTGTAGATCAGTTTAGGCAGTATTATGATCTCAGCGATATAGATCTTCTAATTAATTAATTTATTTATTTATTTTTGAGATGGAGTCTTGCTCCGTTGTCAAGCTGGAGTGCGTGCGATGGTGCGATCTCAGCTCACTGCAACCTCCACTTCAGGGGCCCAAGCAATTCTCTTGCCTCAGCTTCCCAAGTAGCTGGGACTAAAGGCACATGCCACCACTGTGACCCTGGACCTTTAGGCTTCCAGAAGGGACTTTATGCAGAAGTCCCTGGGTTCTCTTTCTGTCCCTTTTCCTTTCTCCATTCTTGTCGACACTCCTGTTACATATATGTTGACTTGATTGATAGTCCCACAGTTATTTGAGACTCTGTCCTACTTTCGTCATTCTTTAAACATGTCTGTTCTTCCAAAACAGATTCTCTGCTGCTGCTCTTCTGTCCAGACTTCTGGTAACTACCAGACGTTTCAAAGCTGGGAACAGAGCTACTGCTAAGTTGATAATAAAACTCAAAGAGTTTTATTCAAAACATTTACCCAAACTGCTATTCATTGCCTTAGGCAGCTGCAAAGTTAAAACACTTGTTTGTAACTGTTTTCAAAGAATGACCTCTTGGGGAGAAGATGAGCTCCCAGTTAGCCACCTGACGTGCCAAATAATGGCAATTATTTGAGAATGAGGCTTTGAATACAGCTGCAGCTTTGTGTCTTCCCCTCAGACACTGAGCATAAGTGCTGTTGCTTTTCAAAGCTGCTTTGAGCAGAGGATGAGACTAGAGCAAGTTAAACTGTGAGCAAAGCTTCCTTTAGAAAAATTCAATCATTTTTCTTAGATAAATACTCATAAGATGGGTCCAAGCCTTTAAAGAATTTTCAGAGTTTTGAAAGGTTGATTTTCCCAATTTTTGCCAGTTTTTTTTTTTTAATTGCTTTTATGGAAAGGTGAGTTTGGGGATGTTACTACTCTGCCATTTTTACTGACAGCATTCTAGGAATCCTCCCTTAAGCTTGATTTTACCTGAAATGCTATCCGTTGAATTCTTAATTTCTATTACTATTGTATTTTCCATTATTTTATTTTTGTAGATTTAAGTTTTTTTACAAAATTCTTCAACTTACCTTTTATAGTCTTAAACACAAATTTCAGCAGTTTTAAAGTTCAGCTGGAATACTTTCTCTGCCTGACAATTCTGTGAACCTGTTTCTGTTTGCTTTTTCTCTTGGCCTTTGGTTCTCTGGTTTTGTAAGCCTTGGCTTTGTATACCAGGCAGATACTCCGGATACATTTTTTGTTGAACGTCAGACACCGTATATGAAAATTATATTGATAAGGTGATGGTACTATCTTACTTGAAGGAGGATTTACTACTTCATCTGGTAGGCTTTTATGCTGGGGCTAGTTCCAAAATACAAATTTATTTATTTGAAGCTGGGTTTCAGTGTTCATAAATTTTTGTCTAACTTTGGCCTGCTCTTACCCTTCTGTAGCTATACAGGTTCCCAAATGAACGTTTGGATCATTTTCTTGGGCTTTTCCTCCTTAAGGGGTTTGAAAAAACAATGATGTCTTCTAGCCACAGAAGAGTTCCAAAATTTCTCTTTAGTTTCTTAGACCCTCAGCTGTCCTCTTACACACAGGAAAGCAAAGTCAGTCAAGACCAGGCTAGATCAGCTGAACTTCCCTTAACCCTCAGCCAACCTTCTACCCTCTGAGTGAGAAACAAGTACCTTTTGACATAGTTTGCTACATAGAGTGATGTGGGATTGAGGCCTGATACAGCACTTTTTCCCCCTTAAACAGCTCCTATCATCTGCACCTCTGAATCTGCAAGCACCTCATAGACAAGTCTTTTGCCATGAGGTTATCTGCCTGTTTGGCTGGAAGCATGGGTTTATACGTCCAACCCACTTTTCTGGCTGGTGAATTTTTGAGTCTTTTCAAGTTTAAGCTTCAGAAAAGCTCATCTGGATTTCTTAATCAGTCCCCTGACCCCCTTGTAGCTTTAGTGGACAAATCTTTCTGGACAATTTCACATGGTAATTAGCTATCAACTGAAATGCCTCTATGTTGAATACGCAAGCTGATGACCTGCTATCTTGGGATCCCCAGCACAACATCTGGCATTTGTTATTTGCTTACGGTGTGGTTGTAGAATGAAGGGTAGCAACACTAATCTGACAGCTGTGTGGGATTTGATAGTAAATGAAATACTTCTAGAAACATTATTTTGAGTTTTATGTCAATCTACTGAAGCTCCTTACCATGTCACATGAGGAATAAACTATTTTTGCCACAAGATTTTTTAACCACTTCACAAAAAAAGAAATAAGACCTCAGTGAAGTTAAGTAACTGTTTTGAGATTATAAGACTTTTAAGTAGTAGAGCTAGGATTAGAATCCATGTTCTTTTCATTGTGCCATATGCTATCTCGATACAATCTGGTTTTCACGCATACACTGATGGGAATTTAAACAAGGCCGCTGGCACCAAATCTGACCATCAGCCAGTGCTGGCACTGCCCATCACTTTCACAGTCAGTGCACAGAACTTACAAACACCTTTGAAATTCAGAATTTGTCCACTGAATAACTGAGTTTACAGAAACTAATACTTGTATTCACTTTAACTGTGAACATTCACAAAGTAAAGCAGAGTTACAAGCTGTTTTTCTATGCTTTCATGCAAGAGGAATGCTTGTGTTTGTGCAGAATTATGCCAGGAGGCCGCTGGCAGCTTTTGTCAGATGACATAGAAACATCTGTTCCAATAAATATCTTCCTCACAGACTCATTTGAAGGAAACAAGAATCTCTTCTGGCAATATGAGCACAGACCTGGTAAGGTGGCCTTAAATGGGATTTTGTTATTTTCTGTGGCACCTCAGCTAAGCACTGGGGGTCTAGAACAGTAGGTGACCCATGATCAGGAGGTAATTCAGCATGGCTGGGAGTGCAGGTGCCTTGCCAAGCCCAGGGTGGACTGTCCCAAGGTGCTCTGCCCTGAGGAAGAGGCAGGCAGGCATCTCCAAATTGAGGGTGGGAGTACAGTGTCAGATGGTGCCCTGACCTTCCACCAAGTCCTGAGATCTGGGTGGTTTTGGAATTACAGCCAGAAAGCATCAGAACACAAAAAGGAAAAGGCTCCCAACAACTGGATAAGCCTCAGTGAAAAGCGTTCCGCTCTGGAGCAGGTGCAAGGGAGCGGATGGTCAGCCTGCCTCACCACTCAGGTTGCAGTGAAGCCCTGTACTGCCAATGTGACCTTTAAGGCCCTACTGCTGGGAAGACTTGGTCACTCCCATCACAACTCTTGTGATCCCAACTCTGAATATTGCACAGCAGAACCCCTGTCTCCACACTGAGCTTCGCTGGCTGACACAGTCCTTTCTTCTCCTTCCCTTCCATTTCGTCATCTGCATTGAACTACCCTTGATGTCATTTGTGACAGTGAAGGCAACGGCTAGAAATGCCAGAAGAAGCCATCATTGCCCAAGTGCCAAAAATGAGGTCCACGTGTTTAGTGCCCGCCCCCCAAAGACAGGATCACCACCTGGAAAGGAACGCTGTGCTCTCGAATGCAACGTGCATTGATCAGGACCACAGTGTGAGCACAGCCCATTCCCTACTGACTAGGGGCACCAGCAATTGGCAAATGTGTTCTGGATCCCTCTTCCTACTGGAGATTTCCTTCATTGGGGGAAGAATCTGGACTCCGGAGTTGTTATGCATCAGGTGTTACTCAGGGTGCGAATACAGCCCCGACTTACGATGGTTCAACCTGCAAGTCCTTGGCATTCAGCACGTAACCCATCATAAGTCAAAGAGAATCTTAACGTACAGTGTTCAACTCATGATTTTTCCACTTTACAATGGATTTCTCAGGCTATTAAATGCATTTTTGACTTACGATATTTGTATTTACGACGAGTTTATTGGGAGGTAACCCCACTGTAAGTTGAGAAGTATCTCTGTGTGTATGTGTGTCAATAAGGAACTACTTCACATACTTGTGGAGCCTGAAAAGTCCCACAATGCACCATGTGTAAGCCAGCGACTTAGCAGAGCTGGTGATATCATTCAGTTTAAAGACCCAAGAACCAGGAGAGCTGATGGTGAGAGAGAGTTCCAATGCAAGTCAAGGACAAGATGGATGTTCCAGCTTGAAAACTGTTGGGCAGAGAGTGAGAGTGGCTTCTCCCTTACCCTTCCTTTAGTGCTATTCAGGCCTCCCACAGACTGAATGATGCCATCGCATTGGAGAAATCATTGCTTTACTCAGTCCACCAGTTTTAATGTTAATCCCATTCAGAAATACTCTCAAAGGCACACCCAGCATGATGTGTGACCAAATATCTGGGCACCCCCCCAGCCTAATCAAGTTGACTGATAAGTGAACCATCCCAGGACATGACATGTCTGGGATCAAATCCAGACTGCACTGCTTCCCAGCTACGAGATGTGAGTGCGTTCTGAGTATCTCTGTGCCTCATGCTCAAAATGAGGATAAAGAGAGCAATGGCTTTGTAGGGTTGTGATGAGGTTTCAGTGAGAAAATTCCTGTAAAGGGATGTTACACAAAGGTGCCACCAGATCATTCTCATCCCTGTGATCCTGTCTCAAGCCTGTGATTCCAACTCTCTACGTCCTCATCACCTTGCAGGAGGTACGTGGCCCAGTCCCTTACTCCCTTCCATGGGCTCCCAAGCTGAGACAAAAATCATCCTTGGAGAACACTGACCTGATGAAGGAACTCTCCAAAAAGAAGGTTTCGTCTTCCTCCCTTGCTATCTATTAAGCAACGTCAGCTATGAGAAATGAGAAAACACTTTCCTTCTCTAGAACATTCTACAAACAAGCCTTAATTAAAAAAAAAAAATTAAAAAGTTTTAAAGCAGCAAAACTGGTAAAACATAAACTGCCTCCAGAAAGTACTGAATAGCAACTACTAAACATATAAATGAGCATCCTGATTGATTTTCTTATGCACAAACCAGAGGGAAGTTACAGAGGGCTTTGTGCTATTTGGCTTGGGGGGTATCTAGAAAGAAGAGTGAATCTCGTGGTTTCAGAGATATACAGGCGTTGGCCTACACTTCACTGCTGTTTTGGAAGATTAAGACCACAAATGAAATAACTGTTAATGGACTCTATAAATTTTACATATGAAAAGAAACATTTTCTTAATGAGTATGAGTTTGTTATTTAGCTGTGTTTTAATAATGGCTTAGAAAATTAAAAAGCCAAACAAACACACAATTGTTTCAAAGCTAGATCACATGATGTGATTGCCTTGTCCTCCACTCAGGGAGTGCAGTCTGCAGAGACACCCCAGGCAACCTTGCTGGAAGAAATTCTAAGCTCCCTCCAAATTAATCGAGCCAGGGATGGACTGGCGGTCCACACCCTGGTGTGTTCAGGTCCCCAGGACTCTTTCTGCTCCATTCCTGCATTTGTCAGCTTTGCCCTTGCACGTAGACGCACACATGTTCTGTCATGTTTCTTCTTCCTTCGCCTATTCATATGTGCTGAATAAAACATGGCAGCGTTATTTATTCCTTCCATCATTTATTTTAAAAAGGTTAAACCTTCTTGTGTCCTGGGTACTCTGCTGGAGACTCAGATGACAGCAGTGAGGAAGACGCCCACTGTTCGGACCTCCTGAAGATTACTTGGAAGTAGAGGAGGGAGACATTAAGCAAAGGAAAGTGAGGAAGAAGGAAAGAACCTGTGAAAGAACAAAGGGTCGAGCACTTTGATAAGCGGCGTCGGGATAGGCGGAGTCTCCCAATGTGCTGTGGGTGCACCCAGGGGAGCACCCCTGGGCTCAGACTCTCACTCGGCCTTCTCCAACCCAGACCCACAAAGCCTCCATTTAGAGTTACCTGTCATCCTGGATCCCTACAGCAAGACTGCAAGGTCATCACTGTTTCCTGTTGAAAACGGACTCAACTGGCTTAGAGATGTGGTTCACACAGTCCTGCAGATGGGGATTCCAGAGGTTTTCTCTGATTCCTGGCGAGTGCCCAGCACCTCTGAGTCTCTGTCCCTGGCTGGGGTGGGATAAGGAGTGTGACTTCAGCTCCTCAGGCTGCTGCCATGTTGACCTTGCTCTAGTGTCCCCAGAGCCCCAGGCACAGGCCCTGGCTGGGTGGCTGTCATTACCACTCCTTAGCCTGTGAGCACTTCTAGTGTATTTCCCAATCAGGCCTCTCTCCAGGTTGCATATAGTAGGTGCTCAATAACTGTCCAAGGAATGAGAGAATCAAATAACTACATCAGCTATTTGCAACACCAAACTGACTGGAGATCTTGTCCTTTCTCTTCTTCCTCAACACAGGCCTTAATATAAAACAAAACTCCAGATGCCTGTCTGGCATGGAGAAAAGAAAAACAAAATCTTCATCCAAATGCCGCAGCATGAGGCTGCATCTTCCCCTCGCAGAAAACAAGGTGGCCACACGCGCGGCGGGGAGCTGGAGCTGGGCAGGACCTGGGCTTCAGCAGGACGCAGCCCCGCTGGGATCTCAGCTCCACAGGCAAAGCGCTGGGCACCTTAGTCTCTTCTCCTGGTCAGAGGGATGCACAGCCCATCTTTCTAAAAGGAACGACTTGTTGGGCTCGAAATACTCCTTGAAGTCTGCGAGGAGATTACCAAGACTCCCGTCTACCTCTAAATCTCTCCCAGATGTCAAAATGTTGACTTCGTCCCTGCTAAAATGCGGCTCTGAAAAAAAAATCACATCTTTTCAAATGTTCTGCAATCCCGTCGTTTGCAGCATATGTTCACGCATAATGACGTTCCTGACTGAAGTGACATTTCAGAGTAATGAGCCTTCAGTGACAACGTGTGAGAGATGTGACAAGTTTTCTCTCATATAAAAAGGAATGTAGACAAACCAAAACCCACAGCCAAGACCTTCCAGCTGCCGGGGCTCCAGTGGGGACCATGAACCCTGTGCGTGTGCAGCAGGCCTGGGGCCCCGTGGGCTGGCCCTCCTTGCGGTGAGTGTGCTGGGAACTCATGCACGCCCTCGTACCTGCTGGTGCCTATCAGGTGATCCCACAGGGTCGGAGAGAGGGAGGGAGGCAAGTGGAAGGCAGGGGCCCGGCAGGAGTAGAGCTGCAGAGCTGGGCCGAGGCTGCTGGAAACCCAGCCAGCAGAGGCCTTGGACAAGTGGCTTCACTTTTCTGCTTTCTCTTCCAAACGGGACGATAACAGCCGCTTCCCAGGAATAAACCAGATAAATTGCAAAAGAAACTCCTCACAGGGCTGGCACACAGGGGGTCTGTGTGCCATAAATGGAAACAACTGCTTTTATTTTTAAATGTATCCTACTTTTAGCCAAAGCTGAAGGATCCTCTAAGTGAAGGGTTTGGGCGACAGACACCTTGCCTGCTTTGCGTCCTGAGAGGATGGCGTTCATGGCCTTCGTCTGACACGGTAGGGTCCCCTAGGAGCTGGATGCAGGGGTCGCCCCACTATTGCTGCTTGGCAGGGCCTCCGCTCAAGACCCCTGAGGAGGACCAGCCCAGGGTGGTCTCGCCCTGCGGAGACACCCTAGGCCAACCTTGCTGGAAGAAATTCTAAGCTCCCTCCAAATTCCGAGAGCCAATGATGGACTAGCAGCCCACACCCCAGGGTGTAGGTCCCCAGGACTCTTTCCGCTCCATTCCTGCGTTTGTCTGCTTTTCCCTTGCTCGTAGACACACACATGTTCTGTAATGTTTCTTCTTCCACTCCATGAAAGCCAAGAGGATGCAGCTCACCTGGGAAGCAGGCTGTACAAAATGGACAAAGTGGCCCCGTGCTCACCCCGTGGGAGACTTGGTCCTCCTCCTTCCCCAAAGGGGCCGGCCTTTGTCCTGGGGACAGTGACCCCAGCCTGAGGCTCAGGGCTGGGCAGAGGGGAGGCAGGGGGACCCATCGCCTCAGCAATGGAAGTCCAGGACCAGGTGTGTGTCCTGGAGATGTAAGGCTGCTCCACGCCACGTCCCCGTGCACACTAGGGCCCAGTAAGATGGGCTGTAGGAAATTCAGCTCCCTCAGCTCTCCCAGCAGATCTGTTTGATCTGGGGCCAATCTGCATGGAAGACTGAGGAGGAGGTTTGCTCAGCTGAATGTTCCCACATTTCATTTTCCCTGGGGGATTGGCACCAGGAGCTGGAGACACATTCTCCCCTCACCACAGTTTATGTGCCTTCTCGGGGTCATTCCTGGGTTGGAGACACGAGGCCCATCTGTCTTTGCTTCACTTCCAAGCCAGAAGCTCCTTGAGTAACTGAGAATTCAGCTTCAAGGTAAGTGTAGGGACAAGGTTATGAGTGTAAGGGTGAGTTGAATGGACACATCTTCGTCCTTAAAGAAACAAAGCTCTGAACAAGCCTATCCTAGTCCAGCTGCAAATGAAAGCCAAGCTGAGTGCCCACCCCAGAGGTGAAGGAGGCAGGCGTTGGCCTCAGCTGGGTGCAGGTGCAGCTCTGTGGGTTCCTCCCTGTCAAACTGGGTGCCCATCCCCGAGGTGAAGGAGGAGGGCGTTGGCCTCAGCTGGGTGCAGGTGCAGCTCTGTGGGGTCCTTCCTGCCCCCAGGGCACTGGTGATCTGCCCTCCTCTGCATGGCTTCTGTGCCTGGTACACAGCCCTATTTAGTTATAGTTTTGGTGAGTTGAATTGTGGCCCCCAAAATGATCCATTCATACAGAACCTTGGGATGTGAGATTATTTGGAATAAAGTCTTTGCAGAAGTCACTACGATAAGGGTCTCCAGATGGGGTCATGATCCATTCATGTAGAACCTTGGGATGTGGGATTATTCAGAATAAAGTCTTTGCAGAAGTCATGACGATAAGGGTCTCCAGATGAGATCATCCTGGATCAGGGTGGGTCCTAAGTCCAAAGAGGAGTGTCCTTGTAGGAATCAAAAGAGAAGGCACCAGGAAAAGAGGTCGTGTGAAGGTGAAGGCAGAGGCTGGCATGCTGCATCCACACCACAGGGACCTTGGTTTCAGACTGGCCTCCCAGGCTGGGAGAGAAGAAACGCCTCTTTCTTTTAAGCTGCTGGGTTTGTGGTCCTGTGTTATTGCCACTGCAGGACACTCGCAGGGCAGCCCATTGTGAGCTTCTCGTCCATCCTGTGTGCCGACTTCCCCAGGAAATTCCCATCCCTTTGGGAACGTCTGTCCACTAATTAGTCAGCTCTTTGCACTTGGGCCCAGTACACAGCAGGTGTAGAGCTTGTTAAGCCACACTGAGTTCTGGACACTCGGACATGGGGAACCTCTTGGAAGACACTCACTGAGAGAGAAGATTCCATCACTTCTCATCAAGGAGGAAGAAGGGCTTGGGAGGAAACAATTGAGAGGAACAAAGGAAGGGGAGTGTGAGGCAATTTTTAACTGGCGTTTAAAAGCAGGAGCCGTGGCCGGGCCACGCTGGGAGGGAGGAGGTCTTGTCCAAGTGATGAGACTCAAACACTAAAGCAGGTTCTTCTAATCTTCTTTAAGGAACAGAATTTGATAAGGGAGGGAGAGCATTAGGAGAAATACCCAATGTAGATGGTGGGGTGATGGGTGCAGCAAACCACCATGGCACATGTGTACTATGTAACAAACCTGCACGTTCTGCAGATGTGCCCCAGAACTTGAAGTAAAATAATTTTTAAAAAGGAGCAGAATTCAATGCTGAGACACAGACAGTGGGCTGTGATAAGACTGGGGTAGGGACAGCAATGACCTCCCCAGTGGCAGGGGGATGATTAGGATGGGAAGTGCTGTCCTGGGGACAGGCAGGCCGGGAACCAGCAGTCGCTCCTGTCATTTCTGAACCCCTTTCTGCCATCTTGGCACCTCTGCGAGCTGATTAAACACTCACAGGGGCTGCTGGGATCCAGGAGCCACCTCTCCCCACACCTTGTACAAGGACTGTCCCTACCTCCTGTGAACAGAGGTGAGCTACTGGGGCCTCTGTGAGCGCTCGCTGAGCCCCTAGCGTGTGCAGACAGTGCTCTGGGCACTTTACATGTGGCCCCAGGGCTCCCTGGCCCTGCCTACGCGGTGGTGGAGTGCAGCCATATTCACAGACGGTGCCTGCGGTGAACAGTCCCATCTCACGCACTTTAGAATCCATTAGAGGAGATACCTCATGTTAATATCACACCCCCACACACACACCCCAACACACAAACACACACCCTAACACCCCCTCCACCCCCTGCATTCACACACAGAAGAGCAGCAGGAAATTTGGCAGGCGATGCATGTCTTTAGCACTTGACGGTGAAGACGGCATCTCAGGCGCATGCCTGCGTCCACGCTCATCAAAATGTATCCTCCAAATGTCTGTGATTTCTGTACGTCAATTATGGCTTAAGAAAACTTTAAAGGCCAGGTGCGAGGCTCATGCCTATAATCCCAACACTTTGGGAGGCCGAGGCGGGCAGATCATCTGAGGTCAGGTGTTCAAGACCAGCCTGGCCAACATGGCAAAACCTCTACTCTACCAAAAAAGGTAAAAAATCAGTTGGGCGTGGTAGCACGTGCCTGTAATCCCAGCTACTTGGCTGAGGCAGAAGAATCCCTTGAACCTGGGAGGCGGAAGTTGCAGTGATACTATGACTGCACTTCAGCCTGGGTGACAAAGCGAGATTCCATCTCAAAAAATAATAAATAAATAAAACTTTAGAAAAGCTAACATCCAGCATGTTCTGTTTGAGCTTCTGCCTGCCAGGGGAGGCCCCATCCCAGTGATTTCGGGTCACCCCCAGAGGTGACCCTCTGGCTGCACTGCCTCCTGTGTTCTTGCAGCCCCCAGGCATCCCTCTCCCATGGGGAGCTGGGCAGCCGCTCTCTGCTCCTGGGGAGCCCTCACGCAGCACCCAGGGCTGGGAGTCAGTCACAGCTGCTGCTGAGTGCAGTCAGGGCCTCCCAGGGCCACACAACTGCTGGTGACCCTGAGGTGCCCACTAGTGACTTCCCAGCTGGTACCACCATGGCAGACGTGGTGGTGCATGCCCACGTCTCCTGTTCCTCCCTGGCGGGGCCCTCACTGCTCCCCGGGAGCCCAGGTGCTGACTCCTGCTGCCTCTTTAGGGATGTTGCTCAAGTCCTGGGGTCCTTGGTGGGCTCTTTCCACTTCACCTGTTATCACCTGTGTTGTCAAAGCAGCCTCACTGCCCCAGCGCCAAGCAAAAGCTCCCTGGGTGTGTGGCTTCACAGCCTCTGGCGTCTCCTGGGAGCGAGTCTATGATGCAAACCCTTCAGCCCTTAGAATCTGCGCTGCGTAGAGGTTCCCGCTTTTGAGCGGAAGAGACCCATCCCCTACTGCCCATTTGTAAAAATTCCCAGCAGGCCCAGCCAGGCTCTGGGACACACTGGTGAAGAGGTCCTGACCTGGGAAGATGAGCAAAAATAAACCATAAAGTAATTACAGAAAATGTGATGTAGCGAAGGAGCTGAGGGCGCTGCAGGGAAAGGACTGGGATGGGAGCTCCATCACTGGACCCTCCCCAAGACCAAGTGTATGCATTTATTTACCTCCTTATTTATTTAACAGTCATCTCCTCCAAAATCCCCTCATAAGAAACACGTTAACAACAGATAATTTTTGTTTGGTACCCTGGGATGGACTCTGGGCTAAGAGGTTGGCATAGATTGGTTCATTCCATCTTCAGCTGGCTTTGAGAAAGTTCTGTGCTTTTCTCTATGTAAGAGATGAGAAAAATGAGGCTCAGAGAGGCTGGAGGTTGGTCCAAGCAGGGACAGGTGGGATCACTAGACTTACTAGGGCCACCGGCTCTGCCAGAGGCATCCTGCTCCATGGGGCGGGACCTTGGCTTCACCCTGAGCATTCCCAGCAGCCAGCACAGCACCTGGCCCCGTGCGCCCAGAGGATGAAGCAGTGAGTCAAGGAGGGAATGAGTGATGGGCAGGTGACCTCATTCTCCCTCTGTGAGGCTGGTTAACAACAGGAGCCCAGCACACCATCCACAGCCCCGCCAGGACTGTGTTCAACAGCCATCTGGTGAAGTGCCTGCGGGGAGACCCGGAGAGGGAAACCCTGAGCGCCGTCCAAATCCGGAGGCCACGCGTGCAACCCACAGCCCCTGACCGTGCCTCTTGGATCCCTGGAGGACTTGGGGGAGCCACTCCCATGGTGGACCTGGGGAAGGGCCCGTTGCATGGGACCTGTGGCCACTGAGGTAGAAGTAGCACAGAGGCTTCGGTCTTTGCATGCGGCTGGAAGATGAGCCAGGGTGGTTCAGCCAAGCTCGGTGATGATGGCTGCCACCCCTGACCTGAGACACGGGGACTCTTTCTCCTCAGTGCGTGTTCAACAGGAGGGGACACCCTGCTTGTGCACACCATGCATCAGGAAGCTTCCTCCCTGAGCCCCTGTGGGCCATATGCTATTGCATCTCCTCCTACGAGGTTAAAATAAGACAAAACATGGTCCAGCAAGCTTGCAGCTCTCCTGGAGGCACACAGCCAGGCACCATGATGTTGGACAGAAAGCAGCCCTGGGGTGCAGAGCAGGGGGCTGATGGAAGACAGGGGCTGGGGTTGGCCTCTGCCATATGCATTGGAGCTCAGGACAAGTCCTCTGCCTGTGATGGACATGCAGGGAAGTCTGAGTCCTCACCTTCATCTGCACCTCCTGGGAACCACATGGAAGCCTAGCTCCTCCAGAACCAGGCCAGTGTCCTCAGGAAGGCGGAGATGCAGGCGGCACACCCAAGAGAAGATGATGTCCAAATGCTTGTTAAAATAGAGGTGCTGCTGCTAAAAGTTGCCGAGGCCTCGCTATCCAGATGCATTTACTCTCTGAGCATTCCAAGCTTTGACTGAGAAGGAGCAGGATTCAGTCGGATGCTCTCAGGCCAGCTGAAGGCTGCTGCTGCCCTGCCTGCCCTAAGCAGTTTTTGTTTGTTTGTTTCTTTGTTTTTTAAAAAAATTTTAATTGATGTGATAATTACACCTATCTATAAAGTGTCACGTGATGTCTCTGAGTATGTAAACATTGTGTAATGATCCAAGCAGGGTAATTAGCAAATCCATCACCTCCAACACTTGTCATTTCTTTGTGGGGAGAACATTCAAAGTCCTCTCTTCTGGCTATTTTGAAATATACAACACATGATTGTTCAGTGGTCACCTCACGGTGCAGTAGAAACGCTGGGATGAAGCCCTCCTCCTAACTGTACTGTAACCCCCTTTGACCAACCTCTCCCATCCCTCCTCCCCCACTCCTCATTCCCCAGCCTCTGTAACCACTATTCTACCTCTACTTCTGTAAGATTAACTTTCTGCTTTTGAAGGTTTTTTTATTTTTAAATTTCAACAGGTTTGGGGGGAACAGGTGGCGTTTGGGGAGCAGCTCTTTAGCGGTGATTTTGGAGATTCTGGTGTACCCATCACCTGGGCAGTGTACAGTAAACCCTATGTGCAGTCTTTTACCCCTCACCCACCTCCTGCCCCTGTCCTCACTCCCCAAAGTCCATCGTATCATTCTGTAAGATCAACTTTTGAAGACACCATCTGTGATTGTGATTATACAGTACGCCTCTTTCTTTGCCTGGCTTATTTCACTCAACATAATGTCCTCTAGGTTCATCCACATTGCTGCAAATGATAGGGTTTGGTTATTTTTTATGGCTGAGTATTATTCCATCATGTGTGAGGTTGTGAAGAAAAGGGGAATTTACACACTGTTTGTGGGAATGTAAACAAACACAACCATAGCGGAAAACAGTTAGGAGGTTCCTCAAAAAATTAAAAATAGAACGATCGTGTGTCTAGCAATCCCACTTCTGGGTAGAGCATAGATTGAAATCCATATATTGATGAAATACCTGCACTTCCACGCCCATTTCAGCACTATTCACAATAGCCAAGACACGGAATCTACCGAAGCGTCCCTCGCCGAAGAGTGAATATGGGGAACGTGGTGGATATGCATTTGGATCTGTTGCTGTAGCTCTGTCGTGGTTGCGATAGGCATCTCCCTGCGGCTGTGGTGCCTGGCTACAGCACAAGCCTGCGTTTGTCTAGCCGGTTGAGGATTTAGAGTCTTATATCCAAATTGTGTGTAAAATTGCATCATCAAGCCCAGAGAGGGAAGGGCCAAGGCCCCTTTTCTTAAGCAGTGAGAGTGGAATTTGGGACATGTACTCTGAGGCTCAGAGTCTATGCATTTAACTTCTTCATCTCCCACGATGTCCCGGTATCTTATCTAAACTCTTGGCAAAGAGGAAACCTTTCTCCACTGGCCTGTGCCCATGGACCAGGCAGGGATTCCTGAGTGTGGCTGGTAGAAGGGAAGCTTGCTCCAGAATTTATACAGCCCCTTTCCCCAAGGAGCCCCAAGTCGTACAAATGCCATCATTTTAGCCTTTTATATACTCATTTCAGAGGTTTGGGAAACATTTCAAAACTAGACAAGCCTTAGCTTAGCTTATAAAATTAAAAATAAACGGTAACCGCTTTAATGATGTTATATTAAATGCCAGACCTCCTATTACTTCCCATTTCTTTAACACTTTATGGCTTTAAACACACTTTAAAATGACTCTGCATCTTGTACGATTTTCAAAACAACACTGTCTGGCAGCAGGAGGGCCGCCCCATCTCTCACGCTGGGGGGCTGGCAGCTTGAGGCTTGGCTGCCCCAGGACCAAGGATGGATTTCCTGATAGAGGCCCAAGGTCCGAGTGAAATGCAAGAACCTGCCGCCATTGGTCCATCCTGCCCTGACCCCATCCTCAGACTCATGCTGTGGACCCCCAGCACCCTCAGATCCCTCGGACCACAGCTCTGGGCCGCCCTTCACCAGGAATCCTACCTGGAGACAGGATGGGGTGCTCTCCCCAACTTGGGAGCTCCAGGATGGCAGGGACTTGGCTGCAGCCATGACCTATGGGACAGAATCCCATGGCCATAACCCACACTGGCCACCCCTCGGGGTCTGCTGTGGGCAGTCAGGGACAGACTTCGAGGCTGACCCCATCCCTCCTTGTTCCAACCCCTGCCTCTCTCCAGCTGCATGACCTTGGGCAAGTTCCTTAACCCCTCAGAGCCTTGCTTCTTCATCTGCGATGTGGTAACAAGGCCCGGCCGTGTCGTCATCCACGCAGGTGCTCTGAGAACAGGAGCATTCCTGAACGCCAGCACCTTGTCCATCCCATCGCTCCCCTGTCCCAGTTTTAGGCAAGTTTCTGACTTTCATGGGTGGTGATTCTCCTGGTCCTGATCCTATGGGAGGTAGCCATGGCAACCCACCTGTATCACCAAGGTCCCATCTTCTCCATGCCTAGTACCTGCCATGCCACAGAGTGGGGCTGCCTGCCAGCGGGCAGATAGAATCCAGGTGGCTCCATTCTTAGAGGGTGGCTAGAAGGTAGGGCCAGGGCACCCTGAGTTCCATGGGAGACAGTGGGGCTGACTCAGAGAGTTGTCAAGGTAGGACAGCTTCCTCCCTGTCCATGGTTCTGATTCCTGATCTGCAGCTTGGGAAGATTGGCCTTAGTGAGCTCTGAAGCCCCCTAACCCTGAAACCCCAGGATTTCACACAGGACCAGCTTTAAAATGTATGGGTCCTGGTGCAAGAATTTCAAGAGCATGGCGAGTGGTCCCAATGCACCTGCAAAGGCTGCCGTGCATGGTACTGGCCTGGGCTTCATGATTGCAACACTTGGAGGAACAGGAGGCAGGGGACTGGGAAGAAAGGTGGGCAGCAGAGTAGCAGCCTCAGCAGGGCCAATGAAGAGCTGCCCCAGCCACTCCTGCCCCTTCCCTTCCTGGAGAAAGATCCATTTGCAGGAAGATTCCAGAAGTCCTCAAGGGAATTACAGGCTAGCCTCTGCCACTGCAGGCCCTGAGCGAGGCCTTGCATGCACTGACCCCTTGCAGCAGAGGACTGTCTGCTCCCTCAGCTCTGGGCATTTTTGCTAACCTTGATCTCCCCAGCAACAACCAGAGCCAACAGCAGTCATCACGTCTGGGGCCTCCATGAGGTAGACGCTGTGCCTGACTCTACTGTTGATGGGCATTATTTCACTTATAGCTGTTAGCGATCCAGGGTTATAGATTAGAGAACAGAGTCTCAGAAATACTGAGTGACTTGCCTGGGATGCTGAGAATTTGGTCATGGTGGGGCCAGAATTTGAAACCAGGCAGCTACCCCCAAGAGCCCGGGCTCCCAGCCTCCTCCTGTGGACTTAGGTGAGTGATCTTATTGAGAGTCCAGGGCCCCAGAATGACACTTGGGATCAGCCACACTTGAATCCATCCTCAACCGCTTATTTGTTTTGTGACTGCAGAAAATCCCCACAGCTTTCCAAAATCTCATCTCCCTCTGCACCGTAGGAAGAGCGTTCAAGAGGAGACTTGTGAAGAAGACAGGAGAGGCTGAGCGCAGCGCTCTGAGTATAAAACCTGCTCAGCGTAGGAGCTCCACAAAGGGCAGGGCGGCTGCTTGTTTGTTCCTTCCCCTTCCTCCTCTGATCTCTCCTGACCTTTCCAGAGCCGGAACTGTTCTTCCTGGCATTTTGTCTACTCTCCCCATTCCTTCTCCTTCTGGTGGCCCCCACACCAGCATTTTTTTCCATGTACTTTCTGTGGGCACATAAGCTTTTTCTCAAGCCATTCTCGGTATGATGCCTTTAAAAAGGCAGAAGAGCAGAGTGTAGCTCCCTGCAGCTCCTGAAAGACTCTCCTTTCCCCCCAGCTAGGCCCCCACCATCACACTAGGTGTGCCTTCCAGTGTGATGACCCTGCAGGGTGTGTCCGTTCAGGCTCTCTGTGCATTTTGCCAGAGGCCAGACTGACATGAGCTGAGAGATGGGATCTTCTTTCATGCTCAGGCTGTGACCTGGGAAAGACTGTTTTTCTCTTTTTCACAAGTGCAAGACAACAAAAGAAAAACTCAACGTACCCACAGCCATCTGAGCAGGTCCTGAAGAGGTCGGGCACTCTGACCTCTCTCAGCAGGGCTGCAGACACATTTTCATAACTTTAACTGGCCACCCAGGTGCTTCAACAGCTCACTGACTTTAAGAAAAGGTCGGCTAAGGAGAAAACCATTTCTCCAATGCCAGCAAAGTGAAGGCTAATTAGCAATGGTGCCTTCGGGTGATTTTCACACGATATGCTTCAGTAGCAAGGGCAAGGCCTTCGGGGGGAAAAAAGCAGGAAAACTCCTTGAGCCAATGTGTCCACTCCTGACCACACTCACCTTGTGTGTCTTTTACACCTGGCCCTGGGTTTCCTCCGCTCCCCGGGAACCACGTCCTGCTCTAGCTGGTTGTGGCACAAGCCCCATCACTTCTCATTCTCAGCAGGAGCTGGCAGGATAGTGCTGTCCTCCTCTTGTGTATATGGGGGCCATCAAGGGCCTGGTGGGAGTGAAGGAGAGCCTCTGGAGAGGGAGATGGGGTGCCCCAAGCCCACTGTGTTCAGCCCCGTAGCTGTACAGTAGGACTTGAATTCCCTCCTGCGTCAACTCAGGACTCTGCACCTTGTCCTCAAATCATGTCTACCCTGAGCAGCCTGTACATGTCTCCTGCCCACTCCCTTTCACAGGTGCATTCCCGGCCCTGCTCCTTGGCACGCCTTTCTGGTTGTCTTTTCTGACTCCTCATCCTCCGTGCATGACAAAGCGCGACAGACAGTTCCAAGCTCCCCGTCCTTAGCAGCCAGCTGGGCTCAGGGGCCGTTTGTGCATCTGTGAACTGGGCATAGCGGTCCTTTCTGCCAGGGCCTTTGTCTCATCTCCCACAAATTCATTTCTTTGCTTTAATGACATGGCTTCTTGCTCTCAACCTTATGGCCCTCAGAACAAGTTTCCAATTTCCAATTACTGAGTCTTACGATTTTTGGACTGTGGAAGTTATACAACAGGACCTTGTATTTTTTTTAACCGATTACATTGCTGGAGCTGAAGATCATAATTTCATAAGCATCTATAGTCATTTTAGTATAACAAGATACTATAATGTAATAGATTTTTAGTATGAAAATAAAATAAGCTACTATAATTTGTTTGTTTTGTGGATAAATGATTCAAAATAGGGTTTCAAAATATCAGTGTAATTATTTGAGCAGTGAAGCAATGTTTTAATCCATATCAGAAAACAGGTTTATTTTAGTTTGTTACAAATGCTTAGCAAATGCTGGCTATTTAATAATCCTTTCCATCCAAGATCAATATGATCTTTACAGCACAGGGATAACAATATCATTTGAAAATAAATTTAAAGTAAGAATAATTTTATCCCAAGTATTATCAAAATCTAAGTCAGTGAAATCAAGTATTAACCTTTAAAATAATGTCAAGAAATCTCTGACTTCCCATTTTCTGATGATTGAGAAAAATAATGTATTTCCTAAAACTATATACTTATTATTAGTTTTGTTAGATTTGAATTATTTTCTTTTCATAGAATAGTTTGTTTGAATCTTTTTTCTTTTTAAGATGGTGTCTCCCTCTGTCCATCAGGCTAGAGCACAACTGTGTGATCTCAGCTCACTGCAACTTCCGCCTCCCGGGCTCAAGCAGTTTTCCTGCCTCAGCCTCCTGAGTAGCTGGGATTACAGGCATCCACCACCATGACCAACTAATCTTTGTATTTTTAGTAGAGACGGTGTTTCACCACCTTGGCCAGGCTGGTCTCAAACTCCAGACCCCAAGTGATCCGCCTGCCTTGGCCTTTCAAAGTGCTGGGATTACAGGTGTGAGCCACCACGCCTGGCCGATAACTCATTTTTAAAACAAACTTTTTATTTAGAACATTAGGAATTTTCAAAAATGTTATGAAAATGGTATAAAAAGTTTATGTACTCCATGCCCAGTTTCCTGTATTAATAAATCATACATAGTTTCGTACATTTATGAAAACCAATGAGCAGATATTGGTACATCGCTACCTAAAGTTCATACTTTAGTCAGATCTTAGTTCCTACCTACAGGAGCCCGTGGAGGGTCTCACACTACATGGCATCCAGTTGCCATGGCTCCTGAGGCTCCTCTGGGCTGTGACCAGGCCTCAGACTTTTTTTTTGTTGGCCTCAGAAGTTATAAGGTCACGCACGCTGCAGAATCATCCTCTGTTGAGATGTATCTGATGCTTCCATTATTAGACTGAGGTTTTGGGTGGGGCAAGGAAAAACAAAGAGATGAGGTTCTATTTTCATCACATCCTGTCAAGGCTACATTCCATCAACATGACTCATCACTGGTGGCGTTGACCTTGGTCACCTGGATGATGTGTGCTTGTCAGGTGTCTCCACTGTGGCTACCCTTTCCCCCATTCTCTTATTGTAATCTTTGGTAGGAAGTCGCTTTGTCCATCCTGTGCTTAAGGAAAATGGAGCTGTATGTGTAGACAGAAGGCGTGGAGCATCTACACGAAGTCTTTGAGATTCTACTGCATGGGAGATTCACCTCTTCTTCCCCTTGTATTTATGTCTTCGATCATCTACTTATATCAATATGGACTCACACATATTTATTTTATATGCTGGATTTTAATCCAACACTACTTAATTTTGTTACTACAAATGCTTCATCTTTGGCCATGGGGAGCTCTTGCATCCCTTTGACAAACCCCTATCATTATGTCATTGTGTGTATGTGTGTGTGTGTGTGTGAGTGTGTTTAGTGCTTCCTTACTTTCTGGCACTATAAAAAGCTCTAAGTACATCTTCTGTATATCATTCCCCAGGCCCAGAATCAGACATATTTCTTTGAGAAGTCCTGGTTCCTTGTATGGAGAATGGTACTAGAAACCAAGATCTAGCCGCTAGGTATCCCATTGCTACTAGGGTGCCATTGCTTCTGAAAGAGCAAGGAAATATGCATTTATAAACATCCTATAAATGTTCTCCTATTTAACATCTCTACCAATATTAAGCTAAAAGAGAGTTGATATTGATCACACCAACTCCAGTCTGTTTCTATTTGGGTCATTCTAGCCTCCTCCCTTTGCTTACCCCTAACCTTTTATTGCAACCGTGAAAAAAACGTTCAGTTACAGTATACATATACAGTGGTTTCAGAGCCATTATGTCATGTTCTGTGGGAAACAACTGGATCAATTAAAGCACAGTGCTTGTGCACAGCTGCCTTTGTCTTCAGTGTCACTGACCACAGACTTCCAAAGGTACTTGCATCAGCTTCTTTCTCTGACATCCTCTTCCATGAGACTGCATGGTATATTTATAGTGCAGTTAGATTGTTGTGTCACATTCTTCATTCCATTCCATGATTTCCTCGACCTCCTTAAAGATATTTAAAACATATATATATATATATATATATACAATTCATATATAGTTTATTACATATATATAATCAACTTTTTATTTAGAACATTTGGAAGTTTCAAAAATGTTGTGAAGATGGTATGAAGAATTTCCATGGCTAGACTTGGTGGCTCAAGCCTGTAATCCCAGCACTTTGGGAGGCCGAGGCAGTTGGATCACCTGAGGTCAGGAGTTCAAGATCAGCCTGGCCAACATGGTGAAAACCTGCCTCTACTAAAAATACAAAAATTAGCTGGGTGTGGTGGCTCACACCTGTAAGCCCAACTACTCAGGTGGCTGAGGCAGGAGAATCCCTTGAACCCAGGAGGTGGAGGTTGCAGTGAGCTGAAATTGCACCATTGCACTGAAGCTGGGCAACAAAAGCAAGACTCCATCTTAAAAAATAAAAAAATTTCCATGTACTCCATGCCCAGTTTCTCCTATTATTATTATATATATAAATGTTAGTCTCTGTGCTGTAAAGTTCAATGGGTTTTGAAAAACGCGTGGTCAAGCATTCACCACTGTGGCGTTATACATAAGAGTTTATTATCCTAAAATAATAAACCTAAATAGGTGGAGCAAGTTACCCTGTGCTTCACCTATTTAATCCTCACTCTCACTTCCCAAACCTTTGGGAATCATGGAAATATTTACTATCTTCATAGTTTTGTCTTCGCCTAAACACCCTATAATTGGAGTCACACAGTACAGATCCTTTTTAAATTGGCTTCTTTTGTTAGCAATATGCATTTGAGATAGATCTATGTCTTTTTGTGGCTTGAGAGTTCATCTTTTATTTTATTGCTAATGATATGATGTTGAATAGATGAACCATATTTTGTCCATCACTTCACCTATTGAAGGCCATCTTATTTGCTTCCAGTTTTTGGTGGTTGTGTAAATAAGGCTGCAATAAACATTTGCATGAGCATTTCTTATTTGCTTGTTTGTAGACATAAATTTTCAAATCAGTTGGGTAAATATCCGGAGCATGTTTGCTGAATCAGATAGGAAGATTGTGTTAGTTTTCTAGGAAACGTCCAAACTGTCTTCCAAAGTGGATCTACCATTTTACATTATAACTAGTACAATCACTCACATTAATATGCGAGTTTACATCACTCCCATCTTTGCCCGCAATTGGTATTGTCATTTTTTAAAATTTTAGCCATTTTGATATAAATGTGTAGTGGTTCACATTGTTGTTTTGAATTGCAGCTTTCTAAGGACAGATGATCTAGAGAATCTTTTTCTTTGCTTATTTACCATGGTCCAATTTCTTACATGATGTGTTGTTTCAATATTTTGCCCATTTTTGAGTTGGGTTTCTTGTTTTCTTATTGTTGAGTTCTAAGAGTATTTTATAACAATTTCGGTACATATCCTTTATCAAATTGTGTTTTGCAAATATTTTCTACTAGACTGTTGCTTCTCTTAACATTGTCTTTAACAGAGTACAAAATTTTAGTTTTAATAAAATCCAACTTATTTTTTTCTATATTGTGTTTTCGGTGTTGTATCTAAAAACACACCACCAAATGTAAGATCACAGATAATTTCCTAGGCCCTTTTCTCCTCTTCATCTTCCACGTCTTTCTAGGTATTTTTCTTCTTCCTGTTTCTAGAGTTTTGAATTTTACATTTAGATCTATCATCCCTTTTTAGTTAATTTTTGTGGAAGTTTTAAAGTCTATGTCTAGGTTTATTTTATTTTATTTTAATATGGACTTCAAATTGTTGCAGCAAAATTGGTTGAAGAGATGATCTTTTCTATATTAAATTGCCTTTGCTCTTTTGTCAGAGATCAATTGAGTATATTTCTGTGGATTCTTTATTCTGTTCCATTGATCTATGAGTCTATTCTTTCGCCAATAAAACACTTTTTTTGATTATTGTAGCTTTAAAGTAAGTTTTGAAATAAAGTAGAAGCCCTTCAACTTTGTTCTTTGGTATTGTATTGGCTATCATATACCTTTTTCCTTTCCACATACACTTTAGAATCAGCTTGTCAACATCTACAAAATAGTTTCCCGAGATGTTCAAAAGGATTGTGTTGAATCTTTAGGTCAATTTGAGAAAAATTGACATTTTAACAACATTGAGTCTTGCGATCCATGAACACAAGTATTTATTCCTTTATTTATATAATTGATTTATTCATCTGTGTTATGTAGTTTTTCTCGTACAGATCCTGTATATATTTTGTGAGTTATATACCTATGTATTTCTACCTATATATTGTGCTATTGTAAGTGATGTTATTTTTAAATTTCAAATTACAACTGTTTATTGTTGGTCTATAGGAAAACCACTGACTTGCGTGTATTAGTCTTTTATTCTGTGGTCTTGTAATTGCTTATTAGTTCCAAGACTATTTTTGTTGATTCTTTGGGATTTTCTACATGAATGATGTCATGTCATCTGCAAATAAAGACAGTTTTATGTTTTCCATTCAAATGTATATACTCATTTTTTATTTCCTTTTCTCATCTAACTGCACTTTCTAGGATTTTCAGGATGATGTTGAATAAGCATGTGAAGAGAAGACATTCTCTTATTTTTGTCTTATTTCCAGTCATGTGGAGAAAGCATCCAATTTCTCACCACTGTGTTATATTAGCTGTAATTTTTTTAAAAGACATTCTTTATTAAGTTGAGGAAGTTATCTCTATTCCTAGTTTGCTGAGAGTTTTTGTCATGAATGGGTGTTGGAATTTGTTAAATTTAGCACTAGTGAATATCATGTGAATTTCCTTTTATAGACAGTTGATATAATCAGTTGCATTGACTGCTTTTTAAATGTTGAACGAGTCTTGCATACCTGGGATAAATCCCACTCAGTCACATTGCACAGTTATTTTATACATTGTTGAATTTGACTTGCTATTATTTTTTTCAGTAGTTTTGTTATAAGAGATTTTGCTCTGCAGTTTTTCTTCTTGTTACATCTTTTTCTGGTTTTGATACAACTGTAAGACTAGCCTCAGAAAATTAGAGTTCTTCCCCTCTGTTCTGGAAGAGGAAGATTTTTTTTAGCTATATTAGTTCATTCTCACATTTTATAAAGAAATACCCCAGATGGGATAATTTATATCACTAAGAAAAGAAGTGTAATTTGTTCATGGTTCTGCAGGCTGTACAGGAAGCTTCTCAGGAGCCCTCAGGACGCTTCCAGTCATGGCAGAAAGCAAACGGAGCAGGCTTGTCACACAGCAAAAACAGGAGCAGGAGAAAGGGAGACCAGATCTCATGAGAACTCACTCACTCACCCTCAAGAGGAGAGTACCTAGAGGGATAAAGCTAACCTATTCATGAAAAGTCTGCCCCCATGATCCAATCACCTCCCACCAGGCTCCACCTCCAACATTGGAAATTATATTTCAGTACGAGATTTTGGTGGGGACGTATATCCGACTGTCAGTAGATAACTGATATCATTGCTTCCTTAAAGGTTTGGTAGAATTCACCGACGACATTATCTGGACTTTGTTTCTTGTCATTGCTGTTGTTACTGTTGTTGAAAGGTTGTCCATTATTGAGTTCATTTATTTAACAGCTATATACCTATGCAAATAATCTAATTCTCATTGTATGGGTTTTGGTGGTTTACGCCTTTCAAGACGTTGGGTCACTTTATCGACAATATCAGATGTTATATTTGATGGAGTTGTTTACGCCTCCTTTGTTTCCATTTTAATGTCCCTGGGTTCAGTACTGATGACCACTATTTCTTCTATGATACTGGCAATTTCTCTCTTCTCTTTTTCTTGGTTAGCCTGATTAGAAGTTTATCAATTTTACAAAACTTTTCCAAGAACCAACTTTTAATTTTATTGATTTTCTCTATTGCTTTTCTGGTTCAATTTCATTGACTTCTGCTCTACATTTAAAATTATTTATTTTCTTGTTCCTGCTTTATAGGCTTCAACTGTAGTCCTTTCTCTAGTTTCTTAATGTTGGAGCTTAGATTATTGATTTTAGATCATTCTTAATTTCTATGATGTGCATTTAATCCTATGCATTTCCTTTTAATCACTGATTTTACTATATCCCACAAGTTTTGATGTTAACCTTATTTTTATTTAGTTCAAAATTATTTTAAATGTTGCTTATAATTTCTTCTTTGGCTTATGTATAGAAAAGTAGTATTTAATCTTCAGATATTTCAGTATCTTTCAGCTATCTTTCTGCTGGTGATTTCCAGTGTAAGCCCATTGTTTTCTGAGAACATGTTTTGTATGATTCCTAGTCTTTTAGGTGCGTTCATGGCATGGCATGTGGCCTATCTTTGTGAGTATTGAATGTGAACTTGAAAGTCATGTGTATTCTGCTATTGTTGGATGAAGTGTTCTATAAATGTCAACGAGATCTAGTTGATTAATAGTGCTGCTCAGGTCAACTTTACCTGTAATGATTTTCTGCTTGCTTGATCTATCAGTTGCTGACAGAGGGTTGTTGAAGTCTTCCAGTGTAATAGAGGATTTGTCCATTTCTTCTTTCCTTTCCTTTCCGTGAAGTGTATGGACACTCTGCTGTTAGGTACACACAGTTTTAGGATTGTTATGTCTTCCTGAAGAAATGATGCTTTTATCACTATACAATATCTCTTTATTCACTGATAATTTTTGGTTGTTTAGAAGTTTGCTTTTGAAATTCATAAAGTGACTACAGCTTTCTTTTAGTTAGTATTAACATGGTATAGCTTTCTCTATCCCTTTTCTTTTAAGCCGTCTGAGTCTTTATACGTAAAGTTGGTCTCTTGTAGATAACAGGCACTTGGGTATTGTGTTTTTTAATACACTCTGACAATCTCTGTATTTCAATTGTTATATTTAGACCATTCACATTTAAAGTGATTTTTACATAATTTTCTTAATATTTACTATGTTTGTGATGTTTTACTTACACTTGTTCTTTGTTTCTTTTTTAAAAAATTTTCTCTTTTTTGCCTTCTGTGGCTTTGACTAAGCATTTTATAAGATTCTATTTTAGGCTGGGTGTGGTAGCTCATGCCTGTAATTCTAACACTATGGGAGGTCAATCTGAGGTGAGGAGTTTGAGACTAGCCTTGACAACATGGTGAAACCCCATCACTACTAAAAATGTTTAAAAATAATAGCTGGATGTGGTGGCACACACCTGTAATCCCAGCAACTCAGGAGGCTGAGGCATGAGAATTGCTTGAACCTGGGAGGCGGAAGTTGCAGTGAGCTGAGATTGCACCACTGCTCTCCAGCCTGAGTCACGGAGTGAGACTCTGCCTCAAAACAAAAACAAAAACAAAACTACCCATTTCATATCCATTTTATCTCTTCTCTAGGTCTATTATACTCCTTTAAATATGTATATATAGTTTTTTCCAATTCGGCTGCTCTACAGTTTTCAATACACATTTAACTAACCTAGGTCTCCCTCCAAATAACACTGTACAGCTTCTTGTACAGTGCAGGTTCTTAGAATAATGTCAATTCCTCCCTTCCGTTTCTTTTGCCATTTTATTATTCTATTTACTTTAATAATCTAATAAACGATTACTATTACTTTGAACAGTTATTTCTTGACTTAAGAATAAGAAAAAAGAAATCTGTTTTACCTTCATTTATCCCTTCTCCAGTGTTCTTTCTTTTTTTTATGGAGTCTGCATTTTTGGGCTATATTACTTTTAGTTTCTTTCTTCCTGAAGAAATTCTATTAATATTTATTGTGGGCAGGACTTCTGAATTCCATCCATTTTTGTTTGTCTGAGAAAGTCACTAGTTGTTTACTTTTGAAGGCTAACTTCATGGAATATAGCATTATAGAGCTGAGTTTTTTGTTTTTGTTTTTAGGTGGACAGGAAGGAGGATTTGTTGGTGGGCATCAGGAGGGGGGTAGTGCAGTGGAAGCCCTCACGAGTGCAGAGCCCGCCGCTTGTCTGCAGGGCCACGACTAGGGATGTACTTGACTCTACAGCCACCTGGGATGAGCCACATCTCAGCCACCGTGCCTTCAAATTCACCCACATTGAATGTGGTAAGGCCCGACTTCTCTGAGATGTGGATCTTCTGGCAGCCAGGGAACTTAAACTTGGCCCGGAGCAAGGCCTCACTCACATGCTCCTTGTTCTGCAGTTTGGCGCCCATGGACATGATGACTTGGCCAGTGTGGACCCTGGCCACAGGCCCTTGGGGCTTTCCAAAGGCACCTCGCATGCCTCGTCAGCCCCGGCACAGGATGGCATCTTGCTGACATTGATGACATGGAAGGGGTGGAGCCGAACTTGGATGGGAAAGCCATCTTTGCCACAACTTCTCAACCATGTACTCACTGGCACAGATTGGGCAACCTCCAGGGCTTCAGGGGAGAGCTGCTCATATTTATCTGACACCACATGGCCACAGAGTGGAAACTCAGAGACAGCCTCTGTCTTGAAGCTCTTTCTGCTGTAATGCCCTGATATTGTACTGGAACCCTGTTGGTGTAGAAAAGAAGCATTCTGTAACTTTACAATTAAATCTCAGGCTTTTCGGGGATGCACTGCTCTGGGATATGGCCTTTCTCAAGGCTGGAGGGGGCTGGAACCAGGGAATTTCTTTCGCATCACATCGGTGAAGCTCTGAGAGTCTTCCTGGCTGGATTGCAGTCCTGATTACAGAGCACGCTCTGGGCACATTTCACAAGTGCTCCTCTCTCCCATGCCATAGATGTGTGGGATGCACCTTGGATGTTTACTCCAAGACCCTGGGGGGCTCCCTGGACGTGATGCTCATGAAAGCATGCAATTTCCTAAGACAGTGGCCTTGAGGAGTTTCTCATCCTCACACTACTGCTCACTCTGCCTTCAGCAGTTCATTGAAATGACCATTTGGATACCCTACCAGTCCATGGCTGCTGTGGCTTCGGTTCCAAGCCAGCTCATGGTGCTTTTGGCCCCAGGATTGAGCCGTCACTCCAGATCTCAGGAAGGTGGTTTGCTCTGTGACCTGAACTCCCCGATGGTCCTAAGAAAAGCTACTCATTTTCAGTATGTTCCATGTTTTCTTCTCATAGGGGAAGGAGTGATGACTTCCAAGCTGTTGACCTGTCAGTGCTGAAACCAGCAGTCCCTTCAACAAGGGACAAATGAGGTCAGTTCTCTGAAAAGATTTTGGAAATGATATACTGGAATGAAAGTCAATAATTATGACTTGACTTATTGATTTTTTAACGAAAATGTAAAGATCTGTCCATATCCATCTCTTAACAAAACGCAAGACGTGCCTCCCATCCCTGCAGCATACCTCTTCTCCATTTCTTCTCAGCTGGACTCTCCAGGACGCATCTGATTTATATGATGCCCACTCCGGGTCAGCAGCTTCAGCTGTGAAAACCTGCAAAACTGAAGTGCCCTTTGCACAGTTGCTGGTCCTGTGACATCACAGGGAGGCTGGCATCCACGCATCCTTTCTAGGCAAGGAGGTGAAGGAGATTGCTGTTCAGCTTCCGTGGACCTGTTTGTGAATTTCAGCAGGTGCAGCCCCTCCTTGAAACAGAGGCCGTGTCCACAGCACGAGTCCTTTATTCAGACCAATGCTTCACTGGGCGGTCTGGGAGCTGCTGAGCTGGGGTTCCTGGGCCTGCCTGGGTGCTGTACCTGAAACTCCAGGGCCTGGGGCACCTGCCCTGCTCTCATTATCATCAGCTGGCTTATTCTTAGCTGAGGGTTGTAATTTAATCCCTGTAGTTCTGTGGTACGTGGAGTTTGTAATTAAATCCTTCCTCTATGTTTTCATTAAACTGACCTCCCTGCTTCGTTGCTCCTGAGACAGGAACCTCACCTGCCTGGTATTTGCCTCCTTCTTCCTCAGAACCTCCTGAGACCTCTCATCTGCTGATTTGATATGAAACCCCCTGCACACCCCAGCTTGGCCCCAGCAGATGCCTGGGCAGAGCCAGTACCAAGACCTCTGATTTTCCCTAGCCCTGCCTGCCTCTGGGGTTTCTTTTTTCTCTACCTACTGCCCCAAATCCTGGTGGCAGCTGGCTCAGGTCAACCACAGGAACAGCCACATCTTTCCTGCAGACTCACGGCGGATTCAGTTCCTTTCTGGTCCCACAGTCTTGCCTGTGTATTATTGCCCCGTCCTCTCCCACCTTGGCTGCAGCTTGCAGAAGAGACACCTGGTTAGGAGTTGCGAAAACTCTGGCTCCCAGCTGCTTCTAACGTGATCTTAGTGAAGTGGCTAGAGCCCTCTGAACCCTGTGTTCTGAATTCCTAAATTCTAGGACTCTACAGTTAAAGATGATGCCATGACTTCACAGGGCTGTCACGAGGATCAGATCCAATGGATGGAAGCCTTGCTACATGGTCGGTGCGTGCTTTGATAAAGGTGGCTCATGCCAGCTCTTTTCCATGTGCCTGGCTCAGCACATATTTTGCCTCTGAGTGTCCAGCCTGCACTCTCTCTTCTCGTGTGAGCTGGAACTGTCCCAGCAAGTGATTGACAAGTTCAGCGCTCTACCTACCCATGTGGATTCTGAGTAGCACAGCACACCTGCTCCCCACCTCACTCTGGGCATAGGGAGACTCGGCAACCTGGTCCCTGGTTTGAGTCCCACCAAGGGTGGTGTGTTTGCACATGATGACATTGCTACAAAACTCTCCTGGCTCGGTTGAGGATGTCCTCCTCGAATTGCCCCGTTCACCTTCTTTCCACAGTTGTCTTCTCCATTTGGTTTCCAATATGCAGGTACCTTTCCAGGTTGCCTCACAGGTGCATCAGGTGAGAGCCCCCAGAGAAGCCAGCAGAGGAGGCTTGGAAGCATCCACAGCCACGTGAGTGTGGAGAATGGAGGGTTAAAGCAAAGAGTTGCTAACAGTCTCAGCCACTTCATTCTTTTCTGTTGTTTGTTTGTTTTTGAGATGCGGTTTCCCTCTTGTCACCCAGGCTGGAGTGCAATGATGCAGTCTCAGCCCACTGCAACCTCCACCTCCCGGGTTCAAGTGATTCTCCTGCCTCAGTCTCCTGAGGAGCTGGGATTACAGGTGTGCGCCATCACATCTGGCTAACTTTGTATTTTTAGTAGAGCTGGGGTTTCTCCGTAGTGACCAGGCTGGGCTCAAACTCCTGACCTCAGGTGATCCACTCACCTTGGCCTCTCGAGGTGCTGGGATTACAGGTGTGAGCCACCATGGCCAGCTTAGCCTTTTATTCTAATAAATAATTCATAGGAAACCCCATGGGTCGTTGAATGAAGACATTGTTCATTTCAAGTTGCTAAGACACCAAGCTTCCTCTTTCTCTCTTCCCTCACTCTCAGATACCTGCATTTTCCCTCCCTGTCAGGTCCTCTTGCAGGAATAGCACCCATGTGGATTCCTCTTTGAACAACATTGGCTTCAATTCCTGGGGGACCATGGCAAAGTTAAACTTCTACCTATAGGCTCCTCAGCCAGGGAGGTTGTGACTCTGCCACCACAGGCTCAGGCTGGGGCTCCCAGTGCCTGCTTACCTTCCCCTCTGTTCCCTGAGAATCTGCCTGGTCAACCTGCAGCCTGACAGGGAAATGGCACAGACCAATGGTTGGTCAGGGAGGAAGAAATGGTGGCAGCCCTCATGGAGGACTCAGTGTGGAGTTGGAAGTGCCAGGAGAGGGATCCTCGGCAAGGGATTCCATGACCACCTTGGCAGCATGTGGAACAGAGCCTTCTACACACAGCTTCTTGTCAGCACACGGCTAATGCCCCCTTGCTTCCCAAATACCTTGTATAGAGCTTGTTATGGTATAAGCATGTAGCAAATGTGTGTTCAATGAAAGAATAGAAATTATATCTTGGAATTTTGAGAAATATTGTCTTGGGGATGATAGCGATCAGATAGCATAATTAAAACCGGATGTCAAGGAGATTTTTTAAATGTCTCAAAGGATGACATTCCCATCATTTATTTGGTAAAAATTGCTCTCTGTTCCATCTTGAAGCCAGCTCTTTCCTGGCACTGGAAACGCAATCTAAATAGCGTTTAATTCCAGGGAAGCTTTTCTCACTTCCGGCTCATGTTCCAACTTGACTTCAGGCCAACCTGGACTTGCTGCAAGTCTGTCTCGGCTCAAGGCAGCCTCGTGGGGCAGCTGGGATTCTTGTTGCCTTCACAAGCCATGGCCAGAACGTGGAATAGGTGACCTCACAGCACCGTTTGGATATGAGCTGCTGAATACCAGACTGGGCTCCTTCCCTGTGTCTACTTTCCCTGTAGGTCTACCTCCAAGAGTGGAGGCTGAGATCCCACCTGGAAGGCAGTAACATCTGTCCAGCTGGGAGGGGGTGATGGCAGGGCCAGGCTCTGGCAGCTGAGGTAGAGAGAAGGAAACTGACTTGGGATATTTTTGGGGAAAGAGCACCAGGAACTGCTGATAATGGACGTGATGGTGAGGGGAGAAGGCAGAGAAGGTGGAGACAAGTGAGGAACCACAGATCTCTGTTGGGTTAGGCTGGATGGCCATGGCAGCTGTGTGCAGTTTTATCGCTGGGACCGCAAGGGATGAGTGGGTCTTTGATACAAGGGGGCATGCTCCCTGGGATACAAAAGGTGAGGCTGCCAGGGTGAGCACAGGAGAGGCAGTCGGGTGGCTTTGGAGGAGTAAAGCGGGGCAGCTCCGGCTTTCTCAGGAAGGGAGAGGTGTTGTTGGGTGAGGAGTTCGGCGGAGGGGAGGGGGGCGTGAAACAGCTTTTGTGCACAAAGGAGAGGGAAACATTCAACCAGCACGTTAGGACTGTGGGGGTTTCGCCTGCCTGTTTGAGGACTTGGTGTGAGTCCGCCCAGTGCAGCGGAGGGTGTCACTGAGCACACTCAGCTGCTGGGGGAGGGGCAGGGCAGAAGGAGAAAGGGGCTTTAGTGGGTCTGAGGAAATGGGAGGTGGGGCACGGACTCATTACAGGGCTTCTCATGATGGTCCTGGCATCTGATTGAAGCAAAGGGTGAAGCCAGGACATGAGGGAGAGACAGGTCTGGAAAAAGTGGTTGGTGGTCAACTCGTTCCACACCCAAATGAATGGAGCTTGATTTGGGCCACGAAGATTATGAAGTAGGGGTAATACAAGAAGGATGTGAGACGTGGTGAGCCGAGCCTGAGAGGCTCTTGGAGTTCTGAAGACGAGAGTGCCCGGGATATGACGTAAGAAGGGATGCGGGTAAGGAAGACATGGCTGGTGGGGATAGCAGAGGCCACTCCCCAGAGGCGCTGAAGTCATGGAGGACGATGAAGGCAGACATGAGGCCAAGGTGGGAAGGTGGGTCCACATCTTTAGCAGAGGATGACAATGGATGGAACCACACACCCTCAAAGGAGCTGGGGTTTTCGAGTGAAGAGAGAAATAGCGAAAGTAACAAGGAACACTGGCCTGAATGCCAGGCCTGGGTTGCAGGCACATGAGTGAAATTGTCCCAAATGGACAGGGACACAGGCAGGGATGGTGGTGCTCTCAGATGGAACGAAACCAGAAGAAAGTCAGACTATCCAGAGAGGAAGCTGGGATACAGGAGGTTTGGACAGGTGGCAGTGATGGGGAGGGCACAGCAGGAGGGAGTTCCGTGCAGCAGGGGGATGTGGGGAGTGCGTCTGCTTAGGGGACGGGCAGGGCTGTGTGGAATCAGGTCTGGGTGGTGAGAGGACCCACCTTCACAGCATGGCGACCTCTTGCCACCGCGTTCACTAGAAGCCAGGATGCCACGGGTTCTCACTGGGCCTTGCCGCTTCCTCCCTGCGTGGCCCTGTTCTTCTGCACACCACGTCTACACCATCGCCGACAGGGTGCTTTAAAGTATCGACTCGGTCTGCGTGACTCCTCTGCCCAAAGCCCTCCAAGAGCTCTCGTCTCACTTAGAGGAGAAACAGGGGCCCTTGAACGGGCAGCCAGGCCCTGCACCACCTGCTCTGTCCCTACGGCTCGGTCTTCACCTCCAGCTAACCCCTTGCCACCCCTACCTTCACTGCACCCCATTCTTTGTGTGCCACCATCTGGCCCCCACTCCAAGTTCTTTTCTTTTCTTTTCTTTTCCTTTCTTTTCTTTTCTTTTCTTTTCTTTTTTTTTTTTTTTTTTAGACAGAGCCTTACTCTGTTGCCCAGGCTGGAATGCAGTGGCATGATCTTGGCTCACTGCAACCTCTGCCTCCCGGGTTCAAGCAATTTTCCTGCCTCAGCCTCCCGAGTAGCTGAGATTACAGGCACATGCCACCACAGCCAGCTAATTTTTCTATTTTTAGTAGAGACAGGGTTTCACCATGTTGGCCAGGCTTGTCTTGAACTCCTGACCTCAGGTGATCCACCTGCCTCAGCCTCCTAAAGTGCTGGGATTACAAGCGTGAGCCACCGCACCCAGCCACCCCCAGGTCTTTTGTTGACCTGCTCCCTCTGCAGGGGACAGCTTTCCTCCAGAGAGGTTCATGGAATGCCTTCACCTCATTCAGATCTCTGTTCACCTAGCAATTTTGCAATAAGCACCCAGTCATAAAGGGTACTAATAAGCACCCTGCCATCTCAGCTGGGATCTCTGGTGATTCTAAGAGTGGGGTGAACCAGATGTAGCCTGAGCTTTATAAACACGTCAAGTCATATCTTTGAACATCTCAGTTCATGTTTGGATTAAAGTGATCTGTTGGCTCCATTTATGTAAAAGAGGATACAGAACTCTCCATAGAGGAAGGCAGCAGCTGCCAGAGTCTCAGGAACTTTAATGTGTATTGTCCAGTTTCAACAGAAGGGAAGCCTGTGTATAAGACAGGGCAAAGGGAACAAAGAGCAATCACACTCAGTCCCACAGATGACCCAGATATCAGAGACAGTTGACACTGTTGTTAACATAATTGTGATTGACACGTTAAAGTATTGTTTGAAGAAATTCAACGGTGAAGTGAAAACCACAAAGGAATCTGATGGGATGGTGGGCTAAGGTAGGATAACAACTTCCCAAAGGTGCCCATGCCCTGGCACTCAGAACTTGTGAATGGGCTGTGTCACATGGCAAGAGGTGATTAAGATTGCATATGGAAGAAAACTGCTAATAAGCTGACCACAACTGAAGGATATTATCCTGGATTATTTAGGTAATTACATAGTTCCTTAAATGTGGAAGAGAGAGAAAGAAGAGTTGGTGTCAGAGTGATGTGACGTAAGAAACACTTGGACGACTATTCTTAGCTTTGAAGATAGAGTTGGTCCAGGAGCCAAATAATGCAGGCAGGCTATTAACCCTGAAAAATGCAGCAAAGCCAAGTCTCCCCTGGAGACTGTAGAAGTGAATAAATCCCTGCCAATACCTTGATGTTAACCCAGTCAGATCCATTTTGGACTTTTCTCCCTAAGTATATCTGGAAGATAATAAATTTGTGTTGTTTTAAGCTGTCGAGTTTGGGGAAATTTGGAATAACAGCCATTAAAAAAATACAGATTTTGGTATTTGAAGGTGTGGTTCTGGCCTAACAAAGGACTAAAGAGGCGACGTGGCTTTGGAACTGGACAATAGGGAGAGGCTGGGAGAATGTTGAGGACGTGATAGAAAAAAACAAGATTTCCTTGGACAGCCTGTTGTAGAAATACAGATGCTACTGGTGACATTTGTCAAGGCCCAAAAAGACATGAGCATGGTAGAGGAACCCTTGTCACTGTAGAAGAGACGAAATCGCCATGCATACGAAAGTGGTAGAAATATGAGCTTCGAAGGCGTGGCTGGGGAGAACTCGCAAGGACGTGAGGAAGGCATTAAGGAACATGAGGGAAGTTGATCTTTGTCAAATAGCAGCAGGGAGCTTAGCTGGATTGCGTCTGCAATTGTGGGGAGAGCAAAATGTCTGACAATGAACGTAGATATTTAACTGAGGAGATTTCCAAGTAAAGTGTTGATGGTGCAGGGGTTTGCTTGTTTGCTTTTTCTGGCTACTCATAGTAAAATGTGAAAAGAAAAGGGTAGATTGAAGCAAGGGCTGGAAAGCAAAAAGGAACCAGGACTTGCTGTTTTTGGGACTTCGCAGGCTCCTGAGATTGCAAACCGTGCTTACATTAAGAGATTCAGGAAATGTCAGAGCAGCACTGTCTGCAGAGAGCCACAGAAAGGGTTAGTGAGCTGGATCATAGCTGAATAACATTTGTGCTAGTGGCTTCCAAGAATCAAGGGTCAGAGTATTTGGTTACACAAGAGGCTCTTTGAAGAGGTTGGGCATGTGGCTTCTGGATTCCTCTCAGCCGTTTCAGCAGAAGCCACAAATAGAGATGATTATCTTGGGAAGATCTGCAGAGGAGCCCATTGTCTAATGGAGTTAATCTCCATGAAGAGAGCTGCAAGGTTATTGAAAATAGTCTACCAACTGGGCACGGTGGCTCACGCCTGTAATCCCAGCACTTTGGGAAGCTGAGGCCGGCAGATCACGAGGTCAAGAGGTCGAGAACGCCCTGGCCAACACGTGAAACCCTGTCTCTACTAAAAGTACAAAAATTAGCCAGGTGTGGTGGCATGTGCCTGTAGTACCAGCTACTCGGGAGGCTGAGGCAGGAGAATGGCTTGAACCCAGGAAGTGGAGGTTGCAGTGAGCCGAGATTAGGCTATTGCAATCCAGCCTGGCAACATAGCAAGACTCCGTCTCAAAAAAAAAAAAAAAAAAGGAAAAAGAAAAAAAAATATTCTTCCAGCAGGAAAGCTGCCTGCCAGCTTATACCAAAGGGTCAAAAGATAAAGAAGGCTGTTGGACCCTAAAGATTTCACAGGCATAAAACCAGCTCTAAATGCTACTCAGCTGCAAACATATGCTTCCTTTTGTTTAAAAAGAAGGATGGTTTCTGAGGTGAAGCCGCATGCCCGGGGGACAAAGCTGTGAGTCACAGCCATCATTCCCAGGCCGTCTGAAATCCAGATGGAGTTCCTGGATTGCAGAATTGCATGGGAGCAGGGACTTCTGTTTTCCTTTCCACTTCTTTTCCTTTTTGAATGGAAATATCTGTAACTGTTACTCTATCTTTGTCTCACTATTTTATTTGGGGCACAAGAACATGTTTCTTGACTTTCACAGATCAAGAATAATTTTGACACGAGGTGGGTGTAAGCAGACCTTCATCTTAAATTTTAAATTTTTTAGATGCAAGGATTTAGGACTTGTGCACTGATAAGATTTAGATAAACTTTTGAACTGGGAATTAATGCCGTAATGGATGAGACTTTTGGTGATCCTGAGATAGAATGGATGTATTTTCCCTGTGGAACAGATGTGAATCTTTAGAGGCCAGAGGGGAGATTGTGTTAGGCAGGACAGTGCCTTCTTCCCCCCAAAGATGCCCATATCTCAATCCATGAATACATGATGTTACATTTAAAAAATCGTATGATCATAAATTTGTGTTGTTTTAAACCACTGAGTTTGTCATAATTTATTACAGCAGAAATGGGAAACAATTAAAAATGGAAATTGTTAAATTGTAGAATTAACAACTGAAATTAAGAACTCAGTAAATTAGCTTAACAGCCAATTCTTCTCAGTAGAAGAAAGGGTTAGTGAGCTGGATCATAGCTCAGTAGAAAATATCCAGACTGAAGCACAGAGAGCAAGAATGAAAAATACAGAGGAGCATTGCTGCCAGATATTAAAAGGTAAGAAAGAGGTTATTATTAATTATTTTATAATAAAAGTGACAAATTAGGTAGTATGGATGCTTTTTAGAAAAATATGAATTATCAATTAACTCAAGAAGAAATCATTACAGAATGTGAAACAGTAATATTAAATCTCTATAAAGACTCCTTAAGGCCCAATCAGTTTTAGAGAAGCATTTCAACCATTTTAGATGGGGAAAAATTAATTTTGTCAACCTCTTCCAGGTTATAGGGAAAGAAATATTTGGTATTTCTTTTGATGAGATTATTGTAACAGTGTTATCAAGTCCCAAAAAGAGACAGTACAAGAAATAGAATGACAGACTAATCTCAGTGATGTATCAAATGCGAACTTATCTTAAATAGAATATGAGAAAACCTGATCCTTCACTTATGAAACATGTAAACTATTATGACACACGAGTTATTTACGGGGCACACATTTGGTATATGAATTAGCCATCCTATGAAATGATGAAATAGTGAAAGCATTATCTCTGAAGTCAGGAAGAAGATAGGTGTGCTACTGACATCACTAGCATTCTTTATGCGGCTAGAGGTCCTAACCAGTGCAGTAAGTCAGGAGAAAGGAATAATATGTATAGATGAAAGAACGATTCCCAAGTAATTGCTCACAGGAAATAGGATTATTTACACAGACATCACCAGAAAAGTGTATTAATGAGACTTTAGCAAGTTGGCAGAATATATCATCACCATATAAAAATCACTTGTGTTTCTATATCACAGAAAAAAAAGCCACTTAGGAAAAGGCAATTAAAATCATACCAATTTATACCACAAGATACACAGGTTCTTTTTGTTCACTTCTATGTGCGAGAAGCTTGCTAAGGAAACTGCTTAGTCGCAAATAAAGCCCCTGCTCAGCAGCTGCGACTAACTCCAGCCTGCAGACAGCACCATCTCTTTAGCCATAAAGTGCACTACCCTGGAACCAGGTCCTCCAGCCCCAAGGCATGCCTACTGATGCTACATGGGTGGAGACACACTGTCTTCTGAAAGCTTTCAAAACTGTAATTTTTCTTTCTTTCTTTCTTTCTTTCTTTCTCTTTCTTTCTTTCTTTCTTTCTTCTTTCTTTCTTTCTTTTTCTTTTCTCTTTTTTTCTTTCTTTCTTTCCTTTCTTTCTTTCTTTTCTTTCTCTCTTTCTTTTTTTTTTTTTTTTTTGAGATGGAGTCTTGCTCTGTTGCCCAGACTGGAGTGCAATGGCACGATCTCGGCTCACTGCAACCTCCACCTCCCAAGTTCAAGCGATTCTCCTGCATCAGTCTCCTGAGTAACTGGGATTACAGGTGTGTGCCACCACACTCAGCTGATTTTTGTATTTTTAGTAAAGATGGAGTTTCACCATGTTGGTCAGGGTGGTCTCAAACTCCTGACCTTGTGATCCACCCACCTCAGCCTCCCAAAGTGCTGGGATTACAGGTGTGAGCCACTGCACCTGGCCAAAATTGTAATTTCTTATGCAGAATAAATTATGTTGTTATTTTAAGAACATTATCATTGTTCATTATTACTCAGTAATAGGTAGCTGGAATTACAAATTAAATGAAATATAGGTCCCAGAAATATAATAATGTAAATGTGGAAGCTTGAAATATGACACTGATGGCATTATATGCCCATGGGAAAAAAGAAAGAACAGGCCAACAATTGTTGGGGTAATTGGTTATCCATACAAAAAAAATATGGCATCTCCTCATATCATACCACACACAAAATCTGTCCCCACTATGGTAAGCAGTGCAATATAAACGCAAAATTCACTTCACAATTTCTGAAGCAAATAGAGTTCAGTGGTGTTAGGATGTCAGGGTAGAGAAGAATTGCTTAAATAATAAAAAATGGCATAAACACAAAATGAGAAGTTGATGACATCGAAAACATTAAAATGTAGAACTTTTCCATATCAAAAGTCAATATTTAAAAAGTGAAAATATAATCCATAATTAAAAGATGATATTTAGAATGGATATAACTGACAAAGTTAGTTATGTAGTCTACACTGGCTGGTTAGTGATCAAAAGATATAAAGAATTCCTCCAAATCCACGTGAAAACAACCCAACAGAAAATGCTTGAAAAAAAAAGAAAAAGAAAAAGAAATGAAATGAGTTAAAAAATGAACCAACAAACATTAAAACCAGGAGTGGGCAAAAAACATATGACAAGATGTATATCTTGATTAGTCACCAGGAAACTGAAAATTATGACCACGGTGAGAAGTCATTTTAAAGTATTCAGGTTGACAGAATCAGAAGAATCTGACAACATCAAACAGCAGCAAGGCTGCTGAGCAATGCGAGCTTGACGTACGGTTGGCTGGAGTCTAAACTGATGCAGAGTTTGGGAAACATTTGTCATTCACTAGCAAATTTGAAAATGTGTGTATCCTATGACCCAGCAATTCCCCCTCTCATTTCATATACTGTTCATGTATGGTTGAAGGGACGAACAAAATGGTAAAAATAACGGAGCTGCTTATATGTGCATCAGTGGGGCTAGGTCTCAGGAAATGCAGTGTTGGCTGACAGACACTTGGAGCGGAGGATGGTGACAACAGAAAATCCTTGCACAGTGCTCATCGTGTGCCGGTCTCTGTTCTACCCACTTGATGCATCAACTCACTTGATCCTCAGAGCATCCTGTGAGGTCTACACTGCTGTTGTCACTAGTTTACAAGGAGAAAGCTGAGGTGCATGACCTTAATAAATGTCTTGCCCACCTGCCAGGGAATTGCAAGTGGAAGTGTTGCCTTCCAGACAAGGTCCTTGAGGACCAGAGTACAGGCTCTTTACCCACTACCAGGGGTGTCCAATCTTTCGGCTTTTCTTGACCACACTGGAGGAAGAGAAATTGTGTTGGGCCACACATAAAGTATACTAACAATAACAATAGCTGGTGACATGTGAAATTGCTGACATTACGGTGTTTTCAACATACAGAAACGGAAGCTTCCTATGTCCAGGTGTATGCAGGCTTCTCCTGCAGGTGGTATATGCTGAGCAACTGTCTGCAGAATAACTAAGCACTAAATGACCTGCGAATAATATCATTCCAATTTAAATATCCTGTATTCTAAGATGCAGAGTCTTTTCTTCACATTGAAATATTTCTAAAATTATGATGTGTTTTATAAACAAGGTTTACGTGAAATGCCATGCTTCTTTTTTACCCAGAAAATCCATTATTAAATTGATGATGTGTCTTACAATCTGCGACATCTAAAATTCAATTTCAGGCTCAACATCATGGTAGGAAAATTATTCTGGAGAAGAAAAGAAAATGAGATGATCTGCTAATATTTGCACTTGTGTATTCCTGACCTAACCCCCCCCGAACATTTCCTCCAAGCATCTTTGGGGAGGCAGATCTGGCTGCTGCATACGCGTCTCCTCTCCCCCAGCCTCCAGATATCAGCCCCCTCTACACCTGAGGGATTGAGGGAATTATTTGTGGAGGAGCAGAATCTAAATCTCTAATATTCCAGCATTTCAAAAGCGGAATACAGGATAATTCCTTCTTTTCACAAAGTCCATGGAGGTTACCTTGAAAGAAATAAGGTTTTATGTCTTCATTGCATGTACAAGATATTCATTTACACATACCTGGGAAATATACAACTCATTGATGTGACTACATCTAAACTCACTTTCATTGTCAAAGGGAGGCAATGACAGTTTTCTGAACAAACTTTGCTTGCAGTGGCTGTGCCAAGACACACCTAGGGCAGGTCTGCAGGTGTATCGATCTGACCCCCAAGTCTGTTTGTATTCAGGGGGACCATTTGAAATATCATTAATAGGGTGGCTTCAGGTCTCAGTGTGCAGAAGACAGTCCCAATTGGTGTCTATTAGCCCAGGTTTTTGTCCAGAAGAGCATTTTGTGTAAGATGTTTGTATCGATGAGGAAAACATTATTTTTCATAGTTGTATTTAGATAAACCAGATGGATTTGGTAGCCTTCCACCTTGAACTTCGAGCTTCTCCTGTGTTCTTGTCTAATATTGTAGTTAAGACTAAAATTAGCCTAGGCAAGGTGGCTCACAGCTGTAATCCTAGCACTTTGGGAGGCTGAAGTGGGAGGATTGCTGGAACCTAGGAGTTTGGGACCAGCCTGGGTAAAAAAGGAAAAACTTAGCCAGGCCTGGTGGTGTGTGTCTGTAGTCTCAGCTACTCGGGAGGCTGAGGCTGGAGGATCACTAAGTCTGGGAGGTCAAGGCGGCAGTGAGCTATGATCACACCACTGCACTCCAGCTTGGGTGACAGAGTGAGACCCTGTCTCAAAAAAAGTTGGTAGTGACTTTAAGAAGTGAGTTCTGGTTGGGCACAGTGGCTCACGCCAGTAATCCCAGCACTTTGGGAGGCCAAGGCAGATGGATCACCTGAGGTCAGGAGTTCAAGACCAACCTGACCAACATAGAAAAACTCTGTCTCTACTAAAAAATACAAAATTAGCCAAGCATGGTGACACGTGACTGTAATCCCAGCTACTTAGAGCTGAGGCAGTTCTAAGAATTGCTCGAACCTGGCAGGCAGATGTTGCAGTGAGTTGAGATCGTGCCATTGCACTCCAGCCTGGGCAACAGAGTGAAACTCCATTTCAAAAAAAGAAGAAGAAGAAAAAGTGCTTTCTGAAAGATCATGAAAACTGATCATGGGTAGCTGCAAAAGTACCATCTATTTCACTGTGAAGATCATGGCTGTTCAAGTCAGTCAACTAATTTTTTCTCTAATTTAATTTTGGTCATTATCTATTTTAATTTTTCTCGTGCATCTATGAAAGGTAAAGCAATGGTTATTAACATGTTGGGTGAATTATCACCAAAGAAAATTGCCAATAGTTAAATAGTGCCAACTATACATCAATATTTTAAAATAGTAAATCAGTCCATTTATTTTTAAAATGAGGTTTTATTTAATATTATTAATGAAATAAGTTTGGAGAATTTACTTTGTTAAAAGTATTCTGGCTTTAGCATAAAAGCATTGTAAATTCTATTAAAAAATTTAGATATTGAAGGGAAAATCATTAGTTTTTGTAGAGAAAATTAATAAAAATTTAATGTTGCATAGAGTTATGACCATAACAATTATTTTACTAGATTAAGAAACTACAGAGCTTGTAATCGATTGTGGTGCATTTACAACTCCTAATGGCATTCAAATTGTAACATTACACCAACCAAAGATTTAAAAATATTTTTAGGCCAGGCAAGGTGGCTCACATCTGTAATTCCAGCACTTTGGAAAGCCAAGGCAGGAGGATAACATGAGGTCAGGAGTTCAAGACCAGCCTGGTCAACGTGGCAAAACCTCATCTCTACTAAAAATACAGAAATTAGCCGGGTGTGGTGGTGCGTGCCTGTAATCCCAGTTACTCGGAATACTGAGGCAAGAGAATTGCTTGAACCGGGGAGGCAGAGGTTGCAGTGAGTCAAAATCATGCCACTGTACTCCAGCCTGGTGACAAAGTGAGACTCCACCTCAAAAAAAAATAAATAAAAATTTATAAAAAATGTATGTGTATGCCTACACAGTCACAAGTCACATACACAAGTTAACTACAACATATTCTTTGTGTCACCAGAGTGACTTTAGATATGAAAAATATATTATTACTTTTGTAGCAGCCCATACTCAATTGAGTCTTAAAAACATTTGAGCCCTGGTGTATTACTTTGAAAATAAAACTAGGTGACCCACAATTGTATTGAACTTTTTCTAAAGGAGTTCTCTACATTTCAGTTGCATTTTATTAAGAAGTCCTTGGTTTCAAAAATCTTTAATCAAAGAATTCTTCATATAGTTTCAAAAACAATTTGAGATTTAAAACTTTTAGCAAATTGCAATGATTACAATGTTTATCTGTTCTAACGTAAGAAACTGATATTTATAAAGAGATTTCAACAGGTGATAAGATTTAATTTTGAAACTCTATAATTGCGTATTGGAATACATCAACATGTACAAAGCAACATTTGATTGAAACTCTTCTTTCCTCAGCATTTTATTATGCAAATTCCCAAATGATACAGAAAAGTTGGAAGAATTTTACAGAGACCACCTATACATATCTATTGTACCATTAACAATTTATTATATATACTTTGTGTTTCTATCTATACTTCCATTTATTTATTAACCCATCTTATTTTTTTGATACACTTAAATGTGATGGACATCAGTACATTTTGTCCTTAAATATTTCAGCATGCATGTTATGAACTCAATTTTGTATGTTTCTATGTCTTTTCAGTTGGAATTTGCATATTGCAAAATGCACAATAGGGTAGTATTTAATGAGTTTTGGTAAATACACTGACTAAGCAAAAAATATATAGGACATTTTCATCCCCAGGTTCCTCTTGTCATTCCACCTTCACCCCAAGAGGCAACTGCTGCTTTGGTTTATTTCACCATAGATTAGTTCAGTCTGTTATAGAACCTCATATAAATCAAATCATGTGATACAGACTTTCTCAGTAAAAAGTTTCTTTCACTAGGCATAATGATTTTAGGATTCATTCAAGTGGTCGTGTATCCCTAGCATGTTTTTATTGAAACTATTCACTTTTCATGGCTGAATATGCTACTGTGTGTCCATGTCATGAATACACCATGTTTTGCTGGTGAGTGGCCCTCTTGACGGTCACATAGACTGTTTCCAGATTGGGGCTACTATGAATAAAGCTGCTAGGAAAATTCTTGGGCAAGTTTTTCTACAGACATATGATTTCATTTCATGGGCATATGTTTGTTTTAGAAGAAAATGCCCAATATTTTCCAAAGTGGTTGTAGCATTCTAAAATGTCACCAAAAATGTATGAGAGTTCTGACTGATTCACATCCTCGCCGACATTTGGTGTTGTCAGGGGTTTTACTTACAGCAATTTTGCTATTTGAGGGTGAATAATACCTTACTGTGGCTTGAATTTTCATTCCCTGATGGCTAATACTGTTAAACACTTTTGTATGAGCTTTCTGACCACTTTCTTCTATATCTTTTAAAAAAATATTTGGATTGTTTGTCTTTCCATCACTAAGCCTTAGGAGTTCTCTAGATACACTTGATAAAAGTCCTTGTCAGATACATATTTTGCAAATATTTTCTTGCAATTTGTGGTTTGCTGATTCAGTTTATTAATGCTATGTTTTAATAAGCCATACTTTCATTAGGACAAATTAATTATGTCTTATTCTTGTATGGCATTGCTTTCTGTGTATTAAGAAAACTTTTTATACGCTTCAGTCACGAAGTCATTCTTTTGTATGTTTTCTTCTAGAGGACTTACAGATTAAATTTTTGTGTATATTGTGAGGTCAGGCTGAGATTTAATTTTTCCTAAATACATGTTGTTGTAGCACCATTTGTTGAAGTGACTTTTCCTTTCACATTGTATTGCTTTAGTCCTATTCTTCAAAAATTACTGGACTACGATCAGTTGTATACATTAAATATGAAAAGAAAGAAGCAAAAATGCAGAAAAATATTTTAAATGAAAAATTAATAGACTATTAAAACATAAGGTACTCTATTTTATTTCAGTAATCAATCTTTCTATTTTTATGTCGGTATCTTAATTACTATAGCTTTATAGCAAGTTTTGAAGTCAGATGTTTTATTAACTTTGTTCTTTTTTTAAAAAAAAAATTTAATATTGGAGGTATTCCCATTTCTTATACAGTTCCAAATCAAATTATCAAATTCTACATAAATGCCTTCTGGAAATGTTTTGAAATTTGTATGGAATCCAAAATTCAATTTGGGGAGGAGTAATAGTTTAACAAATAGTGTGAATCTTCACTCCACGGACAAGGTAGGTCTCCCCTTTATTATACACCTTGGTCTATTCAGATTTCCTATTTCATCTTGAGTCAATGATGACAAATTTTCTTTCAATGAATTTACCCAACTTGTCAAGTATATTGGCATAAAGGCCTTCACAACATCCCTGTATTTTAATATCCATAGAATCTGTAGTGATGCCCCCATTTCACTGATGTTGCCTGTAATTTGTAATGTCTTTTTTTTATTAATGAATCATATTAAAAGTTTATCGATTTTCTAATCTTCAAAAACCTAAATTTTGGACTCATTAATTTTTCTATTGTTTTTCTTTTCTCTATATTCTAGATTCTAGTTCTTTATTATTTTCTTATTCTTATTTATTTGGGGTTAATTTTTTTTTTCTGCTTCTAACTTCTAAATATGCAATTTGATATAATTGAATTTGTACCATTATTATTTTTCTTATATAAGCATTTATTGTTGTGTGTTCTTCTGAAAGCCTACTTCAACTAGATTTTGCAGTTTTAATTAACAACCTGAAGATTTTTAATGTGTTTTCATTAATAGTCTCATCAAAATGTTTTTTCTCTTGTAATTTCTTTTTTGATCTATAATTATTAAGGAGCATATTATTTAATTTCTGTATCTTGAGGTGTTTTCCAAATACTGTATTTTTGTTAATTTTTGATTCAATTTTATTCTAGTCAGAGAGCATATTCAATATTCTTATAATCATTTTAACTTGACTGATATTCATTTTATGGCTCAGCATATGATTTTTGTTGGTGATTACAACATGCTTGTAGTGGAAAGGAATATGGATTTCGAAGTCATGTGTGCAGCTCTCTGAAATTATCAGTTTGGGTGATAATAGTGTTGTTCAGGTCTTCCCTGCCAACATTGATTTTTTTGCAGTTGCTGTAGAGATTATTATATATTCTATTAATATTTAAGTATATTTAGTGTTGCAATTGTGCCACCTCTTATGTATTATCATGTAAAAGCCTTGCAAGCTTGAGTATTTTGTGCCACAGTTATCATACATATCATATCTACATTATTATATATGCCACAATAGAATACTCTAAGCTTTGTCATAAACAATTGCATTTCAAAGAAATATATAAACATGCTGTGTTTCAAATATTTTAAAATGTATTTCAAAGAAATAAAGAAAAAATAGTCTTTTATATTTATCTACATATTTTCTGTTTAGTCTTTCTTAAATATTTGAATTTCCATTTCATATTAGTTTGTTTTACCTAAAGAATTTAAGTAGTATATACTTGTGAACATTTATAAGTTGATGTATTTAATATTTCAGTAAAAAGTTGCATATGAGAATATTCTCGTTTAACAGAAATTTATCTGTGCTTACTGGGTATTTCAGGACCAACAGATAAAATATTTTCTCAACTAAAAATATCAAGGTTTGAAGAGAAGGGCCATTTGGATTTGTCATCATTTGGATTTATCGTGGGTTTCAAGTGCATTATCCATAAAATTTGACTTTGAAAAAAATTATAGAATTATTTTTAAAATGTTAAAATTAAAACCATATTAACAATACATTTTCAGAAAAATACTAGTGATATATATTTTATATGGATATGACTAAGAAATACATAAAAAATACATAGATTGTGCCCAAATTTAATAAACTATTGCTTTATTTTAAAATCAGTATAATAGGCCAGGTGCAGTGACTCACGCCTGTAATCCTAGCACTTTGGGAGGCCAAGGCAGGCGGATCACTTGAGTTCAGGAGTTCAAGACCTGCCTGGCCAACATGGCAAGACCCTGTCTGTACTAAAAATATAAAAATTAGCTGGGAATGGGTATGTGCACCCTTAGTTCCAGCTACTCAGGAAGCTGAGGTGGGAGAACTGCTTGAACCTGGAAGGTAGAGGTTGCAGTGAGCCGAGATCGCATTACTGTACGCCAGCCTGGGCGACAGAGCGAGGCTCCATCTCAAAATAAATAAATAAATAAAATTAGTATTATATTAATAACTAAAGGCAAGAAAATTTTTAAGTTTCATGCCTTCATGAACATGAATAGATGCTATTTTTTGAAATAAATTTTATTTTTGCAAATTATTTTGGGATAAATTAGTAGGCTTATCAATATAATAAAAAAATTGATTTGTGTATATATGTACATGTTCATATGTATATGTATATATAATTTTTAAAAACTTATCTGTAGTTCTTCTCTGCCGTTTATCCTCAAAGGTATCTTAGTTTCATTGATAAATTATAGGGTCACCTTACTCTTAGGGCTTTCAGCAACCATGGAAAGTAAAATCTTTTTAACAATTTCTTTCATAGACAAGAGCTCTCATCATTTCCTGGCCTTTCTGTTAAGATCAAATATAGATAAGAGCTGTCTATTCCACTTAAAAGTGGCGATTCTACATCTGCATAGGCTGTAGCTCTGAACCAAACAGCCGGGGGTGGGGGGGAGGCGTGGAGTGGACGCTGCCTGATTCCTGGAGGAAGGTTGGTGATGCCTCCCACCTGCCAAGCGCTAAGATTGGGCCGGACACTCCATGAGATTGTTACGCATGGATACACCCTGAGTCAGGCCTAACGCCACAGGGCAAATCTGCGGGAGAATGTTTTCCCTGTAATTCCACCTTCCCTTGTCCAGCCTTGGAGAGGACACTCGAGAAAATGCTGCCTTTGCCATTTGATCTACATCTGGTGAGTTGGGAGGAAGGTGGCCATGAGTTCAAAAGGACTGATGGAAAATCTCACCAGGATTGGCAAAGAGCAGATTTACCGCAGAACAGGTCGAGTCTTGGGTCTGTGGACTGCTAGTATTTTCATTATTGGTGCTTCTTTTTTGGCAGAGGAGGCAATGGAAGGCGGAGAGACGAGGCTGGAGGCGGAGGGGCGTGCCCCTGCTCTCTCTGCTCTGCCAGTCGTGGTTCTCCCTCGGCTAAGTTCTTGTATCTCTTTTATAATTTGAAATATCTGTTAATGTTTGTTTATTTTTATGTCTAAAAATAACAATAGACTTTATTTTTATGACCCAGTTTATGTTTATAGAAAAATTGGGCAGAAAATACAGGGAGTTCCTATACATGTCCTGTACACCATTTCTCATTATTGACATTTTGCCCTGGAGTGCTACGTTGTTAAAATGGAGTGGTATCTTGTTACAATTGGAGTGGCACGTTGTTACAGTTGGAGTGGTACATTGTTACAATGGAGTGGCACGTTGTTACAGTTGGAGTGGTACATTGTTACAATGGAATGGCACGTTGTTACAATGGAGTGGTACATTGTTACAATTGGAGGGGTACATTGTTACAATTGATGAGCCAATATTGCTATGTTGGCCAAAATCTGTAATTTCCACCAGGGTTTACACTTCTTGTGCTGCATTCTGTGAGTCTGGGCAAATATGACAGGAATCCCCCATTACAGTAAATATCTCCCCTGCCCTGCAGATCCTCTGTGCTCTACCTGTTCCTCTCTCCCTCCACCTGAACCTCTGGCAATCACTGGTCTTTTTACTATCTTCATAATTTCGCCTTTCTCGGGATGTTGTATAGCTGGAATCATACAGTCTGTCACTTTTCCAGGTTGCCTTATTTCACTTAGCCTTATGCACTTAAGGTTTCTCCATGTCTTTCCCCGACTGGATAGTTCATTTCTGTTACTCCCAAAGCTCTTGCCTCTGTCGCCTGTGTAAGGAAGCTGTATGTTGTGCCTGAGACCACATCAGCCTTCTCACACCTGAGTTACCCACAAACATTCAGTTCCGCCTGCAACACAAGGAGATGGTCATCCCTGTCCTCATTTCACAGAGTTGAGAGGATAAGCTGTGTACCAGAAGCCACACAGCTGTGACCCCTGAATCCAGGATTCCAGCCCTTGGCCTCCCTGGGCTGCATGGGTGGCAAGGACCAGAGGCAGCAGCAGCACCAGGAATGCTGTTAGAAATGCAGAGTTTCAGGCCCTTACCCAGACCTACTGCATCCTGATCTGCATTTTAACAAGAATCTGAATGGAGCTTCGTCAGTTCCAAGGCAGAGCCAGCCTCTCCATGGGCACACAGAACTGCATACTTCTGTGGACTTGGGGCAGATCTGTTTCATTACACTTTTTGCAAAATATTTAGGGTTCACACAGTATTTTGCAAGACTACAAGGTGAGAGCTTATATTGGGATAGGAGGATCCATCTCCTTTCTGGGAGATGCTAAGGAAAGGGGTCTTAGATTTCAAGCTCTGAGCCTCAAATGCCAGACCTCTCCCTCCACATTCTCCTTTCTCCACCACCAGCATTTAATCCCAGACTCTGTCCAACCTGGCTCAGCAACAGAGAAATGAGAAGGTGCCTTGACTTCAGCCAGAGTGAACTTGGAAGCTCCAGGGAAGCAGGAAGGTGCAGAGGTGGACACTGTGGATGTAGGAGGTAGGAATTCTCAGCATGATTCCCATCCTACATACCTTCCAGGAGCCAGCCTAGAGGATGGGGGGCAGGGGCGATGTAGCCCAGGACACAGGTACCAAGGCAGGAAGTCACCAGCACACCAGGATGGGATGTACCATGGAGTCATGGAAGGCAAGTCATGGAGGGCTGTGGGTGCCACCTTGGAGAAGGAGAGAGGTAGCATCTCTAAGGAGTGTCCTTTAAGCTGAGTATTGACAAATGAGAAGGCAGCCTCAGTTCTGCCTCACTTCAATGATATTCTTCTGTTTCTGATTAGAATACTGGGTACCTGAACTCTACCGACCTGCAATATGCAGCCTCTGTCAACAGCAAGAGCATCTGCCCTTGTAGCAGTCTTCATGCGGAACAAGCTCTCTGACAGACGGCTAGCACGTATTACTCTTAATTATCATCACTGCCAACAAGGTTGGTATCATTGCTCCTGGTTTTGGATGGGAAATCAAGTCTGGAGAGCATAAGTGATGCTTCCCAGGTCTCCCAGCTGCAAATGGGATGTGTTTGAACTGCCAAGGGTATTTGTGAATTTGAGTGTTGATGTGGGCTCCACGGTCAGGTCTGGTGATACATTTCCCTCACTTATCACCACTGGCTGGTATTTATTAGGGCTTGCATCTCCTACAGAAGAGGCGGACTAAGTCAGCATGTGAGCTTTTAAAAAATTAGCATTTAAATAAAGGAAACAGCCATAAAATGTTGTTCACCAATAGTAACTCACTCAGCTCTGCTTAGGAAACATCATGTGCGCACTTATTATGAGCAAGGCAGTCTATTAAGGTTAAGGTTATCAGATTGAGCAAGGTACCTGTATGGCAGAAAACACATATTTGACAAATTCAGATTGAGCGTCTATGATGTGCCCCCTGTAGATACAGAAGTGAAAGCAGCTGGGACGGTCACAGTTTTACATTCTGGGGGACGGGGAGTGTGCTCAACTTAGCTGTTTACTAGTTCAAATGAGTTAGGACTGAGTGGCAGCTAGATTTCCTCATACAAGTATGTCCTCTTCCCACATCGGATAAATACCATAAAGACCAAAAATCATCTCAGATTTGGAAGCTCTCTGAAATTTTTGAAGTGCTAAACAGTGCACGCCGTGGTTACTTTGCTGGAGTTATTTTCCTGTCTGCAGTTCATAGCTGAATAAGACAGGATTTTTTTCACCTTTGTGTTATAGGTATAACTTACAAAACTGCAAATACAAGGTCTTTCAATGTCAATCCATCCACCATGCAGCCCGTGGTGCTGATGGATTGTTTTGTAGAAAGTTTCCTGGGCTCACTTCCTGTTGGGAGGTGAGGCTTTAGGAAGCTGAAAGATTCAAGGGATGGTTGATCGACTGAGGCCATAAATTCTCAGACAAATTTCAACAGAACCTGGAGGCACGTTTGTAAATAGATGAGACTGAAAAGGAAGCACAGACCTTGTCTTGACAGGGCAATGTCTCTCTCCAGGCTAACCATGCAAGTGCCTTACATGGGCCTGACCTGAATTTATAGCCATGAGATAGAGCTCCAGACCTCAGAGGAGAAGGAGTTTGGGTCATCTTCTCACCCAAGGCCACATACATAACACATAACCATTCAGCCTGTATCGGTTATCAATGGCCGCATAAAAAATGCCCCCATTCCTCATGGCTTAGAACGATATATGCACTTGCATGATTCTGAGCTTGGTGTCCTGGTTCCTGCTGGTCTTACCTGAGCCCACTCAGGTGACAACCCTGGGCAGCCAGGTTGGCAGAGGAAGGGGCTTCCTCAGGTAGTGGGGTAGTTCTTTCTTGCTCCATGCCATCTCTCATGCTCCAGGAGACTGAGAACGAGCTTTGCAATATGATGGCAGACGTGTTCTGAGAGAAACAACAAAAGCCATAAAACCCAAGGTCTACCCTAAGCAATCAAATTGACAAGCATGAAGACTCTTAAGACGTGGAAACAGGCAGATGTAATGCTCATGGCTTGTGCCCTTGTAATTACACTTTTTATCTTGAGACAATTGTAGAATCACGTTCACATGCTATTATAAGATATATTATATGGAGAATATTCATGTACCCTTTACTCAGTTTTCCCCCCAGGCGACATATTGCAAAATCATAGCACAGTATCATAACTAGGATATTGACACTGATAAAATCAAGACACAGAACACTTATGTAACACAGAGATTCTTCAAATGCCCCTATGTAACCACAGCCATTCCTTTCTGCACCCTACCCTCCTCAATGCCTGACATCCCTAATCTGATCCTTATTTCTATAACGTGGTCATTTCAAGACTATTGTAATAATGGAATCACGACATATGCAACCTTCAGGGGTTGGCTTTTTGTTTTTTGTTTTTTTTCACTCAGCAGAATGCTCAGGAAATTTAAGGAAGTTGTTTGTTCCTTTTTACTACTGAGATGTAGTCTATGTATGCTAATACAGGTTTTTTGTTTGTTTAACAATTTACTTGTTAAAAGCTATCTGGGTTGTTTTCCCAGTTTGGGGCTATTTTGAAAAAAAAAATGTTGTAAATATTTGTGTACCAGATTTCGTGTGAACATAAATCTTCATTTCTTTGAGATACATACCCAGGAATACAGTATTGGGTTGCATGCTTAATTTTTAAGAAATTGCCAAACTGTTTTCCAGAGTGGCCCTACCATTTAACAATCCCACCAGCAAAATGCAGGAGCGATTCAGTTTCTTCAGACTTCCTCAAGGCCCGTGCCTGCTAGCAGCCTCATAACCAGCCCTAAGCCTTTTCTTTTTGAATGTGTACAAGCAATGCTCTCCGATGCCTAAATGCTCTCTTCTGGATGCTCAGTGTCCATTTTAAATTTGATTTCCATGACATTGAGCTTTCAAAATATGATGAGAGTTACTACTAAGTGTGGGCTGCAGCTCAGGAGATATTATTATTAAAAATGTCGGTCCATGCACACATACAGCTTCTCTCCGCATGCTCCTTCCTGACAGGAAGCCCGGCAAGATGTATTATTATTCTTTTGCTATTGCTGCTGCTCCTGTTTTTCTCTTCACACACTGAGGCTCAGAGCTGTCTGTTCTAGGGGGTGCCCTCCTCTCTCTGAGCTAGAGGTAGGTCTCATTTCTTGGACTAGATTGAATGGTGATCCTCCAAAAACCAGGTCCACGTTGTAGCCCTTGGGACCTGTGAATCTGAGCTTATTTGGTGAAAAGGTCTTTGCAGATGCAATTAAGAATCTTGTGGTCCGGGCGCAGTGGCTCACACCTGTGATGTTAGCACTTTGGGAGGTCGAGGCAGGCAGATCACCTGAGGTCAGGTGTTTGAGACCAGCCTGGCCAACATGGTGAAACCCTGTCTCTTTCAAAAATATAAAAATTAGCCAGGTGTCCTGGCACATGCCTGTAATTTCAGCTACTCAGGAGTCTGAGGCAGGAGAATCACTTGAATCTGGGAGGCAGAGGTTGCAGTGAGCTGAGATTGTGTCATTGCACTCCAGCCTGGTCAACAGAGCAAGATCCTGTGTCAAAAAAAAGAAAAAAAATCTTGTGATGAGATCATCTGGATTAGGATGGGCCTGAAATCCAATGATAAGTGTCTCTAGAAGAGATAGGGAGAAGCACTAGGGGAGGCCACGTGAAGATGGTGGAAGAGATCGGACTGGTGCCTCTACAGGCCTGGAGCACCCAGAAGCTGGAAAGGGGTCCAGAGCAGACTTTCCCTCAGACCCTGCAGATGGGGCCAGCCCGGCTGTCACCTCGATTTGGGGCCAGCCCGGCTGTCACCTCGATTTGGGGCTTCCAGCCTCCAGAACTGTGAGAGAGTCAATATCCGTTGTTTTAACATCACCCTGCTTGGGTGAATTCATAACAGCAGCTGTAGGTAACTAATACATCTCGAATCCACAGCCTGGGAACTTCCCAGTCTTGGAAGTGCCTGTTGGCTCTTCCATGGCTCCACAGGGCTGGAACAGGCTGCGGTGAGGAGGGCCTTCCTGCTCAAGGTGGGTACTCAGGGGCTGTTCCCTTGGTGGTCCTGGATCTCTCTCCTGCACTTCTGGGGGCCTCTTCCTTTCATGGGCCCTACAGCCTTCCTGACTGTGGGGCTGAGAGCTGCATCAGCGTGAACCAAGCCCACTTTGCATCCTAAGCTATTAGTGAGATGCTGTGACTCCTGATCCTCTCAGCAGGAAATGACATGGTCCTCATGGCCACCTCCCTTGTGCTGAGACCCTGATGTGGGAATAAATAAAATCTCTCCTGCAAGGTCATGTGTTGGAAGGAGCAGTGCAAGGCTCAACTGACCCACAGATGCTCATGCTGAAGCCTGAGACCTCTGCTAGGGCTGGATGCACGTAGGCAGCTCACAGCAGGGCACCCCTGGAGCTTGGCATGCCCTATGAGGCAGTGACGCACCTGCAGGCCAGAGCGGGTGGCCCCGCTCCTCCAGGGAGCACGTGGGAAGGTCCAGATCCCTGGCCTGGGAGTGACAGCCTGCTACAGTGTCCCTGCCAATTATGAGATCATTCTCCTTTAATTAATCCCAAATAACCACCTTTGAACACTTGTCATTGTCACTTGTGCAGAAAATATATATCCTTAGGCTTCTCAGGATGGAGGCTTGGGACAGGTTCCGGAGAAAGATGACGAGAGTAAAATTTAAAAGGGTGCATTTTAGAAACTGTGATATTTAAAAAGCAGTTTGTCCTCCATCAGAAAATTTGACATTTTAAAGCCACCTTCGATTTTTCTAAAAGGAAAAAAAAAGAAAAGAAAGGTCTATTCCTGCCTACAGAGAAAATGTATAAAACTGTGAGAGATTTGCCTAGAGAAAATCACATTTTCATTTTCTCTCTTTGAGAAGTTGAATTGCAAGAGGAAAGGTAGGATTCTGCCAAGGCTGCAGGAGGGAGGGAGGGAGAGGAGGAAGCAGCAGTGAGGTCTGCCCGAAGGCTCACCTTCCCGAAAACTCAGAGCAGAGCTGCTGAGCGGCTGGCTTGGAAGTGCTGTTTCCCTGAAGTGAGGTATTGAGCAATCTTAGTGGATGAGAGCCCCACAATTGGACATTTTCATAAAATGCTCTGAGCAGGAGAGCCTCTGGAGTTATGGCGCAGATCTTGTGGTTTGTTTTGTTATTGCTTTCTGATTGCTTTTTTTCTTTCTGCTTTTAGCATCTATGAAGGTCCTGCCTAGGAACAGCCTTGAGGTTCCAGGAGCACATGTGTGCCAAGGCGCTTTGTCTTATAGCTGGAGACAGCTGTGTCCACAGACCCTGGACCTGTGGATCTCAGAAGAGCACATGGCTGTGTTTCTTACGGTTTTCTGTGGATAACGGAAGTCCTTAGGAGGTCATCACCCTGGGACGTCTGGGGTGCAGGAAGGTGCAGGGGTATGAGTGAGGGCTTCGGATTTGGGACTTAGGCTGCATGACCGGGAGCCTTCCTCAGCCCGGCTCATGCACATCCTCCTCTGAGCAGCGTGGAAAACGACAGCAACATGCTGCTGTTTCTGTCAGGGTTGGAGGACGTGTGCACATCCCCTTCCACGGCATCTTCAGCAACAAGAAGTTGCCATGTTGGCCAGGCACAGTGGCTTATGCCTGGAATCCCAGCACTTTGGGAGGCTGAAGCAGGTGGATCACTTGAGGTCAGGAGTTCAAGATTAGCCTAGCCAACACGGCAAAACCCATCTCTACTAAAAATACAAAAATCAGCCAAGTGTGGTGGTGGACACCTGGAATCCCAGCTACTTAGGAGGCTGAGACGGGAGAATCGCTTAAACCTGGGAGGTGGAGGTTACAGTGAGCCAAGATTTCACCAATGCACTCCAGCCTGGGAGACAGAGCAAAACTCTGTCAAAAAAAAGAAAGAAAGAAAGAAGAAAGAGAGAGAGAGAGAAGAAAGAAAAGAAAGAAAGAAAGAAAGAAAGAAAGAAAGAAAGAAAGAAAGAAAAGAAAGGAAGGAAGGAAGGAAGGAAGGAAGGAAGGAAGGAAGGAAGGAAGGAAGGAAAGGTAGTTATATGCTTTGATCCCATGTGGGTGGAACTGAGACCTGCTGAGTACTCACACCTGAGGGTAGATAAATGCTGTCACTTTTGAAAGAAGAAACCACTCTGGCCCTCCAGTGCAGTGTTCTTGGGACTCCCACTGACAAATATCTCTTGTGCATTACGTCTGTGTGCATCGCAGAGGCCCCTGGAGCATTCAGAGTGAAAATCCCCATAGAACATTCCAAGGTGGGCTAGGCTGGAAGCACAGACCATGTGAAAAGAAAGGGGTACACCCTGACACCCAGAAACATAGGAGAGCTTGTTGAAGAAATTGCTCATTTCTGTTCAACATCTTCATCAAGGACTTGAAAAAAAGCACAGAGGGGACATCTGTAAAATGTTCTGGTATTATTCAACCTCAGAAAAAGAAGGAAATTCTACAATTTGCCTCAATGTGGGTGAATCTGGAGGACATTGCTAAGTGAAATAAGCCAGGCACAGAAAGGTATTGGTAACAACCATACAATCACACTCGTATGTAGAATCCAAGAGAGTCAAACTCAAAAGCAGAGAGGATCAAAGGAATCAGTGAGAGGAGAGGAATAGGTTCTGGGAAACAGGAAGGAAGCCTGCTTGGAGGGAAGCCTGCTGTGTTAAGCTGGTTTTTGTGTTGCTATAAAGGAATATCTGGCTGGGTGCGGTGGCTCATGCCTGAAATCTTCGCATTTTGGGAGGCCAAGGTGGGCAGATCACCTGAGGTCAGTTTGAGACCAGCCTGGTCAACATGGTGAAACCCTGTCATTACTAAAAATGCAAAAACAAATTAGCTGGGTGTGGTGGTGTGCACCTGTAATCTCAGCTAATTGGGAGACTGAGAGGCAGGAGAATCACTTGAACCTGGGAGGCAGAAGTTGCAGTGAGCCAAGATTGTGCCACTGCATGCCAGCCTGGGCAACAGAATGAGACTCCACTGTAAAAGAAAAAAAAATACATACCTGAGGATGGGAAATTTATAAAGAAAAGAAGTTTATTTGTCTCATGGTTCTGTAGGCTGTATAGGAAATATGGCTACCACAGCTGTTCCTGGTGAGGCCTCAGGAAGCTTCCAATCATGAGGGAAGTGGACAGAAAGCACGTGCCTCACCTGCAGGGACAGGATCAAGACAGCAGGTGAGGGGAGATGCCACACTCTTTCTTTTTTTTTGAGACAGAGTCTCATTCTGCTGGCCAGGCTGGAGTACAGTGCCATGATCTTAACTCACTGCATCCTCTGCCTCCCAGGTTCAAGCGATTCTCCTGCCTCAGCCTTCTGAGTAGCTGAGATTGTAGGTATATGCCACCATGCCCGGATAATTTTTGTATTTTCAGTAGAGACGAGGTTTCACCATGTTGGTCAGGCTGGTCTTGAACTCCTGACTTCTTGATCCACCTGCCTCGGTCTCCCAAAGTGCTGGGATTACAGGTGGGAGCCACTGCGCCAGCCTGCTACACTCTTTCAAACAACCAGGTCTCACAGGAATTCAGAGCAAGATCTCACTCATTACCTCAAGGGTGAGACCAAACCATTCATGAGGGATTCCCCCCCATGACCCAAATAGGTCCCAAAGGGACCCACCTCTAACACTGGGGGCCGCATTTCAACATAAGATTTGGAGGGGACAAACATCCAAGCCGTATCACCTGCCGTGTTTCCGGGCTGGGTCAATAAGTGGCTGTCCATGGGTTCAATAGACCCTGAGATTGTTGGGGTGGAGGGACATCCCCTGGGAGGAGGGGTTACTGGCTGCACCCCAGCCAGGCCAGCCCAGGTGAAGTGACAGACACTAACCCACTCAGCATTCAGAGGGGAGCCACCAGGATAGTGAGAGGTCAGGCAACCAAGTCCGGTGTGGGAGGGCTGGAGGAGCTGGAGAAAAAAGCCTGGAGGCAGAGCCCCCGGGTTCAAAGAACAAGGATGCTCTGGTCCGAAGCCAGGGCCTCGGATCAAACATTGGGGGCAGCTGTTCAAACTAGGGAAGAGCTTGGATGCACACTGTCCTGCTGTGGAAAGAGCTGCCCCAAAGCTTGGTGTTCATGTTGTAGGGCCTGGCGCAGTGGTCAAGAGTGCGACCCCCAAGGTGTGATCCCGCGCCACCATACAGCACCAGTTAGACTTTTGGTAGTTTAGCCAAAGCCTCTGAGTCTCAGTGCCTCATCTCAAAATGAGATAACCCATGCAAGAGAGTCGTAGTGCCCAGGCCATTTTAAGCCCATGTTGGTGATTTTGCATTCAGGTGGAGACTGCCAGTCACCTGCCAGGAAAGCTTGGCAGGGGGCTCCTGCAACAGTGTGGGAGAGCCAGCTTCTACGCCCTTCCAGGTCTGACATTCGAAGAAGCTGCGGGCCCTGACGGCAGCTTCAAAGCGTGTTTCCACATATCCTCTCCTAAAAATGTCAGAAAAGGAGTCGGTCTGAAGGGTTTTCGGGGGGAACGAACGTGGACTGTGCAGTCTTACCTGGTGACAGTCTTATCTGGTGACAGTCTTACCTGGTGACAGTGGATTGTAGACTTGGCCCAAATGGTCCTGTGCCTGGCACCCTCTGGACACACGGTGGTTTCTGGAAGGACTCCCCATCTTGCTTTCCCTCCACCCCGTCTGAGTCGGGCGGGACTGTCGCCCACTTACATGACCGCACCCGGCTCCTACCTGGGCACTTGTCGCTTGTTTCTTCAAAGGCCTCTAGAAAGATCTTTCCAAATCTCAACTCTGATCAAGCCACTCCCTCGTCAGCAGCCCTTGCTGGGCTTCTCCCGTCTGGGAGTCAAGGCCCCTGAGTCTGCTCCCATCTTTTCAGCTTAGCCTGGGAGTAACTTCCTTGCACTCCAGGCAACGTGCTCCCTCTCTCCCAATTCCCAAAGTCCAGACACACTCGGAGCTTTCTGGATCCCTGGCTTCCACTTACAGAATTGCCTCCACTCTTGAAGGCCCAGCATAAGCATCAGCTCCCTCACAAACATCTTGGAATCTAAACCTCCCTCTCACAATTTACCCCTGAATCTCATCGATCTGTACTTATTATTTTTTTGAGATGGAGTTTCACTCTTGTTGCCCAGGCTGCAGTGCAGTAGCATGATCTTGGCTCACTGAAACCTCTACCTTTCCGGTTCAAGTGATTCTCCTGCCTCAGCCTCTGAAGTAGCTGAGATTACAGGTGCCCACCACCATAACATTTTTTTTTTTTCAGTGGAGACTAGGTTTCACCATGTTGGCCAGGCTGGTCTCAAATTCCTGACCTCAGGTGATCAACCTGCCTCAGCCTCCCAAAATGCTGGGATTACAGGCGTGAATCACCCTGCCCAGCCCTCATTGATCCTTATTTGCAAACCTCAGAGCATTTGTTTCACTGGCCTGGTGTCAGCCTGCATGTGCAAGGAGTCCCCTGGGATACCCATCTGTCTTCTCTGCATCCCCTCTTGAACCTGAAATATGCCTCTTGCCTGCAAGGACTTAGTAGACATTTGCTGGATAGAATCAGGTCACTTCTTTCTGTCTTGTTAGATGATGAGCACCCTGACTGTGGGAAGTACGTCTGCAGCTTCTCCTACTTCCCCCAATCTGCTTCTGGGACAAAGACAGGTGACAAATAAAAACTGTTAACACATAGTTACCATTATCAAGCCCCCAAGGGCTTCACATATGCTAGCCCTGGGTATTCAATCAGCCAGTGGGATAGGTACTGTGGTTCCCATTTCATGGCTGTGGACGGTGAGCAGCCACCCATTTCTCCTGCTTTTGCCTGATCAAAGAGCCCATGAATGTGGATTGATTCACTGAGGCAAATCCAGATATGTTTGGCCTCACGTCCTGTGTTCTTTCCATGACTCATCATTGGCACTCATGGGGAAACCAGGCCCCAGCCACCGCCCAGGAGCTCTGTGGGGTGCTGAGTGGGGCTTTGCCTGGGAGACACACAGGATCTGTGTCTACTTGGTACACAGCTGTGTCCTCATGGTCTGGCCCAGGCTTGGCACAGAGTAGGTTCTTAATAAATATTTTTCAATGAGCAAATAAATAGGCAGAAGAGCACTCAAGCAGGGATAAGCGAGAATAGTGTGTTAGCAGCAAATAATGAAATGAAAACCCCATGAGTCTGAACTGCAGAGGTTTTAATATGCATGGCCCTCAATGGGAAGCACTGACTCATCACAGAAGTACAAAAAAAAAATCTGGGCAATGCCAAGGCAGGAAAAGCCATTTAGCATGAAATAGGACAGGAGGAGAAACCAGCAGCAGGCATTGCACAGAAATGAACGGGTAAATTTATAGGAAGCCCAAGTGTGTTATCCTGAAAGAGAGCATGAACAATCTCAGAGCAAGGCACTTTCATTCTGGATATTTATGGAGGAGGCAGGGACGTCTCTCTCAGGCAGAGCATCGGGAGCGAGGCTGAGGGTCCGTACGGAGAGAGAAGATAACTAGGTCCACCCTTTGGCTGCTGTGACTGTCAATCTCATGTAGGTGCCCAGAGCCAGCCACTGCTGTAGCTGCAAGCCCTCATGCTAATTCCACAACAAGATGGAGATAATTGCCCCAAACATGCCTCCACCCGTCACTCTCCACCACACTCAGGGGCTTCCGAAGCTCACTCTCATAATAACAGCTTAGCGTCCAGGTGCTTGGAAATACACACAGGCCTTTCTGAAGGAGCGGAGCGGAGCTGCCGGTCCCTAGCTGGCTGGACACAGCACCTCCGGTCTCACTCTGTATTTCTACTTATTTTTTCTCTTTGCCTGCACACCCTTTCCCAGGACAAGCTCAGTGTCCAGGACTCTGTCTTGATAGATGGCATTTTCCCTGGACCTCTCTTCTGTGGTTGTTTTTCCCTGATACTCGAAGTGTGCATGTGAGATTGTGTATAAGTGTGTGTGTACCTGTGTGTGTATGTGTAAGTATAGGTGTGTGCATGTGTGTCTGTGAATGTATGAGAGAGAGGGTGTGCATCTGTGAGTGTGTATGTGTGAGAGAGTGGGTGTGCATGTGTGAGTGTGTGAGAGAGGGTGTGTATCTGTGAGTGTGTGTGAGAGTGGGTGTGCATGTGTGTGTACATGTGAGCATGTGTAAATGTGAGTGTATGTATGTGTGTGAGGATGTATGTGTGAGTATATGTGTGAGAGTATGTGAATGTGAGTGAAATTGTAGGATTATGTGCATATATGTGTGTGGGGTGGTGTCTGAGTTTGTGAGTGTGTGAGAGTATGTGTCAGTGTGAATGTAAAAGTATGTGAGTGCATGTGTGTGAATGTGAAAGCATACATGTGCGTGAATGTGTGTGTGTGTGCAAGTGTGGGTGTGTGCATGTGTCTGTGAGTGTGTGTGGGAGTGGGTGTGCATATGTGAGAGTGTGTACATGTGAGAGTATGTAAATGTGAGTGTGTGTATTTGTGTATGTATGTGTGAGAGTGAAAATATATGATTTTGTGTGTATATGTGTGAGTGTGTGGGAGGGTGTCTATGAGTGTGAATGTGTGAGTATGTGAGTGCGTATGTACATGAGTGTGTATGTGCGTGAATGTGAGTGTGTGTGCACACATGAGCATGTGAACAGCCCACAGAGACTAATCCCCTGGAGGAGAGAGGCTACAGCACCACATGCTGAAGGCACTCTGTTCAGAGAATGGCTGCCATTTTTCCGGGAATGGTCCCGTCCCTCTATCAGAGTCACCAGCTACGGCTGTGGCTGCCCCATCCTTTGGTGAATGTGCACTGATGCTTCTTGGCATGAGACGCAGACAGGCCCACACTTTGGGAAAGTGGCCAGAACCTGAGATGTATGTGTTTCTTTTCTCACTAAGAAGAAACCCAAGGTCTAACCATGATGTCACAAGAATGATTGTCTAGAGGCCTGGAATGAGACCATCCAATCACCAGTCCAACCTGACTCAGTGGTCCTTTCAAATTCAATACTGTTTCTTAAAATAAATGCTGCAAATGACTTCTTTCAGGGAAAGGCAGGTTGTGGCCATTTAATTATGGGTCCAGATTAATTAATGAATAAAATGCACTCTGGCTAAATTGTGGGATTATTTTCAATTTTTTCCTTAGAAAGTATGTGCCACTGATGTAAACTGGGACGTGGATTTTATCCTAAATAAAGGATGGCTTTGTGAGTGCAGAAGACAAAATGAAACTAAAGATCTCTCTCATTGACACCAGGGCAGGGCGGGCTCTGGCTGTCCTGCCTCTACCATAATTTTCAAAAATTAAGCTTTACAAACACCTTGTAAGTAGAGTGATGTCAGCTGCCACAGTGGATAACGATGGTCCTGCCCTGATATCCAGACCTCAGTCAGTTTACAGTCCCCACAGCTCATTGCTGAGATTTCCAAGGATATGGACGAGGAAGATGTGAAGTTAGAAAGAATGGAAAAAACAACAGCTGAGGGCTTCAGAATAGTCTGGGGCTGATGAAGAGCTGCAAGCTGATTAGTGCTGCTGATAACAGGTGCTGATAACTCCAATGCACACGGCAGCTGGAGTGAGTGCTTAACACAGTGAGCGTCCAGACATTAAAACTACCATAGGCCGGGCACGGTGGCTCACGCCCATAATCCCAGCACTTTGGGAGACCAAGGCAGGAGGATCACAAGGTTAGGAGATTGAGACCATCCTGGCCAACATGGTGAAACCCTATCTCTACTAAAATACACAAAAAAATTAGCTGGGTGTGGTGGTGCGTGCCTGTAGTCCCAGCTACTTGGGAGGCTGAGGCAGAGGAATTGCTTGAACCCTGGAGGCAGAGGTTGCAGTGAGTCAAGACTGTGCCACTATATTCCAGCATGGTGACAGAGCAAGACTCTGTCTCAAAAAAAATTACCATAAAAGGTGGGTACCATTATTATCCCTCTTTTGCAGGTGAGAAAGATGGAGACATTGAGAGGGTAAGGTGGGTTGCCCAAGATCAAAGCACCCATCTCTACCTCAGTTGCTCCTTCCCACCATGCTGTGAAATGGGAGGTGCACATAGTCCAGGTCTGAAAAAGGTTGGCTGAATGGATGGTGAGGAAGAGGTCTCAGAAGAGCAGGGAGAAGAGAAAGCCTCCAGCATCACGGTAGACAGTACAAGATGTCACCAGAGTAGAATGAGTTTGGTGAGACTCGGAGACGCGGCTCAGATGGGGCAAACACCGCTGGAGGAGACAAGAGCTGCCCGCAGTGACTGGGCTGGAGAACCCATGTCTGAGCCCCGCTCTTGCCTCCCAGCTTCCAGGGATGCGGCCAGGCCCTGCAGGAGTCTCCTTGACATTTGGAAATCTCTGGGCCCATCCTGCTGTCATCTGGAATTCTTGGTGCCATCCAGTAATTTAGAGAGCTACGAGGTCATCAAGCCTTACAGAATTTCTGAAGGAAAAACAGAGCATTTGCAAAATAAGGGCATTACCCCCACTGCCAAGGAGAAGAGCAAGAACACACAGGTTAATTAATTTTTCCTGAGGTCTCACCAAGAGTCAACTGCATAACTGGATAAGAAAATTTCGCTCTAATGATTTTATGAAGGATGTACTCCGTGTCCACCTTCGTGTTTTCCAAGCTACCACGGCACTCCCGCTGCAGCATGGCCCAGGTCTGCATCCACTTCTTGCACCAATTATTCCACTTGAAGCTGTCAGTGCCATCTTAAGAATGATGAAATTCCCTCAAACATGCGATTTCATGTGATCCACAGAGAGCAGGAGCATGTGGAGGGGAGGAGCACACAGTTAGGGGAACACAGAGGGAAGCTGGGGGCAGACGGAGAGGTGGGTGGGGCCAGGCACTGGTCTCTGTACTGCGTAGAAGTCTGATCTCTATGGCCCGGTGGCTCCTGGCTGTGGGCTCTCAAGTGCTCAATAGCTTACGTGGGTGCTGCTGTGCTCACCCCCACAAGTCTCTAGGGAGCGTGGCGACTGCCTGCAGGGCCTGCTGCCCAGCTTCAGATGTCTGGGAGGTAGCCACTGAGCCATGAGAAGATGCTTCCTGGGCCAGATGAGAAACAGCAGGAGGTGGAGGTGGGGCAGCAGAGTTCCGAGATATTTGGAGGATAAATTGGACCCAGTATGCTCCCTGCTCCTTGGCACATGGATCTATTGGGGATCTCAGAGGCTTCACCCCCAGTGCTGCCAGGAACTGCACCTACCTCCTCCTCTTGGCCTGGCCAACTCCAGTTTAGCCGGGAGGCCTCCTGCTTCTCCTCACTGCCTGCTGAAGGCTTCCTGTCTGGAGAGGCCCCACAAGTCTGGTGGGAGCCATTCTCTGCACCAAGACCACAGTGTGCTCACTTCCACATGGTGGCTCTCTGTGCTGTAATGTACCCATCTGTCTCTGCTCTCTTGGGTGCAGCACAGTCTCTATCATGCTTGCAAAGTACTCTGATGCCATCCACATTTCTGGAGAAGAGCATCCCTCAGTGAGTATCCACTGAGTGCGGGAATGTTTGAGTGAGTGAGTGAATGCATTGCCAATCTGCAGCTCAGGGGTGACATACACGCACCCCTTCCGTGAGTGTTTGAGGGACTCAGTTGTGACTTCCAGCCCTTGGCTATGCTTCTTTAGCGAAGAGAGCCCTTCTGTGTCTGCCTCTGCAGTGGATGTGACTGTGTGACCTCAAGGCCCCTTTATCCTCCATGGTGGGTTGAGCAAGCATCCTGAAAGGGGACCTACATCAGGTCTGAATTCCTGGCCCCTATAAATGCTACCTTATGTGGCAAAAAGGACTTTGCAGATGTGATTAAATCAAGGAGCTTGAGATGGGGTGATTTTCCTGGATTATCCAGATGTATCCTAAAAATGACATCACAAGTATAAGAGGAGGGCAGAAGGAGAGATCCCTACAGGAGAAGAGAGGGCAGTGTGACAGCTGAAGTGAGGTGCCATCGTGCCATCCTGGGGCTTGAAGATGAAGGAAGCGGCCGTGGACCAAGGAACGTCAATCCAGAAGCTGAAGAGGCAGGAAACGGATTCTCCCCTAAAGTTCCCAACAGGAATTAGCCCTGCTGGTGCCTCGACCAGCTCATTGACATGGATTTCAGATTTCTGACCTCCAAACCTAGGGGAGTACATGTGCGTGGCTTTAAGGCGGCCAGCGTGGGGTAATGTGTTATAGCAGCATAGGCGGGGGTCACAGACTCCTGTCTGGTCCCTTCCCCTCATGTGGGAAGAAGTGACCAGGACACCGGTGCCTCCTTTGGACCACGGATGGGCACCTGGAGCTGCTCTCCTGCTGGGTGGGGCCTTCCACCCAGCTTCCCAAGCCCCGCTTGTCCTTAAGTCCACTGGCCAAGTCCTCAGCATTGTAAATTAAACTCCAAGGACAGCAATGGTTTCTTCCCTGACTCAGTGGCTGTGACTCACACAAAGTCCAGGGTAGGGGGAGGCGGCCCCTGTCCCCAGACCACATGGCCTCGGTGGATGCCACCCTGTCTCTACTGTCACTGCCAACAGCAAAAGCTATGTTCCTTTAACAAGGAAGTCACGGCGAGCTTGCTTGTGTGTCCTAGTAATTAACCTCACGACTGTCTTCTTGCCATCAAACTTTCTGTTTACCAGATTATGCTCAATCGATGTCATCGCGAACACAAATCGAAGTATTTACACATGGGCACAGACGCTTGTGCCCAGGCACTTACTTCTTTCTAATTTGTTGCAGGAGTAAGGGGACCATGCAGAGTGAGGCTTACAGTTCTTTAGGTTACTATCATATCTATATTCACTACCCACAGGAAAGGTCTTGAAACTCCACAGTCATCCTATTTCTATTTAAAGTAATCTGACAGTTAGTGAGAAGCTGGATTACCTGCCCACATATCTGAGCAGATTGACCCTGCAGGAAACACTGGCTTGGCCCCTCCCGGGTTGCAGTGTGGTGGCAAGGGAGGCCATCGTGCCTGAGCGAGGAGGGCCATGGCGAATTTCACAAACGGCTGTCCCCTAGAATCACACTGGAATATCTGGATTCCTTCCACTGGGTCCCTTACCTCTCCTCCTAGCTGCCAGCGCAATCTGCCCACTACTAACAGCCCAGCAGATGGTGCGTAAAAGAGCAAGCCATTTCCAAAACTACATAAACTCCCCCAACTCTGAGAGACAAATCAAGTCTCATTAATCATCTGGAAGAGAAGCTTCAACATCCAGCTCATCGAAAATGTGATTATTTCTGTCCATGTTTGAATATTTTCTGGAACAGCAAGAACATGCATATCCAGGGTTGACAGCTCCTGGCTGGGCAAGAATGGAGAGCGATTACCCTCCGCGGCCCCTGGCGAGGGCTGCCGCTGAATCCTCATTTCTTTCTCATTTCTCTCTTTTTTGTTAGCCACCTACAAGTGCCCCGGCCACGCTGCATGCCTGCCCCGTGGAGAGCACACAGCACGCCGTTTAGCGCTTGCCTGTCTCCCGAGGCTGCTGTAACATATTTTCATGAGAAATGTATTATTTCACAGATTTGGAGGCCAGAAGGCAGCACTTGCTCCAAAGACTCCAGGAAGAATCCTCCCTGCCTCTCCCGGCATCTGGTGGCCTAGCATTCCTGGGCTTGTGGCAAGACTAGTGCTGCATCAGTTTCTCCTCCGTCTCCAGGTGGCCTTCTTCTCCGTATCCCACCTCTTCACCTCTCTCTCTCTCTTCGCCTGGGAAGGACACTTGTCATTGAATTTAGGGCTTATCCTGATCCAGGACGATCCGACCTTGAGATCCTCAGCTTCATTACATCTACAGAGACGTGACTGCCAAATAAAATCACCTTCACAGACTCTTTGAGGGGCCACTATTCAGCCCCTACAGCATCCCATCTAGTTAGCCTGCTATTGCTGGCCCAGATGCATTTACTTCTTGGAGAAGAAAATGACCATCATGTTTACAAAGTGAATATGCATTGCTGTGGGTGAGCGTAAGGACCCCCGAGTCGAATTCGGGGAGAGGAGGCACCTGGGCTGGCTCCTGCAGGGGCTGTGTGTTTCACTTTAGCTCCTGGACACTGGCCACCACCACCTTGCCTCCAAGTCCTCATGCAGGACTGGGGTGCCTTGAACAACCAAACTTTATTCTCTCAAAGTTCCAGAGGCTGGAAGTCCAAGATCACAGTGTTGGCAGGGCCGACTTCTTCTGCGAACTTAAGTTATCTGAAAAGGATTTCGGAGGAAAGAGATTTGATTCCAGCAAACAGTTTGCAAACCTGGGAGGTACAACATTCCCTTCCAGAGAACAAAGGGAAGGCTTAGGTTTTATAACAGACCAGGTTCCCAATCAGATCTGCTTACACAAATGAAGGATTGAAATCCACTGAGTTCTGATTGGTTGACACAGCTGAGCCCTGATTGTCTGAGGCAGGTGAGCTTTTGATTGGTCGGTTCAGTGAGCTCTGGGGTCCCACAGCTGCATAGACATGTGGGTTTTCAAGGCACTCAGAGTATACGTGTGACCTCTAGTCAGCAAAGTCTCCTTGGCTATGTTTTAAATTCAGGCCCAGTTAGCCACTTGGGATCCATCTTGAAGGACTGGCTCCTTCAGGTTCACATCTGTTTGCATTTGTGCACACTTCGGAGGCCCCTCTCCTGGCCTGGTAGACGCTGTCTTCTCTCCAGCCCTCAGGTGGGCGTCCTTCTGTGGGTGTCTGTGTCCTCATCTCTTCTTCTTAGTCCTATTGGATTAGGTTCCACTGTAAAACCTCATTTTACCTATTCCTTAAAAGCTCTATCTCCAATTATAGTCACTTTCTGAAGTACTGGAGGTTGGGACTTCAACATATACATCTAGGGGGCCATAATTCAGCCACAAACATCCTCTAAAGCTAAATGCTACAGGTGCGTGTCCTTGCTCTAAATTCACATGACATGTATGGAGCTCCTGCTGGGGCCTGCGTTGTGCTGGGGATGGAAGGCAGGGAGTGAGGCATTCAGCTTGGGGGGTGGCCTTGGTGGAGCTGCAGTTGAATGACAGAGTCTGAGTGCACCAGCTGTCCCATGACCCTCCCGTGGGGGTTCAAGGAAGGGAGGAGCACCCTGGAGATGCCTGGTGTAGCCGTCTGACCTCAGGAGGAGGCAGGGATGCACACAGTGGTGCCAGCTGGTTATCTTACAGGCTCTACCTTCCCCAGGTGCTGCATCATGGGAAGAAGTTCCCAGATGTCACCTACTCTCCCCCAGACCCAGACCTTATCTCACAGTCCCGCTGACAGCCTAAACAAGAACTGTTAGATTTACAAAACAAAACAGCACAGGATGCTGGTTCAAGTTCAAGTTCAGATTAAAAAGATACTGCTTTAGTAGAATGAGTCTGTATGAGTCAGCTTGGTTGCTATAACGAGCACCATAGGCCAATGGCTTTAACAACAGGGGTTCACTTCTCCTTGTTCTGGAGACCAGGGAGTCCAGGATCAAGGTGCTGGAATGGTAGGTTCTATTCCGAGGCCTCGTCTGTTGTTGGCTGGCTGGTGGCTGGCAGCCTGCTGTGTGCTCACATGACCTCTTCTTTGAGAGAGAATGACAGCGTTCGCTGGTGTCTTTTCCTATAAGGACGCTAATCCTAGGGCACCAGGGCTCCTCTTCATGACTTCATGTAACCTTCATTACTTCTGCAGAGGCCATCTCTCCAAATGTGGTCTCATTGGGGATTAGGGCTTAAGCAGATACATATTGAAGGAACATAACATTCAGTGTATAAAGAGTCCCAGATATTGCAAGGAACAAAATTCTGCTAAAAGCATTCATTGTGTACCTGAAATTCTGACTCTGAAATGAACACATCATCCTGTCTTTTCTCTGGCAGCCCTAACTTAAATGCAGCCTTCATTCAAAAGGGCAGACAGGACCCAGGGGCCAGAGACTTAGACCTCTTAATGGGTTCCCCAAGTCCTGAATGTGTCTCTACTAAAAATACACTAAGCACACACACCTCCCTGTCCCCAGGCACTGGACAGCTCTCTGAAGAAAATCTATGAACACCGCCGGCTCAGCTTGTGTTGGTCTGGCAAGAATGGTCAGGCTTGGAAGCAGGTGCCTGCAGCGTGAATCCCTGGTAGGAGTCCCTGGTGCCCATATTGAGAGAACACACTTTTGAGGATCTATAGAGAGTTGCAGACATTATATGTGGATCTACTGACACAAACATCTGGTTTACCACAAACACCTGCTGATGGAAAGTCCCCTCACCCTGCGCAGACCCCTCATGCACCGGCGGACCCAGCAGGCTGACACAGGGAAGGATCGTCTTAGCAGCCCCTCCTCTAACTTCCAAAATTATTTTTAGTCATAACCATGTTACAGTCTTGACCCATTGTTTAAGTTCTAAAATAATTGACAATTTTCAAAGAATGCATTTCCAAGATATCAGAACTCAGTGAAATAGTTCATGTGTGAGATGAAATTTGCATGTGCCAAATAAAAATGTTGCACCAGAAAGTCTGCAGCCTTTCTCTCTGTTTGGGATTTTAAATGTGGGTAAAAACCTCAAGTGACCACACAGAATCCTGGAGCTCCCATGTTCCGGGCTCCCTCTCCCTGTGCAGTCCCCGTGCTGTGGCTGCTCGCTGTAAATCAGCTCCTCTGACATAAGCAAGTGAGGTGATGCAGGGCAAGGCCACTGACCTGCTCTAAGGTCACACGCATGTGACCTTTTGCTAAAAACCGACCCATATGGCTCAGCCTACCTGCCCTGGGGCCTACTGTCTACCCAGATTTTTTTAAAAATCAAAGTTAACATAGAAAATAACATTTGTTAAAGGTTGAATAATACAAATAAGTTAATTTGAAGTTGTGTTAGTCAAGGTTCTCCAAAGAGACAGAACCAATAGGATAAACATGTGTATGTGTATACACATATATCTCTCTATATATTTGTATATATAGGAAGAGACCTGGGGGTAGGGGAGGGGAGAGAAAGAAAGGATGGGAAGAGGTTTATTATAAGGAAGTGGCGGTCAGGTATAGTGGCTCACACCTGTCATCCCAGAACTTTGGGAGACCAAGGCAGGAGGATCACCTGAGGTCAGGAGTTTGAAACCAGCCTGGCCAACATGGCGAAACTCCATCTCTACTAAAAAATACAAAAATTAGCGGGCATAGTGGTACACACCTGTAGTCCCAGCTACTCAGGAGGCTGAGGCAGGAGAATCACTTGAACCCGGGAGGCAGAGGTTGCAGTGAGCCAAGAGTACACCACTGCACTCCAGCCTGGGCGACAGAGCGAGACTGTCTCAAAAAACTAAAATAGTAAAACAAATAAATAATAAAAAAATAAAGAAGTGGGCTTAGGGAAACTGAAAAGTCCCATGGTCTGCCCTTACAAGCTGGAGACCCCCGAGAGCTGGTAGTGTAAGTTCCTGCCTGAGTCTGAAGGCCTGAGAGCCCGAGGAGCTGGCAGTGTAAACCCCAGTCCCAAGGGAGGAGAAGACCAATGTCCCTGCTCCTTCTGGCAGAAGGAAACAAGAGGGGTGAATTCCTGCTTCCTCAGCCTTTGTTCTTTTCAGGCCCTCAAGGGATTGGAAGGGCATCTACCTCACTGATCCTACCCATTCACATGCAAATCTCCCCCAAACAGCACCACAGAGACATCTAAAAAGAAAATTTAATCTTGGCACCCAGTCAATTTGACACATGAAATTAACCAACACTGAAGTATACATCTATTGACATATCTATGTATATACGCACATGCAGGAGTATATATGTATGTGTGGGTGTGTGTGTGGATATCTGTGTGTGATTAAAACTCAATGCTAAATAGAGAAACTGCTTAGCATGTAGACCAAGAAAAGTTTTTTTTCCACAGGTGAGGGATATTTTATTACTAAGAGTGTTCAAAATTGCGAATGAAAAGTGACAATAAAAAGCCTGCTGGCTTTTCCTGGGTTTTATACTGGGTGTTAAATTCTCTGCAGACAATAATCTCATTTAATGTCTATGCTGAAAGCTGCTGTTCCTGCCACCCCGGCCTTGGGGCCCCACCCCTTTCCTCCCTGTGCCCGGGAAAGTCTCCAGATCTTCTGGGTCTCAATTTGAGAGAGTCAAAGATGTTCAGGGTGACCCAAAAAACTGACTCTTCCAATCAGCCTAGGCTCCAGCCCTGCCTCAGTCATGGTCTCAGCATGCCAGGACGTTCCCCAGCCATGTGCCAAATGTTGTCCTTAGACTATTGACTGATTTGTGCCCCACCCTTTGGGAGATGTGTGGCTATCCCATTTTACAGATGAAGAAACCGAGGTCAGAGGAGAGGAGGTGACTAAGCCGAGCAGCTGCCAAGGAGCGGAGCCATGCTCAGTACCAAGGCTGCTGCCTCTGAGGTCCAGTTCTCGTCCACATCAGCGTGACACCCCTCCCTTGTGGTTTAGCGAGGGTCTCCTCTTAGAGCCTACATCTGTGGGATTGTCCCCGGTGTTAACTGCTCTTTCTGCAAAGTTAACGTCTCCTTTGGGGTCTCGGGAGGTTGGAGCCAGGTGCTGCTGAGTGCTGACTCTCTGGGGCTGAGAGCTGACCAGCCTTGCCGGCCACTGCTGGACTTCCCAGCACTGCTGATGCTGGGGCTGGGACTGCAGTGCCCATGAAGCAGGGTGATGGGTCAGTAGAAGGCAGGGGCAGCCTGAGCCGTGGGCATGGCTGGACCTGTGGCGGGGGGACATCCCTGGACCACCCATCTTGTCTGATCATATCACCTGGAAGTTCAGATCTGTCAGAGGTGTCTGGCCTTATTCGTTCCTCTTTCTCATTATTTGGGAAGCAGAGTAGAATTTGTATCTCTTGACCATAGGCACATGCTGTAGTCCCTGCACCCCTGGTGCTCTGGGCACTATCTCAGGAGAGTTCTCCACCTTATCTGAGTCTAAAGCTATCCAGCGAATGAAGGACTCCAGTTACAAGGCATTCAAGGCATCCTGTCTTTGTGTTTGCTGAATCACTAGGACTCCTCTTCTGGCAGAGGAAGTGGGAGGGGCCTGGGAAGAGAGAAGAGCCCCTGTGAAACTCAGAAAGAGTTCTTCTCACTAAGCCACACTTACAAACTAGACCAGGAGGCCAGGGATAAGTGTGAGTCTCACATAACCCAAACACACATCCTGTGCAACTCCATCTTCTGTCAACAAATGCTTCATCAAATCCAGGTTTTGAAAAAATAATCTTCCAACAGCTGGCGCTTTCCAACATGGAACAGTTTCCTCATAGAATATTTAGCTCCCTGTCCCTGGAAGTGTTCAAAACAAGGCTTAGGTGAATTTTCAGAAAAAAATACATCACTCAAATAATTGGAGTAAAAGTCCTTAAAGTATCTTACAGCTTCCAGGTTTATTCACTCATCTATCTAGCCATCCACCCACCCATCTATCTCTCCATCCATCTACCCACCCCATCCATCCATCCATCCAACCACCATCCATTCATCCATCCATCCATTCATCTACCCATATACCCATCCATCCATTCATGAATCCATCCATCCATACATTATTTACCCACCTACCCATGCATCCATCTACCCATCATCCATCCACCCATCATCTATCCACCCACTCATCCATGCATCCATCAATCCATCCATCCATCCACCCATCCATCTACATCCACTCATTCATCCATTTGCCCATTCATCCACTCACCAATCCACCCACCCATCCATGCATTTATGCATCCATTCTTCTACTCATCTACCCATTCATCCATCTGCCCTCCCACACATCCACCCATCTATCCAACTATCCAGCCATCTATATACCCATTCACTCATCCATGTATGTATCCACTCACTCACTCACCCATCCGCTTATTCATCCATCCCTCCATTCATCCAAGATTTACTTAGAACTCTTTGCATTTGGCCAGTGAATTTAGGAATACATGTTTATCAGTCCCAGCCTTGGAGAAGCCATCTAGTGGGAGGTGCGGAAATAGATAAAGAGGCAGGTACAGCAAGTCTCTCTGTTTTGTAAACTTGATAAATGAAAGAGCCAAGTCTGGATTTCTTCTCATTGTATTCATCGATAATTATATGTTGAATGAATGAATGAATGTAATGGGGGTGTCATAGTACAGCCTAAGGAATACAGGCTTTGGTCCAGATCAACCTAGGTTCAAAGTCCAGCTCTATGTAACCCCATCTTCCTTCTTGATCTTCAGTGTTCTTATCTATGAAATGGAAATGAAAAAATGCATATTTTTCAGTGTAATTTTAAGCATTCGAATGACATGTGTGGAGGAGCATCTTTATCATTCAATAGTCATTGGTGGTAGTGGCCAATTATCATAACAATAAAGGTCATTGTGGGACCTGAAGAATGGGAAGAGATCAAGGAACAATCTAGGGACCAGTCAGCTCTGGGCAGCCAGTAGCAGGGACAGGATCCAGTGTGGAGGTGGGGCTAGGGGTCACCGTTGAGTCTGGAGCTAAGACTGGAACTAGAGGTTGAAACCAGGCTGTGAGTAGTTTCAGAGCAGATAACAGGAGGGCTGGAAGGCACTTAGGCAAGATCTTGGATAAAAAGCTGTGTTTCCAGGTGTCTGTAGAAACATGCAGGTTTGTTCTGCATCCAAGAAGCAGATACTGGACAAGGAGCCAGAGGGCCCCTCAGCTTGACATCATATGGCCTCCTCACAGCATGGATGGCCCAGACTGATGATGTCCTAAGCCAACTCCAGTATCTCTCAGAGGCTGCCTGGAGTCTCTTAGAGGCTCCAGTGATCACTCCAGTGATCTCAAATGCAATCAGCACTCAGTGGGAAAAGGCATGAAGAGTGGTCAGTGATGTCTGCCACCAGCAGAGGCGGGCAAAGCAGTGCACAGAGGTGGACAAAGTCATGAGCAGAGGCGGACAAAGTCAAGAGAAGAGATGAACAAAGTCACGCACAGGGGTGGGCAAAGCTATGTGTGAAGGTGGCAAAGGTGGGCAAAGCCACGAGAAGAGGTGGACAAAGCCATGAGCAGGTTAGACAAAGCTATGAGTGGGATGGACACAGCCATGAGCGGGGGTAGATAAAGCCAGGTGCAGAGACAGACAAAACCGTGAGAAGAGATGGACAAAGCTGTGTGCAGAGGGGGCAAAACCATGATGTATGTGCCCTTTTCCATCCATCAATACTCAAAGCCTGGCAAGTGTATAAATTAGATGCCATGTGATCCCAGAGAAGTCGCCCCTCGTGATCACACTCAGAGTGACAAGTCTCACATGGGCTGAAGAAAAATAAAACGACAAAATAAAAAATAAAATAAAAGCCTCCACTACACACACTGAGTGTAGTCACCATGGTAATGCTGAGAATGCTGCTGAGCAGCTGCAGGATCAGCACACGGTGGGCAGGGGCACTGCGGTGATGGCGGATTTCATGCGTCAACTTGCCTGGGCCATAGGGTGCCCAGACAGCTCACGAGCCATTATTTCTGGGTGTGTTAGTGAGGGCGTTTCCTCAAGAGATGAGTATTTGAATCAATGGACAAGGTAAAGAAGACCCCTCCACCCCACTGTGGGTGGGTAGCGTCCAATCCACTTAGGGTCTTGACAGAATAAACAGGCTGGGGCAGGGAGAATCCTCTCTCTCTTCTTGAGCTGAGACTCCAGCTTCTCCTGCCCAGTACTCCTGCTTCTTGGGCCTCTGGGCTGCGGGACTCACACAGCACTCTCCCTCCCACAGTTCTGAGGCTCTCAGGCTCAGACTGAATTAAGCCACCAGCTTGCAGACAGCACGGCGTGGGACTTAGCCTCTGCATGAGCCAATTCCCATAATAAATCTCCTCTTAAGTCTCTACATATCCTATTGGTTCTGTTTCCCTTGAGAACCCTGACTAATCCACTTGTATTGGATCACATTTCACGGAGGCTACCACTGGCACACGGAGAGCTAGGCCCAGCAGGAGGAGGGCTCTCACGCCTCTGGTTGCATCAAGCAGTCAAGCTGGAAACCTGCAGCCACCACAGGCCTCCGGACTCAGCCTTCCTCTCTTGGCCCCTGACATCCCACAGCACATTTCTTCTTAAACCTCTGTGTCCAAGGATCTAAATGTTCTCAAGCTGTGCTTCTGTGGACCGAGAAGACATCTTCCTTCTCCATCAGGAAGCTGGTTTAGTTATCCTTCTCAGGCAACCACTTTTCCTCTTATTTTAAGTGATTTCTCCCCATCTCTGCATTTCATTCACACTGCCTGGTAATCAATTGTCACCATCTCTTTTCCTGATGAGACTCTGAGGCCTTCAATGGCAATGACAGCTTTATCTGCCTCTGGATTTCTGGGCCCCACGCAGGATTCCCAGCTGTGTGGATGGGCCATGCGCTGAGTGCTTCTGTGGCTGATTAATCCGACACAATATAAACACTCCTTGTTCACAAGAGAAGCGCCTTGCTCCCAGCTTGCCTCATCTGTTCCTTCATTCCTCTGACAAAGACTGAGCTGCCCGCACAAACACCATGGGAGAAAGTGTGAGCTCCCCGGGGAGGGAAGACGTGCCCCTCACCACCACGCAGACAGCGGGGAGTGTGGAACAGAAATCGCTTCGCTAATGTGTGCGGAGCACCTGGGAGGTGTCCTGCACGTGGGGTATCTGACCTGGCCTGGAGGATGGGCAGGTGGGACGTCACCCCGAGGCTCTCCTTCCACTTGAACTCCTTCCTTCCCTGCATGTACGTGGGCGAACCCCACTGCTTAGCTTTCCTCCCCAGCAGAGGAGAACGGCCAGGGATTTCCTGCTTTGAGAGTGGAGGTCAAAAGCTTGTCATTGTAATATACTGGAGAAACACACTAGCGTTATTGGCAAAAGGTAAGAAGACATTTCTAGCCCAGGAATGAGTGTATTAGCTTGCATTTATGTGGCATTGCCTTCTTTTCTCCCATGTTCAAAGTGCTTTTACAGTGATGACCTCATTTGTCCTCATAACATCCCCAGGGGACAGGAGAGTCTCTCACCAGGAGCCATCAGGGAAGCCGCAGCACAGAGAGGTCCAGTGACTGCTTCAAGATCACACAGCCCATTCACAACACCAGGACCCCCTCATCATGCCTGCACATGGTCTCCTGTGAGGCTGGTGTCTCTGTGGTGAGTGTTAACACAGCTGCCTTCTGTAGTGTCTTGGAGGCAGCTGGGTTGAAGAGCTCTTAGGGATCATTCATTCCTCCTGTCCTGCCACAGGCTGTCCTATGGGTGGACGATGACCTTACCCTGATCTTTCCTCTTCTAAAAGGGGCTCTGTTTTGGGTGACAGCTTCACGCAGTTGTATGAACTGCTGTGGGGGGATTAAGGGTCATTCCCCTTTGTAAAAAACACAGAGGGACTGGAGAAGAGAGGGGTCTTGAAGTCAGATGCATGAATGCTGATGTGTGAGTGTGTGTGTGCATGTGCATGTGTGTGTGTGCATGCATATGTGTGTATGTTTGTGTGCATGTGTGTTTGTATGTGCATTTGTGTGTGAGCATGTCTGTGCACGTGCATACATATGTGTGTGTGTGTGCACCTCCCACTCCCCACCCAAACTGAGCTCGCCAGGCTGTATGCGCTTCGTGTGTCTGTCAGCACAAAGTACCACGAACCAGGTGCCATAAAACAACACAAATGCATCCTCACAGTTCTGAAGGCCGAAAGTCCAAAATCCAGGTGCCAGCAGGGAGCAGGGCAGGGCTCTCCCTCGGGGGCCTAAGGGAGGATCGTTCCTGCTCCTGCTCTTCCTGCTTCTGGAGGCCCCGGACATTGCTGGCTTGTGGCTGCCTCACTCCAGTCTCTGCCTCCATCTTCTTCTCTGTGGCTTCTCCCACGGCTTTCCCCATGTGTGGTGTGTGTGAGTGAGTGTGTGTGTGTGTGTGTGTCTGTCTCTTTTCTTCTTATAAAGGCACCAGTCGTATTGGACTCAGGGTCCGTCCTAGTGCAAATAAGGTTGTATTGATAGGTATCAGGGATAGGACTTGAACACATCTTTTTGGGAGACACGGTTTAACTTATAACATGAAGGACGAGAGGAGACAGGAAGAAATGAGCCCTCTAACAACTCAGTAGTCATAGGCCAGTTGCCGTCCTGGTTTCCACGCGTCCATCGGCGCATCACAGGATGGCAGGGGCGAGCCCAGTTTTCATATGAGGAGACCAAGGCCCAGAGACCCCATGACTCTGCACAGTCACCAGAATTTGGGGGTGGAGCCAGATCTGTGAGCCTAGGGTATCGACCACATGGCCCAGTAGCTTCTCTTCCCAAAGCAAAGCTCCTTCACTTGGATGTCCCGCCAGTGCCAATTGATCAGAACGAGAGCCATGGAACCATAGAAGAAATGTTTTCTCCCCGGCCAGCCTCAGTCCACTCCCAGGAAGGAAGGCGCAGGACCCACCTCGACCTGGGGCTGGGCTCTGCCCTGGGTGCTGCTTTGCATTTAGTCCCTGATGTGTTTCTCTTTGTTGTGCTTGGAGGGTTTTGTGGGCTCAAGGTGCGAGCACCCATGGGAGGCTCCTTATGCCAATGAACTCTAGACAGTACAGTGTCTGCATCATTGTCTCCTGTTGCAGGAAAGGGAAGAAATGAAAGGAGAGACACAAGCCTGGCCTGAGGTCTCAGGGGAGCAGGTGGTGGAGCAGCCTTGCCCCTAAGAACTGCCTGACTCCCCAACTCCTGCCTGTCCTGCTTGACCAGGCTGCCTCCCCATCACCATCCTCAGGCCACTGAGATGATTGAAGTCAGAGCCAGAGCTTCAGATAACACATGGAGAAGCCAAAGCTGCACCACACCCCTCCTTCTGTGCTGCAGCACAGACACACACACACGGCCCCTGCTTCTGTGCTGCAGCACGGACACACACACACGGCCCCTGCCTCTGTGCTTCAGCACAGACACACACATACGGTGAGCAAGGTCCAAGTTGCTCCTCTCAACCATTGCTATGGTCTGAAGATCCCCCAAAGGCGTGTGCTGAGACTTAATGCCAATGTGAAAGTCTAAGTGGTGAGGCCTTTGGGAGATCTGTCAGTCATGAGGGCAGGGCCTGAGTGGATGGGATCTGTGACCTTCCTAAAGGGCTGCCCTTCTGCCTTTTGCCCTATGAAGATATAGTAAGAGGCACCAGCTATGAAGCAGAGAGAAGCCCTCACCAGATACCTGATCTGTTGGCACCTTGATCTTGACTTCCCAGACCCCAGAACTGTGAGAAAGAAATTTCTGTTGTTTACAAAGTACCCAGTTTCTGATATTTTGTTGTAGCAGCAAGAATGCACTAAGACAAGACTTAAGCAACAGAAACTCTTGACACAGTGACCCTCCTATCTGCAGTGCACCCTGAAGATGCACCTCTGCCCATAGAAACTGACCCCTGTACAAAGCTATTCCCCTGCACAAAGCTGTTCCCCTGCACAAAGCTATTCCCCTGCACAAAGCTATTCCCCTTCACAAAGCTTTTCCCCTGCACAAAGCTTTTCCCCTCCACAAAGCTATCCCATTGTTTATAATTACGCAATCCTAAAAGGAACCTAAATGCCCATCCATGAGGTTGGATGAGTAAGCCGTGTTGCGTGTCCCACAGTGCAAGACTCCAGCTGAAAAAGAAAAGGGTGCAGAGGAGCATTATGGTCCAGCAGGGAATCATTATCAGGATAGTTTATTAAGAAGAGCATATTGCAGCCAGGTGCAGTGGCTCATGCCTATAATCCCAGCACTTAGGGAGGTTGAGGCAGGTGGATCACCTGAGGTCAAGAGTTTGAGACCAGCCTGGCCAACATGGTGAAACCCAGTCTTTAATAAAAATAGAAAAAAATTAGCCCAGTGTGGTGGCTGGTGCCTGTAATCCCAGCTACTCAGGAGGCTGAGGGAGAAGAATTGCTTCACCCCAGGAGGCGGAGGTTGCAGTGAGCCGAGATTGTGCCACTGCACTCACGCCTGGGCAACAGAGAGAGACTCCAGCTCAACCTGGGCAATGTAGTGAGATCCTCATCCCCGTGAAAAATAAGCACAAAACTAGCTGCACATGGTGGCAGGCATCTGTAATCCCAGCTACTCGGGAGGCTGAGGAGGGAGAATCACTTGAGCCTGGGAGGTTGAGGCTGTAGTGAGCTGAGATTGCACCACTATACTCCAGCCTGGGTGACAGAATGAGACCCTGTCTCAAAATAAATAAGCAAACAACAAATAAATAAAAAGAGTTATGAAAAGAAGGCAAAATTGCACAAAAAAAAGAAGAAAAAGAATTGACTGTGGAACATTCAATAACAGTAAGAATACAAAAGTCTATAATGATACTTAAAAAAAAAGTACCAGCTGATGAAGGCAGAAAAGACGGAAGAATTAAGAAATAAGAATTAGGAAATAAGAGCATCAGTGGGTACTGAAAGTGCCACACACACACCAGACACGTAAAACACACAACGGCAAACCCAGTCAATCCCTTCCTCCTTCCCAGCTCAGGGCTAAGTGTGGCATATAGTCGCGGAGGCTCTGGGCTCTGGCAATGAAGGCACACCTGCTGTATGCAGGAGCCCTCGGGAATGCAGGCCCCACAGCAGAGGCACAGGGCCCTCCTCCTGGAGACCTGTTCTCTCCTCCCTTCATGCTCCTGTCCCTTTGCAGCATAAAGGCTGAAGCCCAGGCTTTGCGAGGGAGCTCTGGGTGTGACCGTCCTCACGCTCACCTGCATCTCCTGGGTGGGGCTGCTGCTGCTCTGTGGCCTTTGCCTCCTATCTCAGCTTGTCAGAAGTGACCATAGATGTTTGGGTTTATCCAAGGTAAGTAAAGAGGTGCGCTTCCCCCAGAACCCTGGCCTGGAATGGAAAGATGGAATTGGTGAAGAGAAGCCTTTTCCCATGTGAGGCCACAGTCTCCAAAGGTCAGGGTCTGGGGAAAGATGCAGACCTTGGTGTGGCCATCCCAGCCCAAGGCCCCAAAGAGAAACCAGCACTGTGGGTCTCAAGGAAGTGCCCACGGGAAGAGAAATGCATCTGCCAATGGCACAGACACCGAGAGGGAACTGAGGCAGCCCAGGGGGCTCTGGTCAAGGTCACCATGTGAGGGTGTCTACACTGATGTCACCACTGGCCCTTCCTGCTCACCTCTCTACACTTCTCCCCTGTGCCCTGTCCCAGGAGGCTGCCTGCATGAGTGTGTCCACCAGCTCTCCACCCCTCTCCCTGCCCCGCGTCCCGGGAGGCTGCCTGCATGAGCACATCCATGGGCTCTCCACCCCTCTCCCTGCCCCACGTTCTGGGAGGCTGCCTGCATGAGCACATCCACAGGCTCTCCACCCCTCTGCTTTTCAGATGGAACCAACTTCAGGGAGGCACAAGAAAGATCCCAGATGGAAGAAGGCTGAAGCCCGAGACCTACTGGCAGAGTCTGTCCCCTGGGTTGTCACTATGGCCATTTGTGTCCCCCCACAGAAGGGCACACCCTTGAAGCCTCCTACACCCGCACCAGCACCGCTCCCTCCAGGGTCTGGGAAGTGCTGCTCCCTTTGCTTCTCCAAGCAGGGAGAGGGAAGTTCCTGTGCTGCAGGCCCTGGGTGCTCACCCCCATCACTGGCTTCCCTTAACCCTTTCTTACTTGTATTTACTGAGGCTATGGGCACTGTCTTTCATTATCATCATTCCCATCCAGGACTGTGATTAATATCACAGCTCAGTCACAAACCTCTCATTGGACATTTGTTTAGGAACGGTGCTGGAATCACACGGCTGGGGATTTTGGCTACCGCATTGAGAGAGCACATTGGCCAAAGATTTGGTGGCTGTTTGTTCATTTCCAAAGATGGAAAGGCCACCCCATCCTCCTGCAGGGGATGATGCTCAGGAGGAGGCAGACTCAGGCCTCTTGACACATGGGTAATTCTATAAAAACAATGATATTGGTGATGACCGTAGCAAGGACCAGCACTTCCAGATCCCCCTGTGCAGGCGCCTGGGCTGGCAGGGCCCTGCAGGCTGGACCCCCTCTCATCATCAGAGAGCTTGCATGAAGCAGCTTTTCCTCCACCTTTTGGATAGCGGAGACTGGGGCAAAGACCCTCCAAGTCAGGTCTGCCAAACGCCAGCTGGTGAGGAAGTGGTAGGTCACCGCTACTGGGGGCTTGAGTGACACCCCAGTAACCATGTTCATTGTTCAAGGGAGCACCTTGTCCTTCCTTTTCCTGGGGACAGATGGGCAGCTGGACCTGAAAGACCCCAGGCTCTGTGCCCAGCCTACATGGACGTGAAAAATGGAGCAGAAGCTCCTGTCTGCCTTATTAAGGCCACTAAAGACTTTTTCTCTCCCAAGGTTCATGGATGATGAAAAATGCATTTAGTTCCGCCCGTGGCGTTGCATTCATTTCCACCTTGCCTGAGATGGCCAGTGGAAATTAACGTGCACACAGGCGTCTGACCGTTTATCAGTAAAAGCCCTGGCCTCTGTACCTTTGAACTCCAATAAGAAAATTAACCATTGTCATAAGGACAGTACCGTCTCACGCCTGGATTCAGCAAAGTAATCGAACACCATCCATCCGCTAGCGCTCAGCTTTAATTAGCACCCAATTCAAGCCCATGCAGCCCAGTAGAGTATCACAGGGGAACCATGGGCCTGTGCATTTGCTTTTTAATTTCCAGCAATGATCTGGTGATTATGAGTGTCCACTTTCCATATTTACACTGATTGCTTTTTCATTCACTCTGCTTTCCATTATGAAATGCAAATGGAAAGGTGTCCTAGAACCAGCTTAATTGAGTTCACGTCGTGTCGCTGGACATCAAGCGATGTTAAAAGCACGTTCTATTTCAGCTAAGTTATTATTTGGCCCTAAACCAAATGGATCTCAATTTTTTTTAAAGAGAACGCATCAGATAAATACATGCAAGGAAAAACGCACAATAAACCATCTCCGTGTTGATGCTCCACGCTGAAGTACACCGTGGAAACAAGAGTGGGAATTAGACACAGCAACTTTCCAACGTAACCCAGAATAGATTCTAAAACATGTCTTAAAATAAGAACACTTCACAATAGGAGTCACCTACCAGGTGTCTCATAGGCCAGACATTCTGCTCTGTAACACGTGACAAGAATACCCTTGGGCCCACAGCCGCTCTCAGGGCGGGCATCAGTGCTGCACATCCATGCTGCACGGAGGGATGGATTCAGGCCAGCAGAAGGGCACACATCCATCGAGGTCAGTGCAGCCAGTAGGTGGCTGTGCCGAGAACCTGGGTCTGACCGCAGACCCGGGTCCTTCCACACTCCTCTCTAGTCACCGCTCCCTCAGGTGCTGACAAATCACACTGTCGGTCAGTGATTGTCTACAAAGATATCAACGTTTCACATTTCCATTTTACTAGCATTGAAATGCTGGGAACTCTGCCATTGCCTCAAGTCAAGGACTCTGTAGCCAAGGTTAGAACTGGAGGTAAGCTCAGAGCCTACAGATTGAGTCTGAGACTCGACCTCAAGGTGAGAATCAAAATCTGCTGCATTGGACTCAATGGGACTTGGTCAAAGCCTGGACAGAGATGCCAAGCAGTTCCTCTGCCGGTGCAGCTCCGGGAGGCCTGGCCGCAGCCATGGTGAGTCCTGGACTCCGTGCGGCCTGTGCTGACAACTCTCCACCACCCATGGGGCAACTCAGTCCAAGCTCCAGGAAACAGCCTCAAGGCGGCCACGGGTGGCCCTGCCTGCCTCTGCAGACCCTCCAGCCCTAGCCCAGGAGCTCCCACTCAAAGGGCCACCCCCTGTACCTGCCGGCCCTCTCCCACCCCAGACCACTGCATCCTCCCTTCAGCCATGACATGGAGGGGCTCCCAGGGCTCCAGGGTCCAGGCCCAGGCCTCAGCCTTGCATGTTGGTGGGAGGAACTACAGGAAGGGAGAGATGGGAACTCAGGGGCAGGTGTTGATCCGGGAGGCTTGGAACACTGGGTACTGCAGCCCGCTCAGACTCAGCCTCGGGCTGGGCAGGAAAAGTCACCTCAAAGAAGGAGCCCTCGGGCTGCTGTGGAATTGGGAAGTGTGGTAGGAAGAGATGAGGCAGCGGAAAACCACACACAAATGTAAAGTGGCCGTCCACAATCCGGGCTTGTTTTGGGAAGCAAAGTTTGCTTTTTCTGTGAGGACTAGAGGGAAATGCATTAGGAAGAAGCAGGGTCCCTAACGAGACCCTCATGTTAGAGGAGAGTCTAGGAGGATGAGTAACTCTGTCCTGAGAGCAAAGGGAGCCCAGGATGGTTTCGGACAGTGGCTGGTGGGCTGGGCCCCAGGTGCACGAGGCGGAGCCAGAACCTCCTCTCCTTTCTGCTCTCTGCCCACGGTCCCCTGCTTCCTTCACAAGGCAGCCGTCCCAGTGTGCTTAGTGCCTTCTTTACGTGTACAAAGTTTTGACAAAACATGTGCTGTTGTCTTAAAATCATGACCCTCCTCCAGGCATGCCAGCGTCATCTAGCACTCCGTGTCCTGGAGAAGATTTCCTGTTGGCCTCGACATCCCCACACTGTGGCTTATGAGCACCACTGGGCCCTGGCCCCTGCACCCAGGGGCTTCAGTGGGGAGGCCTCCGTATGTGCATGAGGGTCCCTGTGCAGGACAACTGCACAGCATAGCCAGGAATGGGCTCCGGCACAACTACCACGGGGCAGACCACACAGTCAGGTGCTGAAGGAGGGAGCCAGGAGCCAGGCACAGAGAAGCTCCCCTCTGCTGGGCTCCAAATCCAGGCCACTCCTCTGTGTTCACACAGGTGCAGGGCTGCTGGCTGGGAGGGGCACCTGGAGCTTCTGGGGCACCGAGAATATTCCGGAAGCTTATTTAGAGGAGGGCCTTGATCCTGTGCCAGTAGACATACATAGAAATGTATTAACTATAGCCTAAATATCTGTGACTTTACTGTAACTTACTCCTCAGTTAAATAAAATAAGGGTGCCCTGTAGGGGCTCGTGTGGGAGAAGGCAAAGCGCAGGGCTGGAGAGGATTAACTGTACCTGCAGGATGAGCGAGGCATAGCCGCCACCCCAGCTGGGAAGCCACCAGGGCTTAGATCTGGGTTCTCAGGCCCCATGCACATCAGAATCACTCTGAAAACTTAGTAAACACCACTGCTCTGACACCACCAGGAAGATGGGATCAGAGTCCCTGAGGTGGAGGCCAGGAATGAGTGTTGGTTGAAAGGTATCAGGGTGACATTCAAGTACATCCTGGGCTGGGGAGGCCAGGGCAGCTGGCACAGAATGCTGGCAGGTTCCAGAAACAAGAAGGAAAATCTCCAGGACCAGATTGGAGGTGATGGGGGAGAGATCAAGGAAGCGGCCTGAGATGAGCCTCAAAGGTCTTATCTGGTGGGAGATGACGGGGTTGGGGCTGTCTGCTGTTCCCTGTGAGAGGGAAATGAGGAGATAATAAGGTCTACAATGGGTAGAGAGAGGCTTCGTGCTCTCCGCCAAAACACACTCCCCCACCATCTACCTGAGCAGCTGCCTTCTCCAACAGACTCACCTGTCCAAACCCAAAGAATGGCCTCAGAGACCCGGAGAACAGCGAAAGCGAGACTTTTAATGACGATCTTGCAAGATCAGGTGTCTGATGGGCAGGCACATTCAGCACAGCCACAACAAGCAATGTATTCCCGAGTGCACAGGTCCCTCCCGGGTTCCTTACAGGCTGAGTACTACAGGGTTACCTGTCGGTTGTTTGGCTGGATCTTCAGGTGTTTTTCAGGGTTGTCTTGCTGCATTTTGTCGCAGCCCACCATGCATTGCAATCCTAGTCAGCTCAGGGGCTTTGTAAGTATTTGACTTATGACCTAAGCAGCTTGGCAGGCTAATAAGAACAAAGTGTTCTCATTGTTCAACACCCACTTATGAGTGAGAACGCATGGTGTTTGGTTTTCTGTTCTTGTGTCAGTTTGCTGAGAATGATGGTTTCCAGCTCCGTCCATGTCCCTGCAAAGGACACGACCTCATCCTTGTTTTTGTCTGCATGGACACAGGGAGGGGAATATCACACACCGGGGCCTGTCAGAGGTAGGGGGCTAGAGGAGGGATAGCAGGGGGTGGGGCTAGGGGAGGGAGAGCATTAGGAGAAATACCTAATGTAGATGATGAGGTGATGGATGCAGCAAACCACCATGGCACGTGTATACCTATGTAAAAAACCTGCACGTTCTTCACAAGTACCCCAGAACTTACAGTATATATACATAAAGCAAAAGATCAGACAAAGTGAGCTATTTTGCAGGCTAGTAAACCTTCATCTTAGACTAAACTTCCTTGGTTTGGGTGAGGATAACAAAAGTGGGGGTGCCAACAAGCAGGTGCTGGCTCTCCAAGCAGGGGCCAGTATATTCTGCTGCTTCTGTAGTTTGCTGACCTAAGCCAACTTAAGGCACTTTGTCTTGGAAATGGACCTCTGTATATAGTACGTATTTCCTTCAGAGGGACCGTCCTTCCTCCACCCAAGCCCCAGTTTCCAGGCTGTGTGGGACGTGTGCACCTTTGTGCAGCGTCAGGGGCCCCTCCCTGTGTGTTTTACTGTGCACTTTATTTTGGAAGTGTTGGTTCGTGGAGTTTTCTCCCCACCGGACTGTGATGTCTCGAAGGCTTCACTTCGGTTCTCCCAAGGAAACTTCTCCTGTCGCTTAGGTGAGGTACTGTGGAAAGCAGAAAAGTTGTTTCCTTTCTTGTTAAAAAATAAGAGTGCTACTAACTCTGTTAAGCCCTATCCTATGTAGCTGTTAGACACGCCATGCTGACAGGCACGTAGTACAGTCTATGTCCTTGTACTTTAACCAAGATATCTATTCTGGACGTGCTCACAGGCATGTCCCAGCTCTCCATTGCTTTTACCTGTTTAGAAAAGTTTTAAGGTGTTAGCCAATCAGGTTTTAGTTTAGATTGTGAGGTCTGGCTCCAGCCAACAGAGATCAGCCACAGCAGTAACGACGACCCCAAATGCATAAAGAATAAATCTGTGTGTTTTCCTTTGTTCATTGTACTCTCATGGCAAGATGGCTAGTGAGGGTACCCTTCCTGCAGTCCAGGAAGTAAAAATGGCATTGCTGAAAGATCTTTTGTCTCAGTGCTGATTTTTCTTGATGGCACTGAGCATCTATTTCCAAGATGCCATGCCTGCGTAGGAGCAGGGGCTCAATAGATAAACTGGAATTTGAAAAGCACATGGGTAGGGGTCTCAGGACAGAGGAGGAGGGGTGAAAGCACACCACGTGGGGCGTGAGGACTATGGGGGTTAGGGCCTAGGTCAGTGGGCTGCACAGACGTATGGACACAGTGGTATGCTGAGTGTCCCAGCTCAGACCCATGAACTTCCTGAGTCTGGAGTAGCTTGGAATGGTGGGAATCTGGGCTTTCTAAGAGAAGAAAGGAAGAAAACAAATACAAAGGAGCAGGGAAAGAAAGACCCTCCTGGATGCTGAGCATCTGACTCTCGCTTTCCCAGAAAGGATGAGGCACCAGGTCCTGGCCTAGATGACGGCTCAGGAATGATACTAGCCCTTTCTTGTATTATTTGAGACAGGGGTTCTCAAATTGCCTTCTGTGGACCCCTGAGGGTGCCAGAAAACATTTCAGGGTGTTCATAAGGTCAACATTATTTTCATACTCTTGCTGAGAAGCGACTCGCCTTTTGCACTGTGTTGACTTTTGCAAGGGTGTACAAAAGTGATGGCAGCTGGAAAACTTAGGATGCCTTGCTATGAATGAGAGCAGCGTCTCCAGCACGTCCCACCAGCATCGTCTCCTTTACCACACATCTTTGCAGTAAGGCAGGCAGACAGAAGATAGTGCACAGACAGACAGACAGATATAAGACAGGAAAACACGGTTTTACTCATGAGTGTCCTTGACAAAGCAGCACAAATCTTCACCTTGGAGCACGCATCTTTTCAGTATTCCATGTGATGAAATGGAAAGTGCACTTAAAACGTTTCTGCTTGCCAAGCGTGGTGGCTCATGCCTGTAATCCCAGCATTTTGGGATGCTGAGGCGGGCAGATCACCTGAGGTCGGGAGTTCGAGACCAGCCTGACCAACACGAAGAAACCCCTTCTCTACTAAAGATACAAAATTAATCAGGCATGGTGGCATATGCCTGTAATCCCAGCTACTCAGGAGGCTGAGGCAGGAGAATTGCTTGAATATGGGAGGTGGAGGTTGCAGTGAGCAGAGATCGCACCATTGCACTCCAGCCTGTGCAGCAAGAGTAAAACTCATCTCAAGAAAAAAAAAAAAGGTTTCTGCTGAACATGGAAGGAAACTGGCTGTCCCAAGAAGAAGTCCTGGTATCCCTGTTTAAGTTACAGGCTGAGCTAGCTCTTCTCTTTGTGAAAGAACACCTTTCCTCGAAAGAATGTCTGTGCTAACACAACCTAAGGTTACTCAGACATGGGAGTTTACTCAGACATGGATATCTGGCAAACAGTTTCCTAAAAATGAAACAGTGAGCCTCTATCACTTCAATAAAAACAAGTGACAGTATTTATGAATGACAAATTGGAAATACTAAGCAAAAAGGAATTTTGCAAAACATGTAGGTACCACTGAGAGACTGACAGTTTCCCAATATTTAAAACCTCTCGTGAAGAAGTAAGTAGTGACATTAAGGAATGCCATTTTTATATCAATAATATAACGTGTTAATATTTGAAAGATCTTCATAATTCAGTGAACCAATATTTTCAAATAACCAATGCATAATCTCATGAGAACATGCATGTCTAATATTCCTTGCCCGACCAATTTTTTTTTCTTGAATGCAGTACATTGTAGAAAATAATTGATATAGTTTCAGATTCCACATGGCAACTAACTTTTTAAAAAAACTACCATTTGTTAAGTTTTGATGTAACATCAAAAATAATCTTCACAATTATCTGAAAAGCCTATTAAAATACTCTTTCATTTTCCACCTGTATATCTATGTAAGGCCGAACTGTCTTTGCATACTTTGCCCAAAATAACATATTGCAACAGTTTGAATGCAGAAGAGAAGATGAGAACCCATCTGTCTTCCGTTAAACCAGGCACCAAGGAGATCTGCAGAAATATAAAACAATGTCACTCTTCTCCCTAATTTTTGCTTCATCTTGGAAAACACTTCATTTTAATTAAAAACAGGTTATGTTTACACAGCATGAGCTGACTGCAATTTTTATATTAATAAATAAGCAAACAGTTAAAACATGTTTCAGTGTTAATTTCTCACATGGTAAACATCAATAGTTATAACCCACGTGAACCCAAGGTTTGGGGCCTTCAGTGATTTTTCAAGAGTGGAGAGGGTTCCTAAGACTGAAAAGTTTGAGAACCACTGCCCTCTGGTCAGGAGCGCCCTGGGCAATCCCTTGTTTGCCTCGGGGCATCTGCGGGATGGCTCTGGGGGGGTTTGTCCCATTTTTATGCCTTGTCTCCTCTCCCCTCCCTGCATTTTTGTTGAGGTATGATTGACAAATAAAAATTATGCATATTCAAGGAGTTGAAGTGAATATTTCAAGGAGAGACCTGCACCCCTAAGTGGGCTCACTGCAGCACGGTTCACAAGGGCCAAGATCCGGAAGCAATCTCAATGTGTGTCTACGGAACCCTGGATATATAAATGTGATGTATACTCAATGGAATATTATTCAGCCATAAAGAAGGAAGTCCCGCTATTTACAACAACATGGAGGAGACTGGAGGACCTTATGCCAAGTGAAATTAACCAGGCCCAGAGAGACAACTCTGGCGTGGCCTCCTCCCAGGCCTTGTCTCCTCGAGAGTGGCATGGCTGGGGCCCAATTTGCTCTGCTCTGTCTCTTTCCTCCCTGCAGGAGCCACCTCGGGTCTCCACTAGATGTGTGAGGAGCTGTAATCTGGACGTGGGCCTCCGGCTCAGATGGTGTGTCCCTAGCACCCGGCCCTGGGAGACATCCCCTTTTTTTTGCCACTCCTAGGGTTACTGGAAATTGCTTAACTCCCACCTGCATGGGGCGTGGGGACCCAGAGACAGGCACGCCAGGCCTGGCAGAGGGACTGGGGCAAGGCATCCTGGAGCAGCCAGGCTGACCTGAGCTTTGAGGCCTGCAGGGAGCCGGCAAATAAGCACAAGGGGCTGGTGCCACAGCCAGAGAGAAGAGCGTGCGCGAACAGGGGAATCCTGGTGCAGAGGGGAGGAGGAGGGATGGGAGGCAGCAGGGATGGGAGCCGGGTGGGGTGGGGAGAGTGTGCATATCCAGAGGCTCTGAGCATGTGGTGCCCCCTGGACATCCCAAGAGCATCTGAGCCCCACGAGGCCTACCCTCCCAGCGTCCCTGCCCCCGGGAGTGGGATCTTTCCCCAAGAGGCCAGCATTCTGGACCTGGACTCCTCCTCAGACAGTCAGCAGATCTCCACCCTCCTTCCTGTCCCATGAGCTGTCCTCTGTTACTAATCCTTTCCGTCACAAGCCCCCAGGGTGGCCAGCAAGGCTGAGGCCACCTGCTTCCAGAGCTGGCTGTACCTCTTGCCCCAGGCTCACCATGGCTGCTGCACAGCTGTGTCCAGGAGCCTTGCAGGGTCAGAGCTGGAACTTGCTTTCTGCAGGGTCCTGAGCATGGCCCACTCTTGTAGGGAAGCTGAGCGCGTGGGGCTGGCAGCTCTCAGGAGGGGGACGGGGACAGAAAGAGGACAGCCAGCAGAGCCGGGGCTACCGCCTCCTTCCTAAGCCCCTAAATCATCTCCAAAGACACATAATTAAACCACAAATCAGATAATCTAAGGGCTCGGGTTTGTTTTGTTTTGTTTTATCACATGTCAGAAGCTGGAAAAGGAAGCAGTTCACTCCTCCCACTCCTACAGGCCAAGATGACTCACAGGCCTTCCCCGGCCGGTGGTGCCAGCAGCAGGACGCTAGCCAGAGCCTGCTCTGGGTCGCACCCCAGGCCCAGGGCAAGGCAAGGTGCCTCTCTGGCCTCAGTTTCCTCTTTTGTAAAAGAAAACTGAGAATGGTCCTACCCCTCAGGTCTGCTAAGCGCAGACACAGTAAATGCTCCATGCCTGTGAGCGCTGGGATTTTTCCCTCACCCACACAGCAGCAGGCTTCTGTGTGTGCACTTGTGTGCTGTGGACACCTAGAGTGGGGCTGCAGCTTCCCTGCCAACACCCAGGCCCCGTTTTTTTTTTTTTTTTTTTTTTTTTGTGACGGGGTCGTTCGCTATCCCCCAGGCAAGAGTATAGCAAAGCGATCTCGGCTCACTGCAAACTCTGCCGCCCAGGTTTAAGCAATTCTCCTGACTCAGCCTCCTGAGTAGCTGAGATGACAGATGCTTGCTACTGTGCCCAGCTAATTTTTTGTATTTTTAGTAGAGATGAGGTTTCACTATCTTGGCCAGGCTGGTCTTGAACTTCTGACCTCATGATCCACCAGCCTCGGCCTCTCAAAGTGCTGGGATTACAGGCATGAGCCACCGCACCCCACCCAGTGTTTCCATCCCTCTGGGCTCAGTCCTTTGACTGGCAAACTGTAGACCTGATCTTCCCCAGGGTCTCTGTTCCATACCTCCTTGGGTAGGTTATAAAAAAGCGAAAGTCATCTCAGCCAAGGCAGCTAGCCAGCCATGACCCCAGGAGACTCACACAGGACGCAGGGAGAAGAGGCTGCTTGTGCCGCCCCACTGCTCCTGAAGGGCAAGAAGAGGCTGCATAAAGTGGACAAGGGGCCTTTGGGATTTATGGACTACACAGACTCAATCCCAGCAGATGGCTATGAGAGAGAAAGCAGGTCTGCCCTCTAGGAAAGGAAAATAAATCCTGGCGCCCCCAAATCAGAGAGCTAAAGGGAAAAGTGCACATGGGCAAACCGGCCTCCCATTCTATCCAAAGTCACCCCTCTGCTCATGGAGATGAATGGTATCTGAGTGCCTCCTTTGGAAAGGCTTATTAGAAACTCAGAAGAATGCAACCATTTGTCTCTTATCTACCTGTGACCTGGAAGCCCTGCCCCGCCTCCAGTTGTGCCGCCTTCGCCTGGAGTTGTCCCGCCTTTCCTAGCAGAAGCAGTTTTCATCTTGCATATGCTGATGGATGTCTCCTGTCTCCCTAAAATGTATAAAACCAAACTGTGCTCTGACCACCTTGGGCACATGTGATCAGGACCTCCTGAGGCTGTGTCTTGGGCACACATCCTCAACCTTGGCAAAATAAGCTTTCTAAATTAACTGAGATCCGTGCCAGATATTCGGGGTTCACAGGTCCCTGGTCACAGCACTGAAGTTACATTGCCACCTTCTCCAGTATGACACAGCACATCCTACAAAACCGAAAGACCCCTCCCTCCCTTTGCACCTGCCTTCTCCCTCCTGGTTTTCTGCCTCAGTCCCAGCCCCATCCTGAGGCCTCATTACACCTGTTTGTCTGGCTGCCCCCACTGTTCTAAGCCAGAGGTTTCCTTCCCGGGGGTTGACTGGACCTGCCTGGGTGAGATCGGTTTTCCCAACCTTCTTCTATTTTGGGGAGCCTACTTTTCTTATATTGATTTCAATTTATATCTGCTTATTTAAAAAGTTATAAATTTTTTTTATTTTCATTTTTCATCCCTCATCTTCACTGGCAGGTTCTTCCTGCTGGTATATGCTGTGTGGGCGTCTGGAGACCCCAGCCCCACCTGGGACGGGCTTCCCCATCTGGTAGGATAGAGCCAGTGACAGATAGCTGAAGCATAATGGGCCAGCTCACCTGATGGGAAGGGTCCATATAGAAAAAGTGACTTTTCAAATTCGGGGTGTTTCACATTGGAATTGCAGTGCTGTTAGACACTTTCTGCATTAGTAAGCGTAATGCATGCTGGATAAAGAAATAAACCCCAAAACCTCGGGGGAACTATGGAGCACAGATCTCAGTGGATGGCCGGCCATCTCCACCAGGGACAGACATCAGGGTGGTCCCTGGGCTGGGCCTCCCTTTCTTCTGCCCTGAACTTAGTCTGGAGATTCCAGGCAAGTGCCCCCCTGCCGTTCTTGACCAACTGCTGCACCAGGAAATGAACCCAAATGCAGCTCCTTCAGACTGAAGCATTGAAGGTTTTATTTCATATTACAGAAGCAAGTGTTCAGCCCGGGCAAAGGACCTCTCCGCACCTCACCCATCTGGGCCTTCTCTGGCTGAGGCCAACAAATAGGCAGACCCAGAGCTTGGCCTCAGAAACATAAGGAAGGACACAGAGCACTTCTGCCCAGCACTGGGCATGTCCCCCTGCCTTGTGGCTGGAAGCCAGGATGGGGAATGAGGAGGCAGGGGTGAGCCCGTGACCTGGCAGAGTGCCAAGGACACACTGAGGGTCTTCCTGTCTGCACAGGAATCCTGCTGTCCCATTGCCGAGCTGATTGGCACTTCCTCTTTTTAAATGTCTCAGAATCTGGACATCACGCTGCATCCCCAGGCCTCCTCCCTGCTCACCCCACCTGCCTGGACCCGGCAGTGGCATCCCAGCTGGTCTCCCTGTTTCTAATTTGCCCCCAGTGTAGAAACTACATGGTAAGCAGGGGAGGGGTTTGGAATATAAATTAGGCCATGCCCATATCTTCTGACACTCATTGGATAAGCTATTACTAACAGCAGCAAATGGCTGGAACCAGGCGAAATACCCGTCAGCAGGGACTTGCGAACTTGATGGATCTTGTGCAGAGGGAGTCTTCATTCTCTCCCAGCCAGGACGTGCCCTTAAATGAAAATAAACTCAGCCAGGTGCCATGGCTCATGCACTTTGGGAGGCCAAGGTGGGCAGATTACTAGGTCAGGAGTTCGAGACCAGCCTGGACAATATGGTGAAACCGCATCTCTACTAAAAATACAAAAATTAGCCACTTGTGGTGGCGTGCGCCTGTAGTCCCAGCTACTTGGGAGGAGGCTGAAGCAGAAGAATCATGTGAACCTGGGAGGTGGAGGTTGCAGTGAGCCAAGATCATGCCACTGCACTCCAGCCTGGGTGACAGAGCAAGACTCCATTAAAAAGAAAGAAAGAAAGAAAGAAAGAAAGAAAGAAAGAAAGAAAGAAAGAAAGAAAGAAAGAAAGAAAGAAAAGAAAGAAAGAAAGCAAAAAAGAAAGAAAATAAGCTCACAATGAACGGAACAGTGCTCTAAAAATATTTCTCCTTTTGTTTAAATGGAAAAACAGAAGAAACACATGAAACAATAACTCAAAAATGAATTAAAATGGTTACCTCTGAGAGAGGAGACATACAGAAGGAAGAAGAGAGAAATCTGTGTGAATACACCTTGCTTTGAAACCATATACATTTTAAAATGATGCTTAAAGCTTGAATCAAAAAGAGGATAAGGCCCCGGAAATTTGAAAACAAACTGAAATAAACTGTATTTCAAGTTGGCGGCATAAACACAAAGAAAAAAATAATTGTTAATTGACTTTAAATTCAATATCTCAACTGCGCCTCCCCAGAGATACAAAAAGACTGCACTCGGATGTTTTATTGTTAGAAACGATATTGTTATTTTGAAATTAGCTTACGTATATTTGTATAATAAAACAAATATTAATTACAGTGGTGTTATTGAAGCCAAGATTTCCAGCATGATAGGAAACAGATGCCAATGTAACACCAAAGAGTTCAGGAAAAGCCCAGCAGCCCCAAATCTGCCTTGGAAACGTCAGCATAAATTAATGATTTGTTTCTCTTTTTTAAAAAATGTATTGTCAGTCGGGTACAGTGCCTCATGCCTGTAATCCCAGCACTTTGGGAGGCCGAGGTGGGTGGATCATGAGGTCAGGAGTTCAAGACCAGCCTGGCAGAGATGGTGAAACTCCATCTCTATTAAAAATACAAAAATTGACAGGCATAGTAGTGGGTGCCTGTAATCCCAACTACTTGAGAGACTAAAGCAGAGAATTGCTTGAACCTGGGAGGCAGAGGTTGCAGTGAGCTGAGATCGCGCCACTGCACTCCAGCCTGGTGACAGAGCAAGAGTCTGTCTCAAAAGAAAAATGTATATAGTTTCCAGGTCTGTCCAACACAAATGCCCAGAAACTTTGATAGTTCACAGCAATGAGCACTCAGGAACCTCAATTATGTTCACCATGCATGATTTTCCACTAAAGAGAATCAAGGCTTTTCAGGAAGACGGCTATGTCTGATTCTCAGGCAAGAACTATGCATGACAAGCCTGAGGAGCTTGCCACTCCAGAAACTAAGGAAGCCACCAGAAGTCACTGCGATTGTGTCAACAGGACATGGGCCGAAAGGAGACCGTTTGAGCATCATAAGGAATCTAGTGGGTATTGATTGTGAGGCATTCATAGCTCCATGAGGACACTCAAAAATCAAACCTGTCACTGGGAGTGACTGATGTAACCACTGACATTCCTCTGAAAATTTAAAGGACAAAATCATGACCTTCTCCTAGGGTGTAATATAATTTTAATATGAAGAAATATGCAACAGCTAGCATCTGATAAGGACAAACATATAGTGGCCTTCAGCAGTGTTTGATGAGTGGCTGAGCGAATGGCTAAACCAATGAGCCTGCGCGTGTTTGGTTGGAGCACAACAGGTGTCCCATCTTTCAGTGGGATCCACCCCACCAGGTTCATTTGGAGCTTAGAGAGACTCAAAGAGCCCCAGACACCAAGATGTTGCTCTGAGATCCTGTAGCCATGCAGAGCTGGTTTTCTCTGGAAGAATAATGATCATAATAGGAATGAAGACACAGACCTCATTTCCATGGTTAATTAGAAAGAGATCTCCAGGACTAGCGGGTGGGCATTTTCTGGTTTCTGCTGAAGAGCATGTTCTGCTCCGCATCTCCGTGCAATACCCAAGCAGGGGCATGGACCCCAGGAGAGGAGAGATCAGAGAAGATGAAAGGATGCGCGTGGAAACAGAATTGTTTCACCTGCAAAGCACAACTCTCGTATTTGCGAATGGAACATGCTGAAGACTGGGGTGTGGATGTTTTATGTAAGTCTACACAGTGTTACTGTAGTGATTTAGGAAAAGGCTCTTTTATGAGAAAAGAGCTAAGATATCTGAATTCAGCTCTTGCACAAGCAGGATAGAACTCGCAGGCTCAAAAGAGACATTTTATTTTTCCCAAGCAAGCCAACATTTCCTATGCATCAGAAACAAGCACACCCAGACTCTGCCAAGTGGAAATCTAAGATTGGGTGAAGGGTCTTTTCCTCAGCCTCCCGCAATGAAGACAGGCCCAGAGCTACTGCAAGGCTCCCATCTAGAGCGATTAGCAGTTGCATTGATGTGATGCAGATGGGCGGCTGCAGGTGGAGGCAGAAATTGAGAGGTGCAGGTGAGATGAGGAGGTGCAAGTGAGGTAAGGAAGTGCAGGTGAGATGAGGAGATACAGATGGGATGTGGAGGGGCAGGTGGGATGAAGAGATACAGGTGGGATGTAGGGGCAGGTGAGATGAGGAGATACAGGTGGGATGGGGAGGTGTAGGTGAGATGAGGAGATACAGGTGGGATGGGGAGGGGCAGGTGAGATGAGGAGATACAGGTGGGATGGGGGGCAGGTGGGATGAGGAGATACAGGTGGGATGGGGAGGTGTAGGTGGGATGAGGAGATACAGGTGGGATGGGGAGGTGTAGGTGAGATGAGGAGATACAGGTGGGATGAGGAGATACAGCTGGGATGGGGAGGGGCAGGTGAGGTGAGGTGAGGAGATACAGGTGGGATGGGGAGGCGTAGGTGAGATGAGGAGATACAGGTGGGATGGTGAGGGGCAGGTGAGATGAGGAGATACAGGTGGGATGGGGAGGGGCAGGTGAGATGAGGAGATACAGGTGGGATGGAGAGGGGCAGGTGAGATGAGGAGGGGCAGGTGAGATGAGGAGATACAGGTGGGATGGGGAGGTGTAGGTGAGATGAGGAGATACAGGTGGGATGGGGAGGGGCAGGTGAGGTGAGGAGATTCATGTGGGATGGGGAGGTGTAGGTGGGATGAGGAGATACAGGTGGGATGGGGAGGGGCAGGTGAGATGAGGAGATACAGGTGGGATGGGGAGGGGCAGGTGAGATGAGGAGATACAGGTGGGATGAGGAGATACAGGTGAGATGAGGAGATACAGGTGGTATAGGGAGAGGCAGGTGAGGTGAGGAGATACAGGAGGGATGAGGAGATACAGGTGGTATGGGGAGGTGTAGGTGGGACTGAGAATGCAGAATAGTGCAGGCGACATTTGCCAACAGTTCCAAAGGCTGGCAGTGGCACTTTCTCTCTGGGAAGGTCAGGAGGGGCCCCTGGGAGAGGTCACATGTGAGTGGGTTGGTGAAGCACTATCTGGAGCACATGGGATGAGAAGGCATCTGAGAACTCATGGTTTCCAGGTGCCCTGAGTTCAAATCCTGACAACCTCTGTGTGGAAGATCCCACTCCCAGGGGCTCTGGTGTGGCCTGCTTCCCTGTTTAGTGAACACCTTAACAGAAAAATAGTTTAGGGGGTGCCTTACTCTTTCAAATTAACGGGACTACAAATCATCCCACACACAATTGCCTGTGTGTGTCACCCGCCAGGCGGAAGGGCAGGGTCTTGCTCTGGTAGGGTTCCCAGAGAAGTGCTTCCAGCAGGTGCCACCCGGCACAGCCCCTCTGCCCCGCCTTAACCCCATTCATAACCACATCTCAAATACACGTGTCTGGTACAGCCTCTATTGTAAGTCAATTGGGAAAAATCGAACAGAACCTCCTAATTCAACCTCAAAGTGAACACATCCATGTGAACGAAATAAGAACATGTGATTTTAATCTATGTCAAGAGTTAAAGAACTAAAACGCTGATAATATTAAAAGGGATGTGAGGGAATTGAGCACTCTTTCATTTTCAGGTGAGATCATTAACTGGAAAGTGGTTTTAAAGAGAAATTTGACAGCACACCTCACCTAGAAGCATCGCAAGACAGTTCACTTTGAAGAGTCCATTTTACAGACACGAAGTGCTCGGAAGCTGCTGCATAAGTGTGTTCCCTGCAATGCTGTTTCTAGCAGGAAAAAGTTGAAAGAGGAAATATGGATGATGAGAATGGCTGAGGAAGGGGTAGTGCATGCCTTTGCAGTGACCCCTGGAGAGATCTGGTTTCTGCAGGAAACAAAATCCAACTAAGAGGATGGCTTTGTTTAGATGCCACTGTTTTTTTTTTAAGTATGTGTGTTAATAGGTGAACAGAAAAAAAAAGCCACATACCTATGTGTTAACAATAATTACTCCCAGGATTGCGTGTAGAGAAAAGTGTGAATTTCAACATTGTCTGCATGTTTTAAAATCAACTGTTACTTCTTTTATAATTAAAAAACAAACCTGAAAAAGAAAGTCTATGCTAAGGTAAACACTGTCTGCTGGTTTGGGTAATCAAGTAAGTGAGTAGTTTGTCTTTATCTAATTTGCTTAAAATGTGAAGCACTTGAGAAATAGCTCACACTTCCATTGCACTTTCTCCGCCAGGAAATGCTGAAAGCGCTTTGCTCATATTAACTCACTTAATCCTCAGAGCCGCTTTATGAGGTATGTGCCGTCACGGTCCCCACTTTAACAAATGGCAAATCTGAGGTGCAGAAAGGGCAAGACACTTTCCCCAAGGCTCACGAGAGGTGCAGTGGGGATTTGAAATTAGGCTGTCAGCTCAAGATGCCAAGCTCCAACTCCTGCCCCACCAGGGTCTTTCCCAGAGCCCCTGTGTCTCCCTGCTGCTGCTGGGTACCTTGTCCAGGGCGCCTTCCAGTCCCCCTGGTTCTCAACCTCCCCACCCAGGTGGAGCAGACCCACCTCTGCCCCGGCGTCACGCTCAGCCCTTACTGCCAACATCCTCACAGGGCTGGGGAGCTCGAAAATGCGCCCCCAAGATGTGATCAGATGACAGCAGGCAGAAAGCCCGGGGACGGGCTGAAACACTGTGAACCAACCCCAGTGCCTTTGAAGTGCCATGCTCTGCTCACTTGCGTCGGTGAAAGCCGTAGTCCTGAGGCCGGCTAGACTCAGAACTCCCAGAACTTAAGACTGGTGCCCATGAAGGGCCGGGCTGGCACCACTCCCTATGCAGCCACAAGCCAGGACTGCAGCACTGCAGAGAGCAGAGACCACCAGGGCGGCCCCTGACCAGGCCCCCAAATGACCAGCAGGCAGGCTGTGCCCACAGGACGCTGTGTGTCTGCCGGAGTCCAACCTGCCAGCCGGGCTCTGCATCCAGAAGCCTTACAGGAGCACCTCGGAGCCGAGCTTTGAGGCCTTGCCACGGCCAGACGGTGCACACACGGCCCACCTGCTCCCAGCACGGCCTGCCCTGCCTTGCTGTCCTGCGGGTCTCAGGGACCACTGGATGAGCCCTGGTGACAACGAGGTGAATCATGCCTTCCTTGGAGAGGGAGAGCCCTTCTAATTATCATGTTTCCGGGGAAAGATGCAAATTTAAATTGAGATCCTTCTTCTCTCATAAGTTTCAGCTCAGCTGCCGACTCTGCTCTGGGAGCCCAGGGGCTTGCTGGGGCTCAGGCTTCCTTCTGCAGCAGCCATGCTTGCCCGGGGCCACTTCCTCCCAGAAGGGCACGGCACTGCGGCGCCTTGTTGGCCATTTTGTCCTGTGTCCGGCACTAACCACACGGGCTGGAGCACATGATCAGACCAGGCACTGGGAGCAGCAGTGACACCGAGGGGCAGGAGACACCCAGGTCCCCACCCCTGTGCCAGAGCCCGGGGCCACTGCTGCAGCTGCCGGCCTTCCCCAGTGCTCAACCGGCTGAACCCAGAAGGAGGCGGACCCGTCCAGCTGCCCAGAGGCCCAAGGCAGCCTCTCTGGGAAGGAGCTGCTCTGGGCAGAGCTGGGCCTCTGTTCAGATCTGAGATCCTCCAGGCCTCGGGTAATGAAAGCCCTTCACTGATGGCCAGACCTTCCCTCCACCATGGGAATATGTCCCTCACATCACTGTCCCCTCCCTGTCACATTCCTCTCTGGAGCTGACCCAGTTATGGACTTGAAAATATTAATGGACTTCTTTGGGTGACTCCAATCTGCCTTTACTGTAAGTCAGGGAACTCTGAGTGCTGGGCCCAGGCCCGCCTCTGTCTGCCGCATGCTCCTCCTCTTCTTATTTTCCTCCTCCCCTTTCCTCTCCCTCCTCTTCCTCTTCTTTTTCTCCTCCTCCATCCTCCTCATCTTTCCCTCTCCCTCCTCATCCTCTTCTTTTTGTCTTCCTTCCTCCTCCCCATCCTCCTCCCCTTCTCCTCTCCCTCCTCCTCCTCCTCCCTCCTCCCCTGTCCTCCCCACTGTCCAGCCACTGGGCTTTCTAACATGCTTACCCTGGTTCTGCCCTGCAGGTGAGAGTTTGGGAGTCTGAGTTTCCGGGGCTGCAATGCTCCGTTCCTAAGCTCTGTTCATCTTCCCCTGCATGAGGGAGGGTTCCCTCTGGAGGTCTCTCTGTTCACTGGGCTCCTGCTGTCCCTGTCCCAGTGCTTTTCTGCCCAGAGCGGTGCCCCTCCCTGGTTCTCCCTGGGACCCCTGCCCCACCCTTCTCCCAGGTGTGCTCTGTCCACTCAGGGACTCCCTGCTCCTCCACCCTGAGAAAGAGGCAGGAAGGTCACAGTGGTAGTGGAGATGTTCCACTCAGGTCTCAAAACCACCCTCGTTCTCCATAACCGGTTGTGCAGCTGCTCACACCACCTAGGACCCCTCCAGCGAGTTTGCCGCTGTGGGAAGTCACTGCAGCCGCCACATCCGCCCAGAGCCGTCTGTCCTCTCCAGCCCGACCTTGCTGCCCTCTCCAGCGGCCCCACACGCGTCTCCAACGGCCTGGACTCCTGAACACGGGGGGGTGGTTCTATCTCATTTTCCTCTTCACTGGGTCTAATCTGGCCCGTATAATGACACGTGTTCTCCTTAGGAATGTCTCCTCTTCTTCCAGCTCAAATCAGGGGCTTTCATTTTTCTTTCAGTTTCTCACTATTGTCCTCAGACAGAAGAGGGAAACCATCACTCAGGGAATCCTTGAGACAGAAACCACACCTGTGGGAAAGGGATGTGGGTGGGGAAGGGGAGGAAGAGGAAGGAAGGGGAGGGCAGGGGAGAGATGAGGAAAGGGAGGGAACTTTTTTTTTTTCATTTGAGATGGAGTTTCCCTCTTGTTACCCAGGCTGAAGTGCAATGGCGTGATCTTGGCTCACCGCAACCTCCGCCTCCCAGGTTCAAGTGATTCTCCTGCCTCAGTCTCCCGAGTAGCTGGGATTATAGTCATGTGCCACCACACCTGGCTAAGTTTTAGAATTTTAGTACAGACAGGGTTTCTCCATGTTGATCAAGCTGGTCTCGAACTCCCAACCTCCAGTGATACACCTGCCTTGGCTTCCCGAAGTGCTGGGATTACAGGCGAGAGCCACCGCACCCGGCCTTGGGAGGAGACATTCTTGACAATCAGGTGAGCCACTCTGCCTTCCTGGGGAAGAACCCACAGGCCCCTTCAAGTCTCTCCAATACCCTTTGCACCTCAGGAGAATGGAAAGAGGCCCCTCCTCTCTGGAGCCATGAATCTGAGGACCCAGACCAGGCCTGCACCACTCTCTGCAAACGGCCTCCAACCATCGCTCTCCAAAACACACTATGAACTCTTTCAGCCCAGCCTCTGTGTCTTAAGGTTTAAATATATCCGTGTTTACGAAACGGTCTGCTGTTTTTTGAATACGTTTAATGAAAAGACAATGAATGCACACAGGACATTTGAGGAGGTCAAATAGAACCCAGGCCCACTGAAAAATACTCAGTTCTCCAAGGTCAGGCTGGAACTCTGGTTCCCCTCCCCACCAATACTCTTAGTGGGCTTTTGTCCTTGATGGAATGAGACCATCTCATCTTAAACAAATCTCAAAGTCTATGCTGAGGCTCCATCCAGAAAGTCAGGGCTGCTCCAAGGTGGGGTCCCTGAAGTCAGTTCCTGGGATGCCCAAAGGCCGGCCATCTTCATACCAAGGGAAGAGCTGACCCGGCCAGCATGAGGCTCACGGCTGCAGTTCACCGCATGCTGGGTTGAAGGTCACTGGTGCCCACAGATGGGCTCTAGGGCCACCAATGCACAGGAACCAGGAACAGCCCCACAGGTCAGCCAGGCCATCCTGCCCAGGGCTCTGCTCTCGGGCACCTCTGGACGGGGCCCTGTTCCAGGGCGGGAGATCAGGCCTGAAGCCTTAGGGATTGGTGCTGAGGGGATATGTGGCTGGTACCCAACTAGCCTGTACGAGTGCGTATGGACAGGAATCTGCAGGCAGGAGGAAGGCTTTCATCCTGCTCTGTATTAGTCAGTTTTTATGCTGCTGATAAAGATGTACCCAAGCCTAAGCAATTTACAAAAGAAAGAGGTGTAACGGACTCACAGTTCTGCGTGGCGGGGAGGCCTCACGATCACTGCAGATGGCAAGGAGGAGCAAGTCACGTCTTACGTGGATGGCGGCAGGAAAAGAGAGAGATTGTGCAGGGAACGCCAGTTTTTAAAATCGAATCTCGTGAAACTCATGCACTATCGTGAGAACAGCTCAGGAAAGACCCACCCCTATAATTCAATCGCCTCCCACCAGGTTCCTCCCCTGACACGGGAGAGATGTGCGAGTTACAATTCAAGATGAGATTTGGGTGGGGACACAGCCACACCGTATCAACCTCCCAGGGTTACATAGCAACCCTCAGCTTCCAAGGGTATTGGAAGGAATCCTCCCCCGTCCCCTCTGCCCACCACCTAGTTCTCCCAGGAAGAGGTGTGGATTCAGTGAACACACACCATGGCGTCCAGGTGGCTTCGAGCCGCTGGGCTCTCCTGGTCTGGTCTCCCAGGGCCACGGTGGACCTTGGCCCTGACCTTCTGTGCCCGGCCAAGTGGGGCTCATTCCGCCCCTGGCCGAAGCCCCACCCTGCCATTTTTCAGATGCTGCATTTATTTGGGATGAAGCAGTGGCAAGGCCCAGACCCCCATCCCACCTGAGCACTGCCTGGTTCAGGGCACAGAGCAGATGTCGTGACTCCAGTCTTTCACTTTCTGCTTCCCGTTTGGATCCTGACTCAGAGAGGGTGGGGTGCTTCATTCCCCCTTGCCTCCCCAGGCCCCAACACACACGCTTGCTCCATTTCCACGAGTCTCGCATAGTCCTCGTTTCGGCCTCAAGGTAAGAGCTCCAGAAGCTGAATTCCACAGACCCTGGAGAGCTAACACAGGCTGCTATGGGCATGCCCTCTCTCCTCCAGCCTCAGCCTTTCCATCTGTAAAATGAAGGTTTGGACAGGCAGCTCTATCTGCCATGGGGCAAGCAGTCCCCTGGGGGCCCGACAGATGGCCACTCAGCCTCTGCCCGTCACTGCCAGCAACGGGGCTCACTCCCCAGAGGCAGCTCACGCCACAGCTAACAGCTCTTGTCAGAAAAGCTGTGCCTCCATTCAGCCAAAAATCTGCCTTGCTGTCCCTCTGCCCAGTGGACCTGTGTCTCCAGTACACATCCAGCCTGTTCGAGCTCGTGAGGATGCTTTTCTGCAGGACAGCAGAAAGCTCTTCATCCACGTGTGAGAATTCCTCTTCCAGGATCACCAGAAGTCTCTTTCCCAGAAGAGTTGCTCAGAGGGTGGAGGACCGCCCTGAGCCTCCAACAGTCTGTTGCCCTCCGTCTGACCTGCACGTTTCCAACACACACGCGACACTGGTCACTCTGCTCTGGATGTGATCCTCGTGGGCAGCGTCCACCGAAAGGGAGGTAACACTGGACGCAGTGGCAATTCTGCAGTGGGTGCACCTGCCTTTTCCCAGGCTGGCCCCCTGTAGGGGGCTGGGGTCCCTCTTGTGTGGGGCAGGCTGTCTGATGATCTGGGCTCAGGGCTGGGGCCGGCAACACCCGCAGGTGTACCCGGCGTGAATGGCAAACCGTTTCTCTCACCTGCAGTTGATGTTTGTTTGAGACCAGTGAGCGGGCAGGACTTCCCTTTGAACCCTGCTCAGTTCCATCCTGCTCACTTCAGTCTATTGTTTCAGGCTGTCGGGAGGTTTTTTGTGTCTGGACGATTTCCTCCACCACATTAGCCTCCCCTCTGAGCTTTGATCTGCACATTTGACAAGCAGGTCTGTTACACCTTCATCCAAGTCACTGATAGAAACGTTGGACCAGGCCAGGGAGTGGACAGGTGCCATGGGAGACCTCCTTCCAACTTGACATTGATCCATTAATCAATGTGCTCCACAGCTCCGCTGCTCCCTGACAGCTGCAGCCTCTCTTTCAGGGTTCTCCATGGGGCCCACGGTGACAGACTGGGGACTCTACACAGCTCCCTCTGGCCCCAGTGGCCTGGGTGGGGCCATCTACTGAAAGTCTCAGGATCCTGAGGAATGTGTCTTCCTGGGAAGCGCCCTCCTGGACACCACAGTGGTCTGCGATCTTCACGGGCAGACGCTGCGATCTTCACGCTGTGCTGTGTCCTGGTTACCTTCTGCCCGGTGACATCCTCTATTGCTGGGTTGGCTTGGAGCTCTTCAAGCCCTCCCAAGCAGTATCCTCGACGCAGCCAGCGGAGTCAAGGCTCCTTTCCCTTGGCTGCCCTGGGCTCACCTGGCCTCCAGATGCCCCCTGCTGCAGGCTACACACGCTACGTGCAGGTGTACAGGCCGCCTGGGCGGAGGCGTCATGTTGGACTCATTCTCTGTCTCACCCCCTCCAAGTCCAGTGTGAAGCCCGTGTAACACCCAGGACACATGCGTGGACTGACTGGCCAGCTCTCTCCACTATTAAATGCATCTCAGAGGCAGGGGTCAATGGAGATGGCTTGTGTGGCCACATGTGGGCCTGCTGCCGGGTTTGCAGGGTCTGTGAGCTAAGATGTTTTAAAAAAAACATTTTTAAATAGGTGGGAAAAATTTAAACATACCACTTCATGATACATGACAATGATATGAAATTCAAATTTCAGTGTCTATAAATAAAGTCCCACTGGAACGCAGCCACGCTCTGCACTGAGTGTCACCCACGGCTGCCTCCACTCTGCCGCAGCTGAGCCGGGGCGTCGAGGCCAGCACTGCTCGGTTCACAGAGCCCAAAATAGGAGCTCGCTGTCCCTGTACGGAAGCTTGTGATCCCCTCTTGGAGGGAAAGGGGTCTGCTTAGGACAGAAGAAACAGCCATAAGCTAAACGCATTCATTTATTCAAGAAGTACTGATGTGTGGCCAGTGTGTGGGAGGGGAGGTACTAAGCAGGGGCAATTTGGTGGGAATCTGGAGAGGAAAGGCCCTGCTCTCCCGACATCAGAGTGAGTTGGAAGAAACAAAAAGCAAGGAAACAAAAATAATTCCGTATTATGAAAAAGTGTTGTAAAATCCCGGGCAGAGGCAGTGGAGCCACAGGACAAGGGGGGCAGGAAGAAGACCTCGGGAAGCGGGCAGCCTAGGGGCGAGGGGAGAGGAAAGGTGGGCCAGGCAGGTGGGTATGGACCACCTGGGGCAGGTGCAGGAGGGAGAGAGGCCGGGGCAGATGGAGGAAGCCCTGGCAGGAAAGGGCTGGGTGTTGTTCGAGTCGGACCAGAGGAGTTTAAACAGGGAAGCACCACAGTGGGATCTGCATCCTGAGAAGAGCTGGGCAGACCCCCAGGCAAGCACCAAGCCCTCGGTGGTCACAAAGGAGAGGGCGACACAGCCTCTGTCTCTGACAAGCCTGTTTGCAAAATGAGCCCTCAGAAATGTTAGGTCCTGGGGGCCAGAAGCAAGTGTTTTTTTTTTTTTTCCATAGGGACAAAACATAATTTGCTGACTTGCTTACATGTTCGTCCATCTCCCGGTTCACCCTTCCTTCCTCCTTCCCTCCTTTAATCAGACTGTACCCAGCACTGGGGCTCCGGGCACACACACCCCCACATCCTTCTGCTCTCCCTGCCTTCAGCCCCCGACTCTCGGGGGCCTCCCTGTCACCCCACCAAGCAGCACTGCACTCTCTCATCCCTTTCCTCTTTTTTAAGGAAAGCTCATCACCATACTGTTTACTGATTTCTATTTTTTGTTTGGTCTCTCTCTCCCCAGTTTCACGAGGATAAAAAATATTTCTGTTTTCTTTATGGCTGGATCTCTACTGCCTAGAGCCCAGAGCAGGCACTCTGGAAAGATTATAAAATAAACTGATGTAACCCTTGAGTACAAGAATTGCTGGGAGAAAACCAAATGAGTTGTGCTTGCAAAGTCTCTGAAATGGCTAACAGCTTTCGTCCATGTGGAGTCTGGCCTGCTTCAGGAGGTTCACAATGGACAGGGCACATTCTGCTTTCAAAGCACACTCCCTGTCCCTGACGTTCAAAGCCCATGTTCTCCAGCTTTCTAATGTCCTGTTCTTCTTCTCATCATTATGTCTTTGCTTTTCAAGCTGGTTTGGTTGGTGTTCTGGCTGCAGTTAACAGGGAATCCTGTGCAGCCTCGAACCCTTGCCCCATCAGGTCCTCAATAGAGGGTGCACATGCCTCATAGATTCCCCCAGTCTCTCAGCAGAGCCCCCACGTCTGGTCCTTCACCGGCCCTGCCTGCACCGCCTCATCTCCGACATGCCAGCTGCAAAGGCTAGCTCTCCTGGAGCAGCTCATGCCAGTTGTGGCCCCAGGCATCCACTTGTCCTCTGAGCACAGCGTCTGTGTTAGAATATCCTCACACTGCTAGAAAGAAATACCTGAAGCTAGGTGTGGATCACAAGGTCAGGAGATCAAGGCCATCCTGGCCACTATGGTGAAACCCCATCTCTACTAAAATACAAAAAATTAGTTGGGCGTGGTTGTGCACCCCTATAGTCCCAGCTACTTGGGAGGCTGAGGCAGGGGAATTGCTTGAAGCTGGGAGGTGGAGGTTGCGGTGAGCCGAGATTGCGCCAATGCACACCAACCTGGTGACAGAGCGAGACACCATCTCAACGACAAGAACAACAAAATACCTGAGACTGTGTAATTCATAAGAAAAGAGGTTTCCATGGCCCACAGTTCTGCAGGCTGTACAGGAGGTCTGGTGCTGGCATCTGTTCAGCTTCTAGAGAAGCCTCAGGAAGTTTCCAGTCATGGTGGGAGGCAGAGAGGGAGCAGGCATCTCACACGGAGGAAGCAGGAGAGAGAGTTGGGAGGATGCCACGCACTTTTACATGATCAGATTTCATGCAGACTCAGAGCCAGAGCTCACTCATCACTAAGGGGCTGGTTGGCCCAAGTCATTCTTGAGGAATCACACACATGGTCCAATACCTCATACTGGCCCCACCTCTCACACCAACATGAGCCTTGGGTAGGGACAGATATGCATCCTGTGTCAGTGTCCACAGAGTCTCCTTCTGCACCTGGAGAGGCTCCTCTCAGACACTGCCTTCAAAGCCACAGGTGTCCTTTCCCTTTCTTCTGCCCCAGGTCCAGGCCAGCCATCGGCAGGTCTTTCTGGGTATTCCTGGGCAGGAGAGCCCATCTGAGGCTGTCCGTGTTTCCCTGCACACTAGCCAGGCTGAGGCTCCCACACCTGATTCTCAGATGTCCAGATCCCTTTCGAATAAGGCTACTCCCAATTCTTTCTGCTCTTACAGACCCTGCATCTGGCTTTTGCCTCAGTCCACCAAAGTCAGAACTTCCACTGTGCATGCTCGTGAACAAGAGCCAGGCAAAGTCCAGGAGAGACCAGGAGAAGTCATTAGATCTGCAGAGGGGCACTTCTGGGTGAGTGGGGTTAGGACCTCCAAAAACCTACACCTCCATTAAAGCAATGAGAACCCTGGAAAATTTTGCCAAAATCAACTTTGTTTTCAGAACTCCATATGTTAGACAAAGCCCTGCAGCAACCCAAAAAGCATCTTTTTTTTTTTTTTCAGGAATAAAATGCCTGAATCTCAGTAATAACAGGGAGCTCTGTGGTGTTTTGACTCGCGCCGTTCCCACCGGCCCCTCTGCATTTCCACGGTAGCTTTAAAAACCAACAGCCTCACAATCAAGGTGCGTTAATCAGGGTTTTCCAGAGAAACAGAAACAATACGATATATATATAATTATATGTATATTGTACATATATAACATATATATCTATGTATAAAACAGGATACTGGCTAAATAGCTTAATTATATAATATATAATATATTATATTATTATATATCTATATATTATATGTGTATTATACATGCATATAACATCCAATATATAGGTATTTGATATTGGACTTTTATAAAGTTGGATTTTCTTGAGCCTTGAGCCTGATGGCTTTCACACTGTTCTTATTACTTAGTGGCACATATAGACACATAACATATACATCTTTATGTAATAATATATAATATAATAATAGTCTGAAAGGCATCAGCCATTTGAACTGGTGGACTAAGTAAGGCAGACGGCCCTGTGTCTTCAGACCAGCAGCATTCCATCTTACTCAGCGTTTCTGTTTTACTCAGGCCTTCAACGGATCATCCGAGGCCCACCCACACTCCACAGGCCCATCTGCCTTACTTAGTCCACTAGTTCAAATGCTGACCTCATCCAGAGACACCCTTGCAGGCACTGCCAGAATCATGTTTGGTCAAATGTCTGTGGCCACCCTGTGGCCCAGACAAGCTGACCCATAAAGTTAATCAAGACACATGATTAAAAAATAAGCAGCCTCAGGACCACAATTGGTGTGACACTGGCAACCTGAAGGATGCTGAGAGAGAATGGAATGAGCTTGGTCTTCCCCAGAAAGCTCCCAACCTAGAGAACTTTCAAGATTTGACCTGACTGGCAGTTACCTGCAAATGACCAAAGGGCTTGCCTTTATTTGATCTAACTCTCTCTGGACAAACAAGCTACATATCCAGGTTGTTTGTCCAAAACAATCATCAGCAGTTGCTTAACATTTGTGAGCCACTATTACCAGTGAAAGAAAACAAGAGACTGGTGAAATACCTTAACAAGAAAATTGAAAGAATGAGACATCCAAAGCAGGCTTTGAAAAACTTCAAAATATTCCTGGTAACCTAGAAGGCTACACACATATCCAGGGCTGTGCACATGCCAGGGAGGACCCCCATGGACTCAGTCTCTCTCCTTAACTGACCATGAGGCTCTGTGCAAGCAGGAAGTGAAGCTAAGGCAGAGCTGTGACTACCTGCTGAAGCATTGAAAGTGCACCCCAAAGACCACAGAACCCTCAGCAAAGGCAAGGAGATGTTGGGTGAAGCCATTTAAGGAAATCCATGCCCTATCACAAGCTGACACCTAAACTAATGAAGGAGAGACTTCAGGGGCCACACACAACAAAGAATACAGAAATTATTGAAATGGTTCAGGACAGACACTGAACAAATAGCAGGAACAGTAACAACAAACATCCGGGGGATGAGGGGAAATCTGATTTCCAGAATTGTTATATTTTACTATTTAAAATGTATAATTTTCTGGAGGTTGAGGAGGGCAGATTACTTGAGGCCAGGGGTTTGAGACCAGCCTGGCCAACATGGTGAAACCCCATCTCTACTACAATTACAAAAACTAGCCAGGTGTGGTGGTGCATGCCTGTAATCATAGCTACTCAGGAGGCTGAGGCATGGGAATTGCTTGAACCCAGGAGGTGGAAGTTGCAGTGAGCCAAGATGGCACCACTGCACTCCAGTCTGGGTGACAGAGTGAAACTGTGTCTCAAAAATTTAATAAATAAAATAAAATAAAATAAAATGTATAGTTTTCTGCAAAACATTATGAGACACTCAAAGAGGCAAAAAATATACTCAATGCAGAGACGATAGCAACTCTCCCACAGGGTCCCAGACGTTGGGCTCACTAGTCAGAGACTTTTTTGTTAACTATTTTCCTAAATACTTTGTTCTTTTTAATACTATTATACCTTGACATGTTCAAACTTTGTGTTCAGATTGTTTATTGCAAGTGCATAGAAATAAAATTTATTTTTGTGTACTTATCATGTACCTTCAACATACTTCCCACCATCATAAATAAACCAGATGTGAACATCACAAGAAAAGAAAATTCCTTATGAATGTAGGTGTAGATATCCTCAAGGAAATACTAGCACACGTAATCCAGCAACTTAGAAAAAGGATTATATGCCATGACCAAGCGGGATTTCCATGTTGGTTAAACATCTGAAAAATCAGTGTAATACCGCATATCAATAAAGAAAAGGACACAACATGATGTCTCAGTAGATAAAGAAAAAGCATTTGACAAACCCCAACACATTTTCGTGATAAAAACAGTTAAGACAGGATGAGTAGAATGAGACTTCCTCATCCTGATAAAAGGCATCTATGAACATCTCACAGCTAACATTGTACTTAATGGTGAAATACTGCTTTCCTCCGAAGATTGGGAACAAGCCAATGATACCTGCTCTCACCATTTCTATTTGACATTTTACTGGAGATTCCAGTGAGAGAACAGAGGCAAGAAAAAGCAATAAAAAGCATCCAGATTTGGATGGAAGAAGTAAAACTATATTTCTGGATAACATGATCTTGTACATAGGAAATCCTGTAGAACCCATAAAATACACATATATGCAAAACTATTAAAACTAATAAACAAGTTCATTAAGGTTTCAGGTACATGACAAAAATACAAGATTGTATTTCTATACACTTGCAATAAACAATCTGAGAACAAAACTTAAAAAAAAAACAAGTCAATTTATGATAGCATTGAAAAGAACAAAGTACTTAAGAAAGTATTTACCAAAAATCTATAAACATGCATACTGAAAACTACAAACAGTTTTTAAAAATTTAAAACTTAAATAAACGGGAAAATATCCACAGTCATGGATCAGACGATGTAAAATGGGTAAGATGGCAAGGCTCCTCATGTTGTTATACAGGTTTAAAATGATCCCTGTCAAAATCCCAAATGCCTTTTCTCAGAAACTTACAAGATGACCCTAAAATTTTTAGAGATATTAAAGGAACCTGGAATAGTTATAACAATCCTTAAAAGAAGAGCAAAGTTCACATTTCTCAAATTCAAAACTTACTCTACAGCTGCAAGAATGGATGTAGGTACCAGAACAAAGGTAGACATATATAGATCAATGGAATCTGCAGACACTTGGATTCAACAGAACTGGGTGTCTAAAAATGATCATTGTAATTATGATCAACTGATTTTGGGCAACTGTGCCAAGACCATTCACTAGGGAAAAAATAATCCTTTTAATAAACGGTGATAGGGCAACTGCTGTGTACCTGCCGAAGAATGATATTGGGCTCCCTACCATACCTCATGTACAAATGTTAATTCAAAAGAGATTCTAGACCATTACTCTTGCAGGTAAGATTATTAGCTCTAACTAGAATTAAAACTATAACCTTCTTAAAAGAAAACATAAGAGTAAAACTTTATAATCTTGATATAGGTCATTATTTTTTAGTTATCTCACCAAGTTGGACTTCATAGAAATTAAATACTTTTGTTGTTCAAAAGGCAACATTAAGTAAGTGAAAAGACACATATGGAATGAGAGAAAATATTTGTAAATCATATATCTGAGAAGGTACTTGTATTCGGAATATATAAATTACTCTTACAATTGAATAATAACAATAAAAAACAATTTTAAAATGAGCAAAAGATTGAATAAATATTTCTCCACAGAAGACATGCAGTTAAATGGTGGATAAGCCCATGAAAATATGCTTAACTCATTAGCCATTTTACCAGAAATATGCAAATCCAAACTGTAATGAGCTACCACTTCACACCTACTAGGTTGGCTTAAATTTTAAAAACAGACAAATAGCAAGTGTTGGCCATGATGTGAAGAAATCAGAGTTTTTGTACATTGTGAGTAGAAGTTTAAGTTGATGAAGTCACATTAGGAAAGAGTTTGAGTATTTCTCAAAATGTTACAGGTAGTGTTACCGTATGATCTAGCAATTCCGCTCCTGGACAAATATCTAAGGGAAATGAAATCTATGTCCACACACCAACTTGTGAGTAAATGTTCATAGCAGCATTATTCATAACAGCTATGAAGCAGAAACAACCAAAAATCTGTCAAGTGGATAACAGATAAATAAATGTGGTCTATTCAGATAATGCCATATTTTTCAGCTACAAGAAAGGAATGAAATATAACACATGCTATAACATAGGTGAACCTTAAATACATTATGCTAATTGAAAAAGCTATTATAAAAGATCCCAAGTTATATGATTCTATTGTCATAGGATGTCAAGAATAGGCAAATCCATAGAGACTAAGTCGATGAGTCTTTTCCTGAAGTTGAGAGGAGAGGCAACAGCTGCCAGTGGACAGGGAATTTATTTTCAGGGTAATAAAAATGTTCTCAAATTCTATAGTGGCAATTGTGCTCACCTCTGTGAATACATTCAAACGTTTTGAATTACAACCTTCAAAGGAGGGATATTTATGGTGTGTGAATTATAAAGAAATTATATTATGAATTGCATTATACAAATGAAATTGGATCTTCATTGTGATATAAATTATGTAAATTATGAATGGAGGAAAGTTGCAGGAAAATGTGACTTTATCAGTGAGGCTTATCAGGACCTGCTGCTTTGTTTTCCTCCTTATACCTATCACTGCCTGATGTACTGTGCACAGTAAAACCCAACCACACTGAGATGCAGTGCCTTCAGCTGTGTGAACTGCAGGATCCCAGTACTGCGACGTTAATGGGATAACGAGGGAGCCTGCACGGGCAGCTGTCTTGGTGTCTAGGAATCCAGCTGCACAATTCACATCCTTTCTGGACCCTGTTAAAGTGTGACACCACCTGTCTATTGGGGCTTAAAGATCTTAAATATCAATGGCGATGGTTCAAGGACCCCATGGTATAGTAGTCAGGGTTCTTTAGAGAAACGGAAGAGAGAGGGAGAGAGGGAAGGAGGGAGGGAGAGACAGAGAGAGAGAGAAATTTATTACAAGGAGATTTATTCTAAGAAATTGGCTCACAGATTTATGGACACAGGGAAGTCCCAAGAGCTGCAGGGTGAGTCAGCAAGTGATCCAGGAGGCCTGATAGCACAGTTTCAGTCTAAAGCTGATTCCAAGACCCAGTAAGAGCTGCTGTCTCCATCCCAGTCCGAAGGCAGAAAATAAGACCATGTTGCAGTTGGAAGGCAGTCAGGTAGGGGAATTTCCTCCTGCTTGCGGGAAGGTCAGCCTCTTTCCTAGTCAGGTCTTCAGCTGATTTTCGAGGCTTACCTGAGTTAGGCAGGGCAATCTTCTTTACCCAGTCTCCAGATTTAAATGCTAATCTCATCCAAAACCACCTCTACAGGAACACTTAGAATAATGTTTGGCCACATATCTGGGCACCCTGTGGCCCAGCCAAGTTGGTACATAACATTAACTATGTGTGGTTACCTGGCTGGCACTGCCCACACATGGGTTGCACTGCTGGGGAATATCCGGGTATGCTGGCATGTGTTTCAGCGGCTCCATCCGAGATCAGACCCAAATACTTCTGGGGATGTGTAAGTCCACCTTCCGTTCCCCCTCCTGGATGGTTTTCCAGTCATTCACCCCCGGCTTTTCCATTTCTTCCTTCTTGTCCGTTTCTTTATTTTTATGGAAGCTGGGAAATGAAGTCCATAATCCATTTGAGAATGGTGTCTGGGCAAGAGATGACAGCCAATTTCCAACCCTATTTGTCTTCTGCTATCACTGGATCTGCTATTGTGGGGCTTTACATATTTACCTGCATATTTGTTTGTGTCACTTTTCTTCCAGCATTTAAGTTCTGTGGGCCACACTGCCATCAGTCCCATCCTGCCACACCTTACCTATTATGTTGTTATGTTTCCCTTGCCTTGGGTAGTGCATGATACCATTTGCTGCTTACTTCTTTCTAAGGAAATACAATAAACTAAATTATATGTGGATAATTTATTAATAAACTGCTTAGCTATGGTTAAGTTTTTGATTTCTGATGCAACCCGTGTACTAGCTATGCTCTTCCCGCTGCCACCTGTGCTCCACAGAGCATGGTAATGTTGGCTTAAAGCCCAATTCCATAAACGCCAAGGATCCTAGGCCTCCCCAAGATGTCTGTCCATTCCAGGGCCTGTTCTGCCTTCCTCCACTGTCTTCTTGGTTCTTGAATCTAAGAGTGTTATCTGTTTCGAGTCTTCCCATCCCTGATTCAACTCTCCTCTGGCACAGGAGAACTTCCAAGACTGGGGGCCATGAGGGGGCACATCCAGGCTCTCAGCTCTACCTTCCTGCGGATCCATCCTCGTCTCTGCTTCCCGCCAGTTCCTCGCCTCCTCGTTCCCATGTGAACATCCGAATTCTCCCCATTACCCAGAGTCCCCCAGCACTCCTACCTCCTGTCCCTACCCTTGCAGGACACAATCCAGCAAGGTCTCGGCATAGAAACAGCCCTTGTTGAACAGGATCTACCTCCGTAGAAGATATTTAGGGTTATAATTATTAATATTTTTCCTATCACAGTTTTCTGGGGGTCCATTTATGTATTTCTTAATTTATTCACAATGGATGCATACCATGTTTATTTAGCAAACCATAAGCACTCTTTTAAAAATACAGTAAAGTCTTTCTGATACCTAAGAAATTTAGAAAAATAAATTCAAAGGAGGCAGCTGACTCCGCAGCCTGTGGCCTCAGCCCCGAGGCGCTGAAGCCACCACACCAGCTTTCTCCTCCTGCAGGGCCTTCTCACCCAGCTCCTGGCTCCTTCCTGAGTGAGCATTCTCCCAGCCAGCCCCGCATCAGCGCTTGCAGCATCCTCTGATGCTGCCTGCAGAGCACACGTCAAACTCATCACCAAATCCCCACTTTAAACATCCAGCGGCCTTTCTGTCTTCATCACTGCAGGCTCTAGGTCATGCCTCTTAGACAGGAACATTCCTGCTTTGATCTCTGCCCACCTCCGTCTCCCCCGAACATTTCTGCCAAGACTTGTCATCTCCAAAACCCACGATTGATCCCTTTGTCTGTAAGCTAAACCCCAAACCCGGACACAGCCCTGAGGCCTCTCCATTTGGCCATGCTGCCTGCCCCACTTCATCTCCACTGGATCCTTTTGCCCAAGTTCACGTGAGGTCCATCCAAGTCATGGCACCCTTGTCCCTGAAGACCCTGTAGATGGTGGTCTCCCTGCCTGGAACACTCCTATCCTACTCTCCCATCTCCCAAAACATTAGCCATTTTTAAGACTAAGCTGAAATGTCAAGTCTTCCATTAATATCTCCCAGTCCTCCAACCCAGAATTAATCCATTTGCACTCTATAATTTATGTCTGGTTTAATGATTTTTGTTTTGGCTCCTGAGCACCTGTTTCTGGGCCTGTCATGTGGGTTAACCCCCTATGGGCCCCTCGCTGTGTCTGGCCCGGAGCCTGCCACACACCACTTGGGTGGCTCCAGGGGAGGGTGGTCAAAGACTGCTTCCCATGGGACAGGCTCACAGGCGTGCTGGCTGAGCAGCCCTGCACACCCTTCTTTCTTCCCTGGTAACAAAGGGCACTGTAGCTGCACTCCCACCACCATAAATGCCAACTTGCCACCCCTGTGCCTTCACACAGCTTTCAGAGTTTCCTTGTAGGGACCCTCTGAGTCCCCCAGGGCAATCCCCTCACTTCAATGGGCTCATGTCTGTAATACAGAGAGTCCGGTCCTCCTTCCTCCCCATCCTCCGCTCTCAGTACGCTTCTGGGAACTGCGTAGGTGCTTAGTAAATGCTGCTGGGTAAAAAGGATTAGATAATTTATGACCAAAGATAGAGAATAATTGCCAATGAGAATTACATACTAATAACGCAAATAGCTCTGAGTTCATCTGGAAGTTTCTTTCTTGACCTGATTCTCAACAAGGGGAACATAAAATCAAAGGTTGACCTATTTAGCTAGATGGCGGTGAACCGTGAAACTTCAACTGGCAGCCAGGGAAGGCTGATTATATAGATTAGAAATGCATTTCTATCGGGCTCTTTTATTCACCAAGAAGAACTGAGAAACTGGGAGATGGGGTTCATGAACGCTTTGATATTTATGTCTCTTTCTTTCAGTTTTTCTCAGGTGCTTCTATGTTCATATGGCGTGGCTGAGCTTTCGTCTCACCTAGAAGTTCAGTTTCCGTATTCAAATGCGGGCTTTGCCCTGTGTGGATGGAGAATCCAGACCACTCTTTCTAATGGTGGTCTGGAACCCTTCCGATGAGCTGCCTGGAAGCTGGCATCAACTTTTAATGATTATTAAATGCACATTTCAAGCTGGGCATGGTGGCTCACGAATGTAATCCCAGGACTTTGAGAGGTCAAGGTGGGTGGATCATTTGAACTCAGGAGTTCAAGACCAGCTTGGGCAATATGCTAAACTCTCTCTCTACAAAAACCAGAAAAATTTGCCAGGAAATAAAAATTAGCAGGTAAATATAAAAATTACTTGGGGGGCTGAGGCAGGGGGATCACTTTATTGTGGGAGGTCGAGGGAGACAAAGTGAGACCTTGTTGCTAAATAAATAAATATACATTTCACTCCTTTACACGCTGTTTGGAGACTGTTCAAGGGAGGGTCAAGTGTGTTTTTCAAGTCAGTTTCCAAACACATGAGGAAGGAATTGGTGGACACACAGGTTAACCGTGTTCTTTCCAAAGCCGTAACTATGTCTTTCTCCCATTTACATAAAAATCCCTGGGCACAAGTGCCTGCTCCAGTTCCCTTCCTGGGGACCCCTCCCCACATGCTGTGCTTATTAAAGCCACAGCATGGCTTGGGGCAGGATGCCCCTATCTCACTCCTCACACTCTCCAGGCCCATTAATTGTGACAATTAGTGACAGTTGTGTTTATTCATGAATTTACAAATATACTGACAATTGGTGTCAGTATAATTTGTAAATTCATGAATAAACAACAATATACTGAGAATGATCACTCTCCCACAGTGACTGGTGGCATCTACAGGGTCCCTGTAAGCCACTTCAGCATCCAAAGTACTTTGCATATTGGGGGCATGGTCCATCACCTGGTGAAATTTGCTTATGGAAGGAAGAAGGAGAAAGGAAATGAAGGAGGAAAAGAAGAGAGGTGAGAGGGAAGGAGGGAAGGAAGGAAGGAGGGAATGAAGTAAGGAAGAAGGGAAGGAAGGAAGGGAGGATAATTTGTGAATTCACAAATCAGCAACAATATACTGAGAATTGATCACACTGCTCAGGTTGACAGTGTCTACAGAGCAGGATGTCCTCACACTCTCTAGGCTCATTAATTGTGACAATTAGTGACACTTGTGTTTGGTGCCAGTATAATTTGTGAATTCATGAATAAAGAAGGAAAGAAGGAAGGAAGGAAGGAAGGAAGGAAGGAAGGAAGGAAGGAAGGAAGGAAGGGAAGGAAGGAAGGAAAGAAGGAAGGAAGGAAGGGAAGAAGGAAGGGAGGGAGGGAGGGAAGGAAGAAAGGAAGGGAAGGAGGAAAGGAAAGGAGAGAAAAAGGAAAGGAAGGAGGAAAAGAAGAAAGAAAAAGAAAGGAGTGAAGAAGGCAGGGAGGAGAAAGGCCAGGAGGAAGGGAAAGAAAAAGAGAAGCAGAGAGAACCCCTCCCCTCAACTCCCAAAACACCTTTTGGTGCATTACCAGCGCTTACATTTCAAAATAGTTCTGGAAGTTCCGGTTCTTGGTCTCTTGTCTCAAGTTAGCTGCACACATATTTACCACATGTCCCTCTGTGCCACCCTGGGAGTGCCGGGCCAGGTCTGAAGAGCCGTGCACTCGTGGCCGTGGTCCAGTGGCCGTGCAATGACCTGATGCCTATCACACAGGGCAATTCAAGTGTGCATCAGTTTAAACATGTATGACCTTTTGCCGTTCACAGTTTCATGCATGCCACTCTTGTGTCCAGGATAAATTAGAGCAGGGGCGGTCTCATTTCATGTGTGTGTTGCTATAACCCCAGGCTCTACTGCTGTCTGAGAACACAGTAGGGAATTCAAGAAGCGGTTTATCTGGGTCTCTGGATGCATGGCTTTTTCATACCTCGGCTCCCAACTCCAGGGGCCACCACACCCTCCAAGCAAGCGAAAACCCCCCCAGAGACCTTTGCCCACTACTCACAGCATCATCATCCTTCAGGGTTGGAAGGGCCTCTGGCACAGAGTGGGTGCTCAATGAGTTTGCTGACTGCTGGAATCTCCCACACTCTCTAGCTCCCTTTGCCCAAGGAGTGTTGACCCTGGGCTGGTCCTCAAGTTGACCTCAGGAACCTGGCCCTCACTGAGCCCTCTGCCTAGGACATACTCCGCGGGACATCAGCGAGGCTTGAGCCCTCCTTCCTTTTAAATATGCATGGAAAGGCCACCAGCTCAGGGAGGCCCTGCACACAGCAAGGTAATGCACCTGGCCCCGGAGGCCTCTCCTCCATTACCCTCTGTTGTTCTTCTTCGCAGCACCTGTCACCACCTGTCCGATCACATATCTCTGTAGTTCATTGCTGTATATTGTAATCCCAAACAAAATGTAAATTCTGTGATGACTGAGACTCAGTGTAGCCACCACTATGCCCCGACACGGCCTGACACATAGTAGGCACTCGATAAATACTCATGAATGAATATATATGAGTAACGTCATAAATAAAGTTTGTACATATATACACAGTAAAAGATGAGGAGGCCCGAACTCAGCTCCACAGGGGCTCTAGAAAAAGACTGGCAGGCAGAAGACACTCAGTTTTGTTGAATGAATAAATACGAATAAATGAGTGGATGGATGACTTCTATAATATCTCTCTTCTGCCATTTATTTTTTAGCTGCCACGTATTCCAGATATTTCTGGGCATGTCCAGGTTTTACAAATGTCGGCCTTGGTGACCACATCCGGTCGTGCTGCAGTTTACTGAGATGTTATGGCTCCCATCATGGAGGCCCTCGGGAACGGTTTATGGGTTTATGGCTGAGGGCCGCCCCTCAGGGAGGCCATGCTGCAGGACGGAGGGTCCAGGGGTGGGAGTGTGGGAGATGGACAGATCTCGCAGCTCTACACACCACTTGGGAAGGCCAGGCCTTTATTATAGAGAATCAATATTTGTACAGTTGGTAGGTTGTAAAATTTTATAGTTGTGAAGTGACAGGTTTTCTAACTGGCCCCCAAAGAGATATAAAACCCGACGGCAAAAGTTACCTGATGATCCCGGCAATAGGTGGTAACTACAAAACACAGAGAACTCATGGGGCAGATTCATGCATGATTGTTTCACAGACACAGAGAACATGCGGGGCAGATTCACACACGATCCTCTCAGAGACACAGAGGACATGCGCGGATGCTTCACACATGATCATCTCAGAGACACAGAGAACCCACGGGGCAGATTCACATATGATGGTTTCACAGACACAGAGGACACGCGGGGATGCTTCACACATGATCATTTCACAGACACAGAGGACATGTGGGGCAGATTCACACATGATCGTTTCACAGACACACAGGACATGCGGGGATGCTTCACACATGATCATCTCAGAGACACAGAGAACCCGCGGGGCAGATTCACACATGATCGTTTCACAGACACGGAGAACCTGTAGGGCAGATTCACACATGATGGTTTAACAGACACAGAGGACACGTGGGGATGCTTCACACATGATCATTTCACAGACACAGAGGACATGTGGGGTAGATTCACACATGATGGTTTCACAGACACACAGGACACGCGGGGATGCTTCACACATGATCATCTCAGAGACACAGAGGACATGCGGGGCAGTTTCATGCATGATGGTTTCACAGACACAGAGGACACACGGGGCAGATTCACGCATGATGGTTTCACAGACACAGAGGACACACGGGGATGCTTCACACGTGATCGTTTCACAGACACAGAGGACATGCACGGACGCTTCACACATGATTGTCTCAGAGACACACAAGGTCACTTCACACATCATTGTCTCAGAGGACACAGAAGACACATGGGGCCACTGCATGTGTGATCTCAGAGGAACACCAGACAGCCCATGAGATAGGACGGTCACTACACTGAGTTACGGAGGAGGAAGGTGAGGTTTAGCGGGATTGAGGAGGCCATTTGTATCCTCTTGGAGTAGGTAAATTTTCTTTTTCTTTCTTTCTTTTTTTTTTGGACAGAGTTTTGTTCTTGTTGCCCAGGCTGGAGTTCAATGGCATGATCTCAGCTCACTGCAACCTCCTCCTCCCAGATTCAAGTGATTGTCCTGCCTCAGCCTCCCAAGTAGCTGGGATTACAGGCATGTGCCACCATGCCCTGCTAATTTTTTGTGTTTAGTAAAGATGGGGTTTCACCATGTTAGTCAGGCTGGTCTCAAACTCCTGACCTCAGGTGATCCACCTGCCTCAGCTTTCCAAAGTGCTGGGATTACAGGCATACATTATCGTGCCCGGATGGGGAGTAGGTAAAATCTTAAACTTGATATTAAAATTGCTAAGCACAAGCAAATAAATAAGTATGATCAATTTCCTCAGAAGACATATTAATAATGGTAAAAGTCAAGAAACAGAGTGGAGAAAATTTTTAATGTATGTAACACAGAAAACATATTACAGCACTTAAAATACACACAACACTTAAAACACACGTAATAAATGGACTTGTATCTAAAACATATTAAAATACATATAAATTATAAAGGCAAGCAACTCAAAGCAAATTGTCCCAAAGACCTGAGGAGACATTTATAAAGATAAATGTTCAAATGGTCAATACCACATGAAAATCTGCAGCACTTCATTAACTGGTATTGAATAATTCAATGCCACAATGCCCCAAACACACAAGGCAGGCAATAGCCGGTCTTGAGGGTGTGGGGTTAAAGGCAGCTCATGCACTGCTGGTGGGAATATAATTGGTACAACCACTTTGGGAAACCATGCAGAAGAATTCTTAGCAGCTCAACAAATCCACATCTTGTGCACAGCAATTTCATTTCTAGGTTCATATCTCACAGAAACGCATACATGGGTTCTTCAAAAGACATGAAAAGTTTATAAAGGCACTATTCATTATCGCATAACTAGGAATTTCCCAAATGCCTATCAATAATGGAACAGACACATCAACTTTAGCGTATAATGTAGTGAAACACTTAGAGCAGGACGCTTGATCATCTACAATGCCCCAAAGTGTGGATGCCCTCCTTAGAGAGTGAAAACAGCAAGGCACAAATGAGTATGTACAGCGTAATTCCTTTTACACCAAGGACAAAAGCAGGCAAAACTAACCTATGGGGTTAGACATTGGGTTCGTGGCTTCCCTCAAGAACAGGGTTGTAACTGGCCAGGGGATGAGGCAATTCATAAGACACAGCAACTTTCTGCTTCTTGGTCCTGGTGCTGCCTGCACAAGTGCACTCACCTTGGAACAATTCCCTGAGTGGTACATATGTGTTTTGCTTCTCTTTCTGCATGTATTTTATACTTGACAAGAAGTTAACTTAAAAATATTAACATCATTTATGATGGAAGCATGGCCTAAATTGAGAATTAACTCATCCTTCTTACCTAAAAAATAATACTTATTAAACCAATAAAATCCCAGAAACACCTAAAATAATTATTCTAAAAAGTGGCACCTTAGAGACAGCCCCTTTAACATCAAAATGAGACCAGTTCTCAAAACACTTCTATTCAACATCCTATGGAATGTGTTTGAGACAGAGTCTCACCCTGTCACTCAAGCTGGAATGCAGTGGAGTGAACATGGCTCACTTGATGTCCTGGGCTTGATCCTCCTGCCTCAGCCTCCCGAATAGCTGGGGTTACATGTGTGCATTACCATGCCCAGCTGATTTTTTATTTTTTGTGGAGATGAGGTCTCACCGTGCTGTCCAGTGGGGGAACTCTTCCTCCAGTGAGGAACTCTTGGCCTCAAGCGATCCTCCTCCCGAAGTGCTGGGATTAAAGGTGTGAGCCACTGTGCCTGGACCTATTGAAAGTCTTAATCAGCACAAAAATAAATGAACAACAATAACAGCTAAAGTGAGACACAGGATTGGAAAAGAGCTACAAGAATTATTATTTTCAGAATAAATAGTTGCTTACAAAGGAATCAATTTAATCTATGGAAGAATTATTGGAAATAATAGAGTTTAGCAAGGGACATTGGATAAAAATGAAATCTGAATCTATAGATTTTAGTTAATAATAATATATCAATATTTGCTCATTATTTGTAGCAAATATATCGTATTCATGTAAGATGTTCACAGTAAGGAAAATGATAGAGGCACATGGTAACTCTATTAGCTTCACTAGGTTTCTCTAAATCTAAAACTGCTCTCAAATGTAGTGTGTTCTTTTTAAACTTTAAGTTCTGTGGTATATGTGCGGAATATTCAGGTTTGTTACATAGGTACACAAGTGCCATGGAGGTTTGCTGCCCTATCAGCCCGTCATCTAGGTTTAAAGCTCTGCATGCATTAGGTATGTGTCCTAGTGCTCTCTCTCCCCTAGCCCCCCCACCCCCCAACAGGCCCTGATGTGTGATGTTCCCCTCCCTGTGTCCATGTGTTCTCATTGTTCAACTCCCACTTATGAGTGAGAACATGCGGTGTTTGGTTTTCTGTTCCTGTGTTAGTTTGCTGAGGATGACATTTTCCAGCTTCATCCATGTCCCTGCAAAGGACAGGAACTCATTCTTTTTTTACCATGTTTATGGACAGGAAGATTTGACAGTGTAAGGATGTCAATCATTTCCAACCTGATATCAGGTATAGATTCAAATGACTCACAGAACTCCCGAAAACAGTATTCCCAGAACTTGATGATTCTAAAATCCGTATGGAAAAATAAAGGTACAGGGAAATCCAGGACTGAAGAAGGGCTGGGAAGGGAAACAGACATCTGTATTTTCCCCCTTTCTGTAGTTTTACAGGAAGTGCTGACACCAGTAAAGAGGAGGAGGAAAGACAAGTTGATCAATGAAACAAAACAGTGAGCCCAGCATACACCAAGGGTATGAATAAAACTTCGATTTACGATAGGAGAAGCACGAGGGAGCCGAGACAAAAGACAGGATTATTTGATGAAGAGACATAGGGAAAAGATGAACTCTTATCTCACACGGTATACAAAAATCAACTCGTAAATATTATTTAATGATATCAAAAACAAAACTTTAAAACTCCTCATACAAAGTAAAAGCAAGTATCTTCTAGACTTCAGAATAGGGGATTACTTATTAAATACACAATGTATTAACTAAAAATTTAAAATATACAGCTTTGAGGTCATTTAAATTAAAAACTTGTATTCATCAAAACAAACCTTAGTGGGAGTCAACATTAAGTTACAATAGGGAGAATAAATTGGAAAAATATAGAAAAAAGAACCAATTCAGGCCAGGTGGGGTGGCTTACACCTGTAATCCCAGCACATTGGGACCCCGAAGCAGGAGGATCACCTGAGGTCAGGAGTTTGAGACCAGCCTGACCAACATGGCAAAACCCCATCACTGCTAAAAATATCAAAAATTAGCCAGGTGTGGTGGCACATGCTTGTAATCCTAGCTACTTGAGAGGCTGAGGCAGGGGAATCATTTGAACCCCGGAGGCAGAGGTTGAAGTGAGCCGAGATCACACCATTGCACTCCAGCTTGGGCAACAGAGAGAGACTCTGTCTCAAAAAAAGAAAGAAAAAAAAAGATCAATCCATATAAAGAATGTATACAAGAAGTCCTTTGTCACAATAGTAACGGCAAAACAGCCCAACATAAAAGTGACCCAAATACATGAACAGATAATTGTATACCAAAGGAAACACGCACAGGCTGTAGACAGATGAGGTGTTCAGCTTCTTCAGTCAACAGAAAAGCACAAGGGAAGACCACAACGAGGCCCCACCCAACACGTGTTTAATCAACGTTTTTTTTAAAGTCTAAAGTAATGTAATTGAAAGACATGAATAGAGAGGACTTTATATGTATGTATAATGCTGATGAGACGGCAAATTGCTACAATGATTTGTGGAAATATTTGTCATTGGCTTCTGAGGATGAACGTTTCACGCTCTCTGACCCTCTGCTTCTATAATCAGAGCAAAAGTCTTGCACACCTATAGTAGATGTGCACACATGGTTCCCACAAATGCCTCTGGGACAGCAAAAACCTGGAGACAGTATAATGCCCATTTCTAGGCTGGTAGGTGAGTGAGCTGCATTGTATAGCACCACAGTGAAATACCCTGCAACAGTCAACATGAATGAATTACAGTTATGTGAGAAATCCTAATGAATATTGGGAATCTAATAAGTGAAAGACTCAGACCAGGATGATGACATCCACAGGATGCCCTTTTAATATAGGTAGAAACAATGATCATTGAGCTTTTATACTTACTGGAACTCTTAAAAACAAAATGATGCAACTTTTCGGTAAATGTAAAACTATCCTAACATTTTAAAAGTTTTTTTTTTAACGGACCACACAGCTTGAAAGACAAATCAATCATTTCCAGAAAAGTGGCTGGAATCATAGCTTGAGCCTTGTTGGCTCTAGTTTGGCCTTAAGAACTCAGGAGGGGCCGGGTGCAGTGGCCCACACCTGTAATCCCAGTACTTTGGGAGGCCGAGGGGCACAGATCATGAGGTCAAGAGATTGAGACCATCCTGGCCAACATGGTGAAACCTGGTCTCTACCAAAAATAGAAAAATTAGGCTGGCGTGGTGGTGTGTGCTTGTAATCCCACCTACTCAGGAGGCTGAGGTGGAAGAATCACTTGAACCAGAAGGAAAAAAAAAAAGAAAGAAAGGAAAAAAAAAGAAAATGATCCGGAAGAGAAGGAAAGATTACTAATGCTGGAGAATGATGACACCATGGAAGCAAAGTCCTCGGAAGGTGATGAGGGTCAGGATTTGGTGCATGGGGGGGGCGGATGGGGGCATGCAGACGCTGGTGTAGAGTAACTACCAAAGTGGACCGCAGGGCACAGTGCCACAGAGCACAGAGGGTGGCGGGTGCATACCTGCTGGTGCTGGGGAGAAGGCCTCTTATGATCGGTTCTGTTTTTGTGTGTTTGAAATAAGAAACGAGGCCCTAAGATGGGGTGGGGTATTCAGATAATACTGGGCATTGAACCAGGAGGTGGAGGTTGCAGTGAGCCAAGATCACGCTGCTGCACTCCAGCCTGGTGACAGAGTGAGACTCCACCTCAAAAGATAAAAAATAAATAATAAATAAAATAAAATAAAAGAACTCAGGAGGAAGGCAGGCATCCCTGACCAGGAGCCACCCTTCAGGCCACATTTTCAGACAGTTGTGTTAGATGGGATGAGGGGAAGAAAGAGGTGAAATTTCTAGAGAAATGGAGTGAGGAGAAGAAAAGAGTGAGAAACAATTGCCCACGTGTACAGCCTGTCTCATAAGCAAAGCGACAACAGCCAGGGAGATTTCCTGCTAGCTTGGAACATGGCTCTGACCCTTCTTCAGGCTCCCAAGAAGACACGCTTATTAAACATGAGACATAGGCCAAGTGCAGTGGGTCACACCTGTCATCCCAGCACTTTGGGAGGCTGAGGTGGGAGGATCACGTGAGGCCAGGAGTTCAAGAACATCCTGGCCAACGTACCTGAGACTCAGCTATACAAAAACTAAAAAAATAAATTAACTGAGCATGGCAGGGCAGACGTGTAGTCCCAGCTACTTGGGAAGCTGAGGTGGGAGGATCGCTTGAACCTGAGAGTTAGAAGCTGCAGTGAGTTATTAATCCCACCACTGCACTCCAGCCTGGGCAAGAGTAAGACGCTGTCTCAAAGAAAAAAAAAGTATATATATGGAGAGAGAGAAGAAAAAAGGGACAAGCATATGATTTATGTAAACACTGAAAAATTGAAGAAGTAAAGAATAGTGGAAAGAAGCGGCAGGCTATAAATATTTACCAAAAAATACTTGCACAAAGAGGTTAAAAATGTGAACCAATCACATCACCGTGAATAGAAGCAGAAAAGCAACAATAAATAAAGTGATTCCTCTAATAAATAAAACAGAATACGAAAAGAGAGCGAGGAAGTACGCTATTGCACGTACAGATGTGCTGATCAGAGGTGGAGAAGAAAGACGGGCTGTCAAAGCTCAGAAGTTGAAGAAAAAAATTTTTAAAAAATGAAGAGCACATTAAAACCTCCCCAAGGAGAGCAGAGGGTTCCACATTTCCCTGTTTCTTATACTTCATCTCCTCCCTTCCTGTCTGGTTGCACTTCAAGTTTGACACTAGAATGGCTCCCTTGACTGAAGCCTCCAACCCTCTGCTCCTCTCTCCCCTTCTTCCCTGTAACGAGGAAGCAAACTCAGCATTGTTGAATCTCATTCTGCCTTCTCCAGGCCGGCACTGGGCAGCTGGGCGTGCTGATGACAAGGAGTGGCTGAGCTGGTACTACTTAGGTCTACGTCCATGAACCTCGGGTTGACGGCCGCCCCCACATTCTCAGACTTGGGTCCCGGGAAATCCCCACAGCAGCTGGAGGCTCAGCTCTGCCTCGGGGCCAGCTAGCCCAGTCCAGTTGCCCCCCAGTCTGGCAGCCAACCCCTCTATAATTGACTTTTCCAAAATGCCCAGTATTATCTGAACACCCCACCCCATCTTAGGGCCTCGTTTCTTATTTCAAACACACAAAAACAGAACCAATCATAAGAGGCCTTCTCCCCAGCACCAGCAGGTATGCACCCGCCGCCCTCTGTGCTCTGTGGCCCGGTGCCCTGCGGTCCACTTTGGTAGTTACTCTACACCAGCGTCTGCACGCCCCCATCCCCCCCCGTGCACCAAATCCTCAAATCCTGACCCTCATCACCTTCCAAGGACTTTGCTTCCATGGTGTCATCACTCTCCAGCATTAGTAATCTTCCCTTCTCATCTGGATCATTTTCTTTCTTTCTTTTTTTTTTTTTTTTCAGATGGAGTCTTGCTCTGTCACCCAGGATGGAGTACAGTGGTGCAGTCTTGGTTCACCACAACTTCTGCCTCTGGGTTCAAGCGATTTTCCTGTCTCAGCCTCCTGAGTAGCTGGGACTACAGGTGTGTGCCACCGCACCTGGCTAATTTTTGTATTTTTAGTAGAGACAGGGTTTCACCACATTGGCCAGGCTGGTCTTGAACCCCTGATCTCAGGTGATCCACCCACCTCAGCCTCCGAAAGTGCTGGGATTACAGGTGTGAGCCACCGTGCCCAGCCTGTGGATCATTTTCATATGCACAACAATGTATTCTAAACCAGTTATCTAAAAGTACAAAAAAATCATTTCCTGTCCCATCCTCCCTCCAGTTACTGACCTATTTCTCTGTTCCCTGTTAGAATAAAGTTCTTTGAAAGCACTATTTCTCTACTTACTCTCCTCATAGACTCTTTTGAACCCACCCCATTCAATCACATTTTTGAAAGCCCACAATTGTTACATCCAGTTGTCAATTCGGGTCTTATTTCTCCTTGGCCTCTCAGAACTTGATTGTATCCTTTGTACCCCCCAAAATGCTTCATGCTCCTGGCTTCAGGGTACCACAGCCCTCTGGTCCCCGACCTGCATCACTGTCGGCTTCTCCATCTTCCTCAGAGGACCCACTTTGTCGTTCCGGCCTCTGACTTTGATTTCCCTAGGATTCCGTTCTTGGGCCTCACTGCTCTGTTTTTATTGTCTTCCTAGGTGGTCTTGCCCTTTATGTCCAGGCCTGAGTTTCTATTACTCACCCCTATCTTTTCTTTTGACCCTGGAGTCTTGTGTGCAAATACCCACTCCATGTCTTCACTTGTATGAACAACGAGTTTCCTCAATTTAGCATGTTTAAAACAGAAACCCTTGTATCTGTCCCCCTTCGAGTCCTCTCTTCTCCCATCCTTTCTCATGTCAGCAAGCTTCCTCCAGAATTCACCCAATTGCTTCAAATTTGCATCGTCACCCCCTGCACTTCTTACTTCAGGTCTGCATGCTGTGCTAGTGATCAAATTGTTTTCGATGAGCTGGACATCAATGTATCAATCTTAACAACAACAAAGCCTGTAAGTTGAACAACTTGTATCCTGAGATCAAGATCAATGATTGAATTATTCAATGTAGGCAAAGGGGTCGAGCAGATGTACCCCGTACAAGTCTAGGAGGGTGCGCCTGTACTTGTCACAAGCAGCAATGCAAAGCTTTTGTTTAAATGAAGGTTCTTATCGTAGTTTAAAGGCTTTCTGAAGAAAGGAAACACAGACATGACAGAATTGAAATAAATATATGGGTGACTGTGCAGAATCTCCATCAATACATGACAGAAACAAAGAAGATAAAGACAAGCTGGAAATATCATGCCATCAATAAACGGACATCAGTCCTTGAAAAACAAAACAAGCTCATCAAAATAACCTCGAAATTATAAAATGAGGTATGCGATTGTTTAAATGAAGGAGTCAAAAAATGAAAAAAGACAGTTAACTTACAACCATCTCCTTCTTACTATCCTTAGCCAGAAAGAGGTTTTCAACAGATGGAAATATTTGCACAAGAAAATGAGCTCAAAATAAAGACTTACAGGCTGCGTTGTTGTTCTTAAGATTGAAACGTTGGTATCCCGGCTCATCGAAAACAATTTGATCACCAACACATCAAAACCAGTTTTTGAACTAATGAGTACAAAAATACAGTGAGATGAAAGGAGTAAGTTCAAGCTTTGGATAGCACAGTAGGGTGACTGTAATTAACAAAAATGCATGGCATATTTCAAAATAGCTGGGAGATAGTTCTGGAATGTTTCCAGCACAAAGAAATGATAAGCGTTTGTGGTGATGGCTATCCTGATTACCTATATTTGGTCATCACATATTATATGCACACAATAAACATCTTAAGTACCCCATAAACATGTATAATTATTATGTGTCAATAAAAAAAGAAAATAAACTCAAGATTCAACCATGAAACCAATGATAAAAAATAACTTTCAATGATTTTAAAGAAATACCTTTAAAATGAATTTTATTATATGTAGCATTCATTTAATTTTAAATACTTTAACCTCACTTTTCTGCTGATCATTAATAGAACAGCATTATGTGATTAACTTCCTATATATATAAAATATTTATTTCGGCTGATATCTTTTAACATGTTTACCATTTTGGTCTTTGAAACATAACATTTAGTTTAGTTATTGAGTCACGTTGTTTATCATTTAGTTGCTTTTAGTGAATTTTGAACACTTAAATGGAATACTTGCCTTTGGGCCGTGTATAAAATAAATACCCATCAGTTCCTGTGCTGGTTCTCTGCAGCCTCCCCACCCTCACCCCATCACGGCATATAGGGTCCAGCCCTACAGGATCCCTTGAACCCCTCTCTGCTGGTATGGAGATGAGAAACTGTGGAAATAAAAGACGCAAAACACCGAGAAAGAGAAGAGAGTTTGTGCCCAGGGGTCCGCTGCCAACCAAAGCACAGAGACCTGCAGTGGCCCCGAGTGCCTGGACACTCTGACTTTTATTGAGTACAAAGCAGTGGGCAGGGAAGCTAGGGTGAGGTAATGGTAGTCGGTGATAGGGTCAGGTAAATCATGCGTCTTGGAGATGGGGGGCTCAGGCCTTTGAAGTAGCCGAGATGAGGAGAAAACCTAATGCATCAGCACTCTTCACATATTTGTCAGAAATGTCAAGGACACTAAGATTTTGTTACTATTATAATTCTTATCTTCTGAGAAAAAGAGAAACCAGGTGCAGAAGCAGAGCATGAAGAGTGGACGTGGACCGTGACCACTGAAGCACAGCATCACATAGAGACAGTTAAGCCTCCAGATGTCTGTGGGCCTCCCTGACAGCTGCCAGGCCTTGCCACAAGAGCTTGGAGAAGCGGGGTTTTCTCCTAACTTCCCCAGGAAGGAGATGTCTCGGTCATTTTGGACGTCTCCTTCCCTAGCTGGCTAAACAGCAGGTGCTTTCATAGCACTGGCGCTGCGGCACAGCCGAGGTGCCCTCCAGCAGCCCTTATGCAGGCGTGACAGAGGGCTTAGAGCATCTTGCCTTAGGATCACTTTGTTCACAATGTCACTTCAGTTCCATGCTTCATAACCCAATAGTCATTAGTAAAATTAAAGGTTATATTGAGTATATGTCTTTATGATTATAAGTAACTATAAGATTATATATGATTATATAAAGGAATAACTATGTGCCTATATTTCTCATTCTTTTCTAAATCAGTATTTATATGGGAACAGGCTGAGGCTTCAGAGCCTTGCCCCGGCACTTGCGGGGTTCCCCTCAACAGCAGGCAGCCCTGGTCCCGGAAGTGGCTGTCCACCTCACACAGGTGCATTCCTGCTCCAGCCCCACTGTGGTGCTTGGTATCTGTTACTCCAGATACTGAATCTCAGTTCCCAGGTTTCTGACACATGTCATCATCTCAGGGAAGCTTTACCTATTGTCTGTTCTAAAGACGTTTTCTATCATTCTCTTCTCATGTCTTGTTTCCCTTGTCTTAACAGAATTAATCAACTTGAATTTATATAAATTTACATTGTTGCTTATTGACTGTCCCCCTCATTAAAATGAATCACCATCCAAGCGGGACTGCCAGGGTCGGGGTGGCTTACACTCCACCCTCCATGATAGACTAGGAGCCAGCACAGAGGAAAATAAAATTTGCACCCACTAATTAAATGAATGTGCAATAATCCCAAATCACCAGGGACATAGAGAGAAGGGAAAACAAAATGGAAAAACCAAAGAGTTTAGGAACACAGAGAAAATCATGGACTTGGATACAACATACAAATAAGTGGTGCTCCTCAACAAACAAAATCCAGATAATAGCCTAGCAAAAATGTTTAAAGAAATAACTAAAGATGTTATTCTTGATACTAAAGGATTATTTTATCCACATATTAAAAGAGCACCTCATAGTCCAGGAAAAGTTGAAAAAAAATATTGATATCAAAATACTCCTCACTGAAACATACCATAATAAAGAAAGGTCACTGAATTTTTAAATAAACAACTTTTGAAAGTCCATGCTAAAAGATTAAGTCACCCATAAAGGTTAAGAAATCCATTTGTCTAAGACTTCTCAACTGTAATATCCAACCAAACAAAAACAAATTCCTCAAAGAAAGAGAGCAGAACCAAGAATTTAATGTTCAGCTAACCTCCATCGATATAGAAGCAACAGACACGTATTTTAACCTGCAGGGCCAATGGCTACTTGGCATATAACAGAGCAGATTTTGCACATTACTGGGTGAAGGATACACCATTCAAAAATTGTGCTAATTCAACCAATAACTATAAGAAAAAATAGATCAAATCTCTACCTCTGTCCAAGTACACAGGTGATTTACACACCGAAATGCAAAGGAAAAAATTTGAACATTTTAGAAGAAAATATCAGAAAGTACTTTGGAAAGGTTTTTGAAATAAAGAACAGTACAAACGATAAAAGAACTTCTTTTCATCAAAATTCACCACGAAAATGGTAACTTCAACTAAAAAAACTGCAATCGTTGTGACTGATAGAAAATTGAAATTTAAAATATAAAACAAAAATAACTTTTAAATAATTGGCGGTTTAAAACACACCCAATAGGCAGCATGTATGAGGAAGCTTTTCATGGAAGTGAAAATTAAAAGGCCAATTAATGCAAAAATGATGCTTCTGATTAATAATCAGGAAAATAAGAATTAAAAATAAAATGCATATCTCAAGCCAGAAAGATTGACACAGTTTTTAAAGATTTGTAGACGGGATTGCTTAACTATTGTTTTTTCAAAACACTTTGGTAGTAAAAAAATAATTAGGCTTCATCTTATAAAAGCTAAAGTTGTTCCTAACCTATGACCCAGCAAAAGTATGTCTAATTACATACCCGAGAACAACAGAAAAACAAGAAATAATCAAAACACAGAAATTTAGATGGACTCAGCAGGAACCAGGCACAGAGTATTCACAGCAGCACTGTTTGTAGCAGAAGACTTGGAACCGACCCAAATGTCAACAGGGAGTGAGTGAAGGCGCCGTGATAAAAAGACTGTGACTTTATTCTGTGTCACAAGGACACTGTGTAAACTGCGGCCACAGCCGTCTCCACGAGGGCTCTTCGACCTTCACGGCTGAGTGACAAGCACAAATCATAGTCAATTGCAGAAACACTGGCACCATTCGGATAAAGCTCACAAACAAGAAAGAGGAAGCAACTCCTGGCTTTGGGAGAGACACTAATTTGGTAAAATGATAAAGGAATCAAGAGAACAGTAAAGCAAAATCAGATCAGTTGGCCCCTTAGTGGGTGGGGAGTGCATATGAATCAGCGCTCCAGCATGTTCTGTTTCCTGAGAGCTGAGCGCACGGGCACTGGTTTTATTATAAACATTTATAATGTATCATTCTGAGGAGCCGAAAAATTGCATTTAAACAGCACAGGAAGATAAAATGAAAGATAATATTCTATTTATGTATTAGGAATATAAAGCTATAAAAGTATGTGAGAATAAACCAGAATAGCAATTCAACATTATGTGAAGAAGAGTATTGAACAGGACTCGGGAATTCACCCCAAGATCTCTGGACAAATGCGAAGTCTTACCATGGTCCTGGAAAGGCAGCCTGCCCATGTCCAGAAGCCAATGCTTCTCTAAGTGTTGGGCGGATGTACACGGGTCAGAATAATGTATAGAATCCCAATTACGTGTGTATATTCATTTAAATCTCCAGTGTGTGAGAAGGAGATTATCAAGCTGGACTCTACATGCAAATCAGCAAGAGTGTCATCAACGAAGAGTCAAACTCTGTAAAATGTTCAATTTTATAGTTTTATTCTGTAATTTGATTATACAGAGGTTTAATTATACAGAAGTTTGTTTTGCACCAGATATGAGTGACTATGGCCCATGTCACGGACCTCAGGAGGTCCTGAGAACATGGCCCTGAGGTGATCTGGAGGCAGCTTGTCTTTTATACATTTTAGGAGGAATGAGACATCCATCAAATACACTTAAGATAGACGATGGTCCGGTCCAGAAAGGTGAGACAACTTGAAGCAGGGGGTGGGGAGGGGCTTCCAGGTCTTAGGTCAATTTAAACATTTTTTGATTGCCAGTTGGTTGAAAGTGTCATTATCAGCAGAAAGGAATGGGTTACAGTAGGAGGCTGTGGAGACCAGTGTTCTGTCACGCAGATGAAGCCTCTAGTTTTAGACTTCAGAGGGAACAGACTGTTAAATGTTTCCTGTGGGACTCGAGGTCTGTGTGGACGTCAGCACTGGAGGGCTGTAATGCGGCTCGTGCAACGCCCACTTCCCCTCATGGCCGGAACGAGTCTTCCAGGTGAGACTGCAGAGTGCCCTGGCTACGGGAAAGTCCATTTGGATGGCTGGGAGGCCTTGGAGTTTATGTTTGGTTTACAGTATCCAAGAGAGAGATTGTGGGAAGTAAAAAATTCCTCTTTAAAGTTTCCTTTCTTGTTAAAGAATAAATCATAAGTGTGTTCACAACTCTTTGTTAGGTCCTATCCTATGCAGCTGTTAAACATGCCATGCTTACAGGCACATGGTACACTGCGTGTCCTTCTACTTTAACGAAGATATCTGTGCTGGACATGCTCACAGGCATGTCCCAGCTCTCCATTGCTTTTACCTGTTTAGAAAAGTTGTAAGTTATTAGCCAAGCAGGTTTTAGTTTAGATTGTGAGGTCTGGTTCCAGCCAACGGAGATCAGACACGGCAGTAAGGACGACCCCAAATGCGTAAGGGATGAATATGTCCACTTTCCTTTGTTCATTGTACCCTCCTGGCAAGATGGCTAGTGAGGGTCCCCTTCCTGTAGCCGAGGAAGTAAAAATGGCATTGCTGAAAGATTCTTTGTCTCAGTGCTGATTTTTCTTTGTGGCACCGAGCATCTGTTTCCAACAGATGTTATGAAAAGAGTATGGAATGGGAATTTATGCTACTTACCAAGTATTATCACATATAGCTATGCTAATTAAAACAGTGTGGTATTGGAATATAAACTGATCAATCGATCAAATGAAATGGAAACCGTGGAAACAGGCCCAAGTGCCTACAGCAACGTAGCCTGCAATAAAAGCGTCATTTCAGAATGGGGGTGGGGGAGAAGGAAAATTCAATAAATGTGTTGAGAGACAGTGTAGCTGTTTGTAAAATAATAATGATATTGGATTTTTACCTTACTACTCACAACAACATAAATCTCAATGGATTGATTACAGATAAAAAGAAGGAAAAAAGAAGAGAGGAAAAATCAGAAGTCCTGAAGCAGATACTGTTGGTGACCTGCCTGATGCCCTTTCCTAGGCTGGGGCATTCCCCGAGGGCTCCCTTTGTCTGCAGGGACACAGGAGGCCTGGCACGGCTGTGGCCTGTGCGTATAAAGGTGGGAAAGCAGTGTGCCTTCTTGCCACTGGGCTGCACTGGATGTGGCCCCACTCATACCCAAGTGCCCAGGGCCAGACAGAACCTCCAGTTCTCCAGAGGCCACATCCCTGCCAGCTCCTGCCCAGCCCACTTGGCCTCTTCGGGCCTCAACAGTGCATCACAAATTCACACCTCAATTCATGCCCTCCCTTGCCTGGACCTCTGGATCCGATTCCACTCCTCAGTGATTTGGCTTAATACAAGCAGGAAAAGAAAGCAGAGAAAATTTTAGAAATAATTGTAGAATAAGGGAGAGTCTCCCAAAAGACTAACATTAAATCCAGATGAAAAAAAATTAAATTCTGCCAAAATTTTAAGTAGAATGTCAACAACATAACCTAAAGAAAGCCAGTGGAAAAAAAATAAACTATAAAATACACATGCACATGATAAATGTCTATATCAGTGGAGATAAAACGCATAGAAGGGATGATTTTCTTAAAATGTAAAGAGTTATCAAATCATTTAAACAATTATAAAGTTAAAAAGTATGAATAAAGATTTCATGAAAAGACAAACTATAAAATAAATAAAATTTCTCAGTTGTCTACCAAGAACCACAAAAATTAAAACCTCAATAGCATATTGTTTTAAATGAATCAGATTGGAAGGCAAATAAAATAAAATAAAATAATAAAATAAACAGAAACAAAAACTAAAAGCCAGACACCATGGGCATCTCACTAAGTTGGCTCTGGTGTTGGTAAACCGTTACTCTTATAAATTACGGTGGAGACTGTCAAGTTTTATGGCCAGTTTGAATGACAATTTGGCAACACTTTCAAAATTACTGAGGTATCTAACCTTTGATTCAGCAATTCTGATTCTAGGAATTTATCCTGCAAACATTCTAATACTTGTGCCAAATCATATGTGATCAGTGATGTTCATGGCAGTGCAGTTTATAGCAGCAAAAATTGAAAAAAAAATGTCTGTACATGGTGGGGAGACTGGTTACATAAATTATAATATAGCCCTACGGTAACATGCTATGTAGTCATTCATGTTTTAAAAAAGATCACCAATCATTGTGGAAGACAGTGTGGCAATTCCTCAAGGACCTAGAAACAGAAATACCATTTGACCCAGCAATCCTGTGACTGGTTATATACCCAAAGAATTATAAATTGTTCTATTATAGACACACACACACACACACACACACACACACACGTACGTTCATTGTGGCACTGTTTATAATAACAAAGACCTGGAACCAACCCAAATGCCCATCAACAATAGACTGGATAAAGAAAATGTGGCACACATACACCATGGAATACTACACAGCCATAAAAAACGATGAGTTCGTGCCCCAGAACCTAAAGTACAATAAAAACAAAAAACAGAACAAAACAGAAAGAGCACCGTATTTACTGAGAAGGAAAAAGTCCCCAATAAATTCCAACCACAAAAGCGAAGTTCAGACCAACGTGAACACTACCAGACCAGCGTCTGAGTCACAGTGGGAAGCCTGCGTGTGATGGTGTGTTTGTGCGTGCTCATACATGCACAGAAGACCCAGGGAACTGGTGGGATGGGGTCTCCACAGAGAGGCATTTGGAGCTGGGGCTGAGGCAGAGGGAGGTTTGAACTGGCTATAGTGGTCTCTGCACATGAGTGCTGGTTTAAAGGGATTGTGTTCTTTCTCCTCCCGGATAACAGGTATCCTCTCCTCTGCTCTGCCCGGGGTCTCAGGGGACCCTCCCTCACAGCTCTCAGTCTGCATGGGTCCCCTGACCCCTCTCTTCTTATGGCTTTTGAGGTCACGGAGGGCTGGAGCCCTGCTGCCCAGTTCTCAGCTGACGGGGACGATAACTCACATTCGATGACTGTTTATCATGGCCAGGCGCTTTAATGTGTTTTACTACCGTTATCATCACCTTCTCCATTACATGCAGCATCACCAATCTCATTGCACAGATAAGAAAAATAAAGCCTAAGGAAATTAACTGACTGACTCAAAGTCACCAAGAGTAAGCATGTGCAGCAGGATCCCATCAGTCTGCGAGGCCACCTCTATGGTCCTTCACACCCCAGAACAGCAGCTCACTCCCACGGGGAGGAGCACCGCCCTTAGACTTCCAGCCTCCCACCAGCAGGTTTTAGCCATTCTCGTATTTCCATGGCCCTAGGCAGCCTGGCCTCCAAGAGCTGGCCAGGAAAGAATGAGCTCCATCCCAGAGCAGTCATGAAAACCAGCAGCTCAGAGAATGACAAGGACTGGACCGTGGAGCCCAGGATCAGCCATTCATGCAGAGTGGGAGAGAAGCTGATGGTCGGGCCCCAGGACTGGGCAGAGCCACCTCTCAGAGGTGCAGGTAGGCAGGAGCACTGAGGGTGCAGAGGTGTGTGTAGGTCACTGTCCTTACCCCAGCTACCTCTGGCCCTAGTGGCCCAGACTGGCAGGAGCCAGAAGGAAGTGGCACTGCAGTTGAGGTTCCTGAACCCTCCCCAGGAGCCACACTCATCCTCTGGGCATCTTCACAGTGAGTTAAGGCCCAGGAGCCACAGTGACTAGTGACCAGGGCACAAAGACGTCAGGCTGAACCAGGCCTTTCATCTGGGGTGCTCATGGTCTCCGAAATGCATGTTAAACACTTTGCACGGGTGTGTGCTTCTAACCTGACTGCTGTGGGAGCTGAGGACATCCCCATGCCCTGTCAACCAGGAGACTGTGGGACCAGACAGTTGCCATTAAGAGGCCAGGGGCAGGCTGAGCCGGGGTGGGAGTGGGAGGGATGGGTAAGAGCAGCAGGGGTTCGGTCCTGAGCACCTACTCAGCGCATGCTCTGCAGAACCAGCCTGCTCCAGGAGGGTCGGGTCGCCAGTGCCACGATGCACACTCCCACCCTGTGCTTGCACGCCAGGCCCTGTGAGGAAGGCCCTCTCCACATGGATGCCTGGAGTCAATGCCCTCTGCTGGGGTTGCTGAAGGGTTCTGCAGGCCTCAATCTACGGTCAGCCCCCAACCCTCGTCACCAGGGCCCCAGCTTACAGCAGCTGGGCTGCTTTCACTGCAGGCTGACTCTGCCACAGCGTTGCCACCCTGAAACATCCAACCCAGAGGAAGTTTCTGGGGAGGCAGGAGGCTGTCCAAGCATCCCGCCTGCTGTGTGGGTGAGAAGCAGCCTGCATCTCAACCGAGTTTGGGGTCCAGGACCCAGATCTGCTGCTCAGCAGTCGTGTGACCTTGGGAAGGTCAGGTGCCCACCTGCGTGAACTCTTCTCTCCTGAAGATTCAATCTGGCCTGTCTGCTGGGAGCCAAGGGCCCTTCTGTACCCTCCAGTTCTACTGGAGTCTGAGGGAGATGACAGCTGGGTGGGGAGCAGGGCGAGCAGGGTCTGAGCAGGGCCAGGCTTCCGCACTTGACAGTCGCGCCCACCTGGAAAGCCAGTGTCCTGGATTTCTGACAAAGCGTCTGAGCAATCAACCCGATGCTCCACTATGTCCAAGTTGATTTGTTCCCATACTGGATGCGTGTCTCCGAGGACACGGTCCTGGCTGCCACTGGCAAGGCCTGGAATGAGGACACCTGTTAGAGAGCTCACTTGGGAGCCCCAGACCTGGGAAAAAATGTCCATGTGGCTTCGCCCAGGCCATCCTTTTGCCTGTACGAGCTTCAGGCCACAAACAGAAAGGGTCTTGTGGCTCCGGGTGTCTCAGTCGCCGACCTTTGCAAAGTCACCTTCAGCGGCAGCTGGAACTCTTTGAAGTGGCTGTCACAGATGTTGGCAGAGCCCTGCCTGTGATGCCTCCACCCTGCTCCGGGCATGGGGCCTGCCTCAGCTGCACGTTCACCTGGAATCCATCCACCCGCCAAGTACCGCAGAGGCAAGGGGAGTGTGCAGCTGGACTGAGGTCAACACTGCTGCAGGGATAGAGATGAGCACATTCCCTGGCAGAGACCCGGGCTGGGCTGGCTGGAGCTGCAGCAGCTGTGCATGGTCACAGAGCTTCCAAATGCGGGAGATGGATGGCCTTGCTCCACTGTGTGCCCAGAGCATGTCCACGGTGCTGAGAAGACCAAGGACTCGCCATGCCCGTCTCCAGCTTCCCTCGCTGCGAAGTCTTCTTGCTGGTGGGAGCCATGGCCGGGCATGGGGGCAGGGGCTGGGGCAGCTCTGTCAGTGAATTCTCCCAGGCAGCAAGGCCTCTGAGAGCTGGCCAGGAGAAGAGAAGCTCCATCCTGGAGCAGGCATGCAAACCAACAGCTCACAGAAGAACAGGTTGCTACCAAGGAGCATGAGCCCCTATGCTGTCCTGTTTGTTCTGGGACTTGCACGGGACACAGGGTGGGTGGAGAGTGCATGTCAACAGGGAGCTGGTGGCTGCTCTGAGAGCCGGCCCCTTTCCCATAACTAGCCTGAAATCTTTCTCTTTGCAGAAGACGGAAGCCAGCACATGTGGAGAGCCCACAGGGCAGGGTGATTGCATTTATGTTTACTGTCTCTTTCAGCCAAAGGGCAAAACCACAAAGACTCTGGCAAGATTGTGGGATCCCACCTTGAGGTTATCACACAGCAGCATCCGGAAAGTGCGTCACTCACAAAGACGGTGTAGCCTGCAGGTCAGGAGGGGCTGGGGTGTGTGGAGGGCAGCTGGGGCTTTGCAGCCGTCCACAGCACCGCACTCCAGAGTGGGGAGGTGCTGGCTCCAGGCCCCCCGTGACCTCCGAGGCACAGGCAGAGAGTCGGGCGTGAATGGCACCGCACAAGAGTCCTCAGGAGGTGATGTTGTTTTTAATGATACCATTGTCAGTTCCCCAGGGAGACCACAGTGGGCTCCTTGCCTGGCTCTGTCCTGGTGTAAATGAATATCAACACATAGCCACAGTATTACAGGCTGGGTGGGGGATAGAGGCAGAAAATCAGGAGAGCAGAGCCTGGGCGCTGCCTGGGAGAGTTCAGGCCCACTCTGCATGCAGCACAGGGCGTGATGTTTTTATCACCTTTTCAGATGACTTGGAGAAAGAAGCAGCTGCTGTGATATCACACACTCCGCATCCACGCCAGGGTCACCATGTTTTTGCCAGAACTGGGGCACCTGGCCGTTGGTGGTGGACGTGTTCTTACCCAGGGATGCACCTTAGGTCCTTGAGGACGGGCTGGTTCCTCCTGCTCATGGTGTCCCCTGGCTGTGCTACACGGCTGCGTGCTGGACACAGGGGTTGGCTGTGGCAAGAGTGAAGGATAGAGGATTGGCCTCCAGGCTCCATCACTGTTTCTGTTGCTTGAAGCTGTTGAGTTCTTTTCATGACATCCATGCTTATTTGGCCAGATGGGAACATGGAAGGGAGGCAAAGCTGCCTTCTTTGAGCAAAGAGACAATACAGCGGGTAGAAGACGCTGAGAACCTCGGCGAGGCTCCTAGGCCACTCCCTGCAGGGACGTGCAGTAGCAGCTTTAAGGGAGTGCGAGAAGGGAGGCATGGAGGGACCTAAGGGAGGAAGGTAGGGCAGAGAGGGAGGAGCTGGGGGTGGAGAAAACTCACAGCCGCGGGAGCTACACCGGGAGGGGTCCTTTACTTACTGGCATCACCTGCCAGATGGAGACGCTGAGACAGCCACGGATGCTGTTTTAGAAGAATGAATCTGCTCCCACATTTTCATGCAATTTCAGGGTGTTGAAGGCTCAGCCCAATGGATGGATTGGTCAGGAAATCCTGCAGCTTGGGGTTGCTGTGGCTCCCAGGTATACACTTTTCCCCAGGAATACACCTTTTCCAAACAGCAGCCCCTGCACCTGCAACTTCTGGGTCAGCTGTGGGTGTGGGATCCGCTTCTGCAGAGGCTGAGGGCCCTACCCCCGTCATTCCCCGTCACCCAGCCCTGTGGCTTTTCAGCACCTCCGCCTGTTCTGGGCACCAAAAGGCATTTTCTGGTGTGTCTGGAGAGGCGGCAAGTGCCTGGTTGATGAGTCTCCGCTCTCTGCGTAAGTCTGAGCTGTTGGATGTTTTAGTAGGATATATGTCCGGGAGTCTGGGGGTGAGAGACATCCTGGCGTGGCCTGAGGGGTGGTTTTGTGGGGCACTGGGGGTTTGACTGCCCAGTGCTGTGGTCTTCCAACATGACTGTCCATGAGCTGGATTGGCAGTTTTAATTCTTTTGTCACCCAAGAAAGGAGACTAATGCCTCTGTTCCTGGTGAAAATAAAATGACTTAGTATACAGAGTGGCCTTGCAAAGAGATTGCATGCCGTAGGTGGTCATGGTTACAAGGTCCATTGTGTTACAGGGCAGTGTAGACCCCAGGCCCACAGCCAGCCCCTCTGTGTCATCTCCTGATTTGGTTCCCCGAGCCCTTTGCAGGTCCCAAAGCTCTGCCCGTCACGGCTGGCTAGCCCAGCCTGCACCTGCTGTTGGGGCCAAGTTGCTGCCCTCACAAACCTCTGCTGCAGAAAGCATCTCAGGCTCTTCAAATGCAGCCTCCAGCCCAGCTCCACCCGGCACTGGCCCCTTCATACTCTGTCCCATAAACTGCACCTTCTCTCTTCTGTATCCACAGAACTGACCCTCCTCAAGCCCCCAGCAGGTGCCCCAGGGACCCTATAACATCATACAGCACCCTGCATGCCAGGTGCTGCATCCCTGGGTCTCTTGTGTCCTTCATCCCCTAGCACCTGCTCCAGGGACCCCCTAACATCATACAGCACCCACTAGGCACCAGATGCTGAAGCCATGGGTCTCTCGCCTGTTTTCCCAGAGGGTCGGAGCCCCCAGCCTTGCCCAGCTGCTGCCCTTCCTCTGCCATCTCAAGCCCCCAGCCAGCCTCAGGGAGGGTAGAGTGGGCTGTGGACAAGCCCTCCTGGCTCAGTGCTCCTCACAGGGCAGATTCTTTCACTTACAACCTTTGTAAAGGCAGTTGCAGGCTTTCCTCCTGTAACTGATCTCCAGACAATTATAAGAGTAAAAAGTGTGCTTTTACCTTATTAGGTTACTTCTATTTTCAGCATGTACCCAAAAATGTACCATAGCACTGTCAGGCGTGGGCTGTCCCTGACAAGGAGCCTTGGGGGACCATGAACCTTGGCAGAACCTGCCCCCACCCCCTGACGCCCACATGCACACCCCGTAAGCTGATGAGACCCCCTTCCCTTCCTGCCTCCCTCTTGCCTCCCTCCTGATTCCTTTCCATTGCTCACCGGAGTGGCTTCCCCAGAATTCTGTAGCCCTGGCTGGTCCCTGAGTCCTGCAGGGTTTCCTACAGCCCCTCGGTGGCCAGCACTGTGTACAGCAGGGACTGGGGGTCAGCTGTTTGATCTGCTGTATCAGACTAAGAATGTTGAAGACTCAGCCCATGGATAGACTAATCAGGAAATCCTGCAACTCTGGGTTGCTGTGGCTCCCAGGTATACACTCCTCCCCCCAAACAGCAACCCCCACACCCACATCTTCTGGGTCACCTGTGGGTGTAGGATCCTCTTTTGATGAGGCTGAGGGCCCTACCCCCCATCATATCCCAATGGCCCGATTCTAACTCCCACTCACCCAGCCCTGTGGATTTTCAGCACCTCCCCTGATCAGGTGGGACTGGTCACCTTCAGATTAACCACAACTAAACAGAGTTAACAATTCAGTTCTCCCTGTCACAGTTTAGGCTGATGGCTCCTTTACTGGGCAGTCAGGACATACAGCATACCTGTCATCACAGGGGCTGTCTAGAGTAGAGGCTGGAAGGAAGCAGGTGGAGGTTGGGGTACACCTGAGCACACCTGCACCAGGTAGGGGGTGGCCTCTCTCTGGAGGTACCGAGCCTGAGGCATCCACAGGTTGTCCCCTGGGTACCCCCTCTCTTGAGGGAGGCCCCCCAGCTACCTCAGCCCTGAGGGCAAGATGAGTCCAGTGATGGGGAGGAGCGGCACTCCGTGCTCCGCCAGGGGACTTGAGTGCAGGAGGTTCTGCAGAAATGTACAGACTTTCCTGGGGGCAGCACAGGAAGTGGCAAGTGGGGAGGCTTCTGTGGCAGAGGGTGCTGGAAAGGATGCCTGAGAGTGAGCCAGCTGCAGGCAGAAGGGAGCAGGTCCTGGCAGGGGCTGCAAGGTTCAAAAGCCCAGCAGTGTCCAGGAGGAGGAGGACCTCGCAGCTGAGAACACATCCCACTGGCTGTGGGCGGGAGGATGGGTGACAGAGCTGGAAAGTCATCAGAAACCAGATCTGGAAAGGCCTCAGGACATTCTAAGAGCAAGTGCGGACCTCACTCTTGAGAACCCCTGAATGCCAGCACCATCGTCCCAGCAATTCACCTGCCTGTGCCAAATTTCTGACTCCTGTGCCCAGCAGGTCTGGGAGCACAGCCTATAAAGCCAGTGTCTGTGGGCTGAGCACTACCCGCGCCCCCAACCACACACACACACACACACACAAACACACAGAGCATGTGGTCTCTGCACAGAGCACACGTGGTCAAAGCAAACCTGAGCCTCCTCATTGCCCCACCTGTTCTGCAGGATAGAGATGACTTTCCCTGCTGCTGGAGCTCCTGAAAAATCCCACTTACAAACACTCAAGCCCGGGAGCCATCATCATCATTCTGATATTTGATGACCTTTAAATACAGATGCTCAATAAATGTTTCTTGAATAACCAAGTGAATAAATCTAAGGATGTCTCCATTTTCATTATTAGAGCGCATGGGCTCAGCAGGTGTAATGACAGAACCTGACAAAGGTCTAATATCCAGAATCTACAAGGAACACAAACAAATTTTACGAGAAAAAAACATCAAAAAGTGGGCAAAGGATATGAACAGACACTTCTCAAAAGAAGACATTTATGCGGCCAAGGAATGTATGAAGAAAAAAGCTCTTCAGCACTGGCCATCAGAGAAATGCAAATCAAAACCACAGTGAGATACCGTCTCACATCGATTAGGCTGGCGATTATTAAAAAGTCAGGAAACAACAGATGCTGGCGAGGCTGTGGAGAAATAGGAACGCTTTTACAGCTGGTGGGAGTGTAAACTAGTTCAACCACTGTGGAAGACAATGTGGTGATTCCTCAAGGACCTAGAACCACAAATATCATTTGACCCAGCAACCCCATTACTAGGTATATGCCAAAGAATTAAAATCATTCTGCCATGAAGACACATGCACACGTATGTTTATTGCAGCACTATTTACAGTAGTGTTGCCCCTTTTAACTGCCTGTCAAGGGAGCTTTGGCCTCCTCACTTTGGAGTGATGTCCGATGCTCTTGGAGTCTGTGTTTCCCGGAGGAGTATCTTCCGTCTTTGTACTCAAACTCTCCACTTAATTTGTTTCTGAATCTCATGATTTAAGGCTGACATGTAGAACCTGGAACTGCTCTCTGTGATTCGTTGCTTGGTCCTAAATGGGTCCAATACAAGTTTCGCCTTACAGAAGGGTCTAGGAGGTTGGGTGCTGGTCTTTCTAATTCTGGCTCTAGGTGCCCATGACTTGGTGAAGAAGAAAGGGGAAGGGACCTTCTGTTGTACCAGGGCCATTCTTGAGCAGGGCTCCTGTGGACAGCATTACCCGGTGCCCTCCAACTTTCTCATCTGGCCCCGTGATGCTCACAGCTGGGGAATGAGCTCTCTCAAGCATTCATTGTCTGACACCTTTACATGTGTATCTCCTTTAATCTCCCAGTAACACTATGGGGATGGACCATTGTTTCTTTTTTTTTGAGGTGGGGTATCACTCTGTCACCCAGGCTAGAGTGCAGTGGTGCGATCTTGGCTCACTGCAGCCTCCACTTCCTGGGTTCAAGCAATTCTCCCACCTCAGCCTCCTGAGTAGCTGGGATTACAGGGATGCCCAGCTAATTTTTGCATTTTTAGTAGAGACAGGGTTTCAACCATATTGGCCAGGCTGGTCTCAAACTCCTGACTTCAGGTGATCCTCCCGCCTCGGCCTCCCAAAGTGTTGGGAGTACAGGCGTGAGCCACTGCGCCGGGCCTGGACCATTGTTTCTATCTGTCAGATTAAAAAAACTGCAGCTTGAGAAGACAGAATGCTATGGATTAAAAAAAAAAAAAAAAGGAGAAAAACAAGTTTGTTGTGCAGGATGATGAAGTCATGGAGATCTAATAAACAGTATGGCAGTGATAACGAACAAAACTGCGTTGTGTACTTGACATTCGCTAAGGAAGTAGATCGCAAGTGCTCCCCCCAAAACACACACACACACACACACACACACACACACACAGAGTTATGTGAGGTGATGGGCATGGTAATGAGTTTGACGGTGGCAATCTCTTCACAATGTCTACGAATATCAAGACATCACATTGCACATCCTAAAAAGTATATCTAATTTTTATTTGTCAATCTTAACTGAAGAAGGCCAGGGAGGGGAAGAAGATGGAATTAGGTAACGCATGCAAAATGCCTCCAGTATCGTCTAGCACTTCAGAGTCAGCGTTCAACCACATTTCAATGAGCAACATCACCATCTTCATTGTCATCATGATCGTCATCAACCTAATGTCCTGCTGCTCTGGGATGTCTGGTGGAATTTCCAAAGTAAGAGTCTCGATCACAAAACGTGAGCTTGTTCCTGCCTCTCGGAGAACGACTGCAGGGTGTGTGAGGTTGCCGGAGCGGCACACACCCTTGGTGGGTGCGAGTTCTTGGTGCAGGCTGGCAGATGCCAAGTGAGGCCCCCACCCCACCCTCAGGTACTGAGCCCCACCTCCGTCCTTTCTAGGTCTGTCCTGAGTCTGGTTACCCCTGCCATGCGTTCATTTCTTTTCATCCCTAAGGAAAACTCACACTCACCTTTGCTGAGAACTACATTTATTTTTATCTGTTATTTATTCTCCTGACTCATGAAATTGCACCCTTCAGGATGCCAGTACAAAATGTCTAAAAAAATTCGTAAAAAATGCATGAAGTGGATGAAAGATGGTAGGCCTCTTTTATCTTCTGAAATATGGATTTAAATACTTCCACTTTATGATCCTGAGAGAAAGAATTAAATAAAAAGTAAGCACAAAAACGTCTTTATCAAACTCTTACTCCTTCAAACTTAAATTTTGAAAGCAGAAACGAAAACAAAGAAAAAGACCTTGGCCCAGCACACGAGCATCGTTCTCAAGGCGGTTGAGGGGCCCCGACGAGCTGCGGAGCTGAGACCTCTTGCCCTTCCGCCCTCACTCTGGTGCCTCTCACGTGCAGGTGGCAGCATTGACTGTCTGCCCTGGCTGTGGCAGTTGATGAGGACAGACAGCACCAGGGCTTGCTGGGGTCAAGAGGTGGATAGCACCCCCAGCCCAAGGGTCCACCCTAGACTCTGTCCAGCGAGGATGTGCTGCCCTCACAAGGCAGGGAGAAGCACAGGAACCCAGGCCCCACATTCCAGAGCCTGCCAGGGAGGTGGATGAGCTCATGTGTGTGCCCATGGGAGCACACGGAGAAGTCTGAGCCAGGACGTCAAAACAGGTTCACGGAAGGCCGATTAGGACAGGGCCTCCAGCCACCTGGAGTTTTTCACTGGTTGAGTCCAGCCCCACCCACGGTGGCCTCCCTGACCCTTGTCTTTCCCATCCTCCCTCTGCCACGCACCACGGCACCACTGAGAGCTGTTTCCGGAGAGGAAGGACTCCTGGCCACTCTAGCCACCTGGAGTCCCCAACCCCAACCCCCCTCTCCAGCTCAGGACCTGCAGGCCCAAAGCCAGGGTGGGGGCAGGCACCTGGCTTCTCCTGTGGGCTCATCCACTAATAATTCCTGGAGGAGCCAGATGCTGGCGGGCTGGAGTTTTGTTTCAAGGCATCAAGGGAATGAAATGGGCTGGAGGAGAAACAGGAAGAACAAAGAAGCTTTAGACAGGAAAGTCTGCGACCAGGGCAGAGAAGCCAGGTCCCGTTCCCAGGGCGAAGACAGCTGTGGAGACCTAATCAGGGCACTGGTTGGTCCAGGAGTCCTTCCTCTCCAGAAACAGCCCTCAGAGGTGCCACAGTGCACAGAGGAGGACAGGATGGGAGAGATGAGGGTCAGGGAGGCCACCAGGGATGGCGCTGGACTCAACCAGTGACAGCCATGGTGGGGGTGAGCCGGGAGGCATGTCATAGAGGACTCTACTGAGAGCCGCAGCTTCTGGGGAAGCCTTCCCCAGCCTAGCCCCCAATTCATACTGGTGAGGTGCCCCATTTTGCTGAAGAGGAGACGGACGTGGAAGTGTTTGCCTTAGTTCACACTTAAAGTGGCACAGGGGGCGTGATGGGGGATGAGCCCTGGAGGGCTCAGGGTGGGTGCTTCCCGGCTGTCCCTGGACTGAAGCAAGGGAAGGCAGCAGGGGATCTTGGGAGGTCAGAACTAGAAAGTGCCTTAGAGATCCTCGTCCCAACTGCCCGAGGGGACAGAGCGCCTCAGAGCCAAGGAGCTAGGCTGACTCATCCCAGGTCAAAGGGGAGCTGGTGACAAAGCCAGGGGACCCCGAGCCTTCACAATGCGGTCATCACAGGCCCTGACAGCATCAGGCGTTTCATCCCCCAGAGCGACTCAGGACACGTTTTGTGACTTAGCAGGAACCGGGGAAAGGGAGGTGTGTGGCGGCTCAAATGCAGTAGCTAAAAGCAGAAAACAAGTAACTGCAGAAGTGAAGGTGGTGGGGGTGGGGATTTATGCTTCTTTTTCCTCCAAAACACCTTGTCCTGGAACTGCCAGGTGTGCTCTGGGAAGGCCCCACTTAGATTGATTTCTCTGTTTTTGGGCACTTTCAAAAGGTCCTCTCCAAAGCCCAATCTATCAGCTCTGCCAATCGGTCACCAGGCAGCTCTGGGAACGGAGCCAGGGACTTGCAGGTGGTGCCCTCAGCAGAAAGATGAGCAGGGCAGTGCCTCTGCCAGGGAATCACCTCTGAGAGGTGAGCCCTAATGCACCCTGGGCCCCAGCCCAATGGCACGGAGGGATGCTCCCCACCTCCACTCACTGGCTTTGTGCTGTGGGGCCAGGCACCTATCTGGGGTGGGCTTCCCGGGATGCAAAGTCTGGATTCAGTGAAAACAATCCCTTGATCAGAGGGAGATTTTCAGAGGAACCAATGGTTCTGAGCTTTGCTGTCTTTTTTTTTTTTTTTTTTTTTTTTTGAGATGGAGTCTCTGTGTCCACACTGGATTGCAGTGGTATTATATTGGCACACTGCAACCACACCATCCTGAGCAATTCTCCTGTCTCAGCCTCCCAAGTAGCTGGGACTACAGGCACGTACCACCACACCCAGCTAATTTTTGTATTTTTAGTAGAGATGGGGTTTCACTGCATTGGCCAGGCTGGTCTCAAACTCTTGACTTCATGATCCACCTGCCTACGCTTCCTGACCACTTTTGTGCTAAAGCCCACCCCTCAGCCTCAGGTGGAGGCCTGAAAATGAACTGGTCTTACCCTCCTGTGCAGATGAACTACCTCTCAACCCCCGCACCCCAAAATACACACGCAGTGCCATCCCCTGCTGATTCCTCAGCTCAACATGCATTTCCAAGTCCGTGCCCACCAGGGAGCCACATCTGTCCCATGAACCCCCATCAGCCACGATTTTCACCAGGACAATGGGGGTTCTGGTGTCCTACCCAAGCAACTCGGATGCAGGTGCTGCCTGAGACCGCAGAAGGGAGGATGGTTCTGAAGGAAGCATGAGTGGGGGCATCGGTCACAAAGCTCAGCCCTGAGGAAAGTGAGCAGGAGGACACAAGACAGTGGCTTTGCAGGGACCCGCAGCCACAGGGGTGGGGCGCAGGGCATGGACTGGGGCCACGGACAGATCTGGAAGGCAAAATCTGCTGACAAGTTTAGAGAGGGTAAAGCAGGGGCCCCGATTCAGATTAGCTGTGGCCTGGGGGCACAGAGCCCGCTCAATGACTTCTGTGTCCTGGGTCCTGGAAAGGAAAGCAAGGTCGGGCTAGGGATGCGGCTGGAGGGTCCTGACCATGACAGCTGGGTCTCCCCAGGACACCGAGGGTACACAAGGCAGCTGCAGGGGTTGAGCACCCCTGAACAGGTGGCCCAGACCCCCAGTCCAGGTGGGAGCAGGAGGACACTGTAGCATCCTTAGTCCCCGCCCCCGCACGTCCTTCACCCTCGGCTACAGGGGGGACCAGGAAGGGCCCTTGCTGAGGCTGTCACAGGGCCCGGCCTGGGAGGGGACAGCCAGGTAGGCTACAGGAACCACTGCTGGTTTACGGTCTCCATAGGCTGTGAGCCACACACTGGCGGAAAGGGCAGGGCAGGCCAGGGTTCCTTGAGCACCAACCACGTGCTGGACACTCTCCTAAGCGCCGTCATCTCCTTTGAGACCCACAGGAACCATGAGGGGACCCTGCACTCTGACAGTGTGAGTGACTCCTACAGCCAGTGCCGGGTGCAGCCAGCAAGCAAGCCGGGGCCATCGGAGCCCCAGGCAGGACATGGATCAGCTAGCGTGGGAAGATGCTGGATGGATTTTCAAGATTGACAGCATTCATTGGAATGCCTGCATTATTCAGAGTTGACAGCACTGCTGGCCTCCATTTTTGCAGACTTTAAGTTGGAGGAATGCCTTCTGTGTTCCTCCTTCTTCACAGGTTAGCTGAAGCCACTCATCTCAGGCTGAAGGGGGTTGTCTTCTGCTGGGGGGATGTCCCTGGGGGAAGACTTTCCCAGTGGGGTCTCCCAACACACACGGACAGAGAACCAGCCGAAAACAGGAGGCCGCCCCGGCAGGCAGGAGGATGGTGCACGGATGGCTGGCTTGGCCCCAGGTCTCTGATGATGAAAGGATGTCATTGCACCAGATAACACTTGTCCCAGTTTAAAAATCACTCAGCCGTGATGCAGGATTGAAAGGTCAAACCTCCCTCCCTGCTAAGACTTCCTAAATTTCAGATGAACTGAAATCCATCTTAGCAAAGCCTCCAAGACAGAGGAGTTCTGGACTTTGTGTGGAGGAGGGAGTGGCCTGGGCGTGGGTGCTCACCACATCTCGTGGGGCAGGGAGAATGGGGGACCTGGGGGCCTCAGGTGGAAAGAATCAGGACAGGCTTGGAACGAGGACCATTTTCATGGCAGACATGCAGACCACATGCTTTGGCCGGGACAGGCTGGGAATCCAGAGAGACCTGGGAGCCACCAGCCGCCCCTCTAGGCCCTGGTTTCTGCGTTTGAGAAGTGGGGACATTAGTTCCTCGCCAGGAAGTTGTAGCGAGGATGGGATGAGACCCAGCGTTGCAGGCAGTGCTTAGCAGGCATCCCATGACACGGGTTCCTTCCCTCCCTCTCCCCCCACCCACTGCTGAGTTTCCTCACAGGAACTTCCTAGCTACAAGTGTCATGTGGGGCGGATGCAGTCTGTGTGTCATCATGTCCTCCTTCCAAGCCTGTCCTGATTCCTCCTACCTGAGGCTCCCAGGTCCCCTATTCTCCCTGCCCCTCGTGGCATGGTGAGCACCCACGCCTGGGCCGTTCCCTCCACCATCCAAAGTCCAGAACGCCTCAGTGTTGAGGGAGGCTTTGCTAAGTGACATGTGGGGCTGATGGGTGATGGCAGAGCTGGCGTTTGTTGGTACCTGGCAGGACACCATGGTTCTCTGTGGACGTGGCTCCTGCCTGGATGAGCCAGGCTCAGGAAGGGCAACCCCTCAAGACACAGAGTTACCTGTGGCTCAAGCCAGGACTTACAGCTGGCTCCACACAAGTAGAAACTAGGCTTATTTCCACCTGGATGGTTCAGGGGAGCCAGCCAACGCCTGACTGAGGACAGGCAGGAATGGGCTGTGTGGCCCCTCTCACCCATAGCTCATGATGTCACTGGTCACATAACAGTCAAGCACTTAAAATACCTAGTGGGCCCTCCAGTACCTTAATTTGTGTTTCTAATTAAAACAGGAAACAAGAGTCGGAGAAAAGAGAGATTTTTAGGGGCATTCGTGATTGAGGTGACTTCCTGGAAGAATGGGCCATAAAGCTGTCTGTAACAACCTGTAAGGTAAGGTCGTACATCCAGGAAGAGAGGCTGCAGGATTCAAAGGCCAGGGAAACCCAAGGGAGGACAGCATCCACCCACCTGGAGATGGCACTGCCCAGGGCCCCAGGGTCTCCACAATGTTTGTGCCCCACAGATTCAGATGTTGAAGCCCTAGCCCCCACCGTGATGGTAATTAGGAGGTGGAGTTTTGGGAGGCAGTTAGGGCTAGAAGAGGTCATCAGAGTGGGGCTTATGCAGTGGGATTCACACCTTTATACAGAGACATAAAGAGTTCCCCCTCTCCCCTTCATGAGAGGACACACCTGCAAACTAGGAGGTGGAGCTGCATCAGGACCTGATCACAGAGTTCCAGCCTGCAGGGCTGTGAGAAAATAAATGTCTGCTGTCTAGGCCCAGCCTGTGGCCTTTGGCCTTTGGCCTTTGGCTGTGGCAGCCCCAGCTGAGGAAGACCAGTTACAGGGAAAGCTTTTTAGAAGATAGTCCTAGAGCTAGGTCTTGAAGGGTGGAGAGGGCATCCAGAGGCAGAGCCACTGTGCAAAGCAGGTGGCTACCACAGTGGGTGCTGGGGTGTCCTAGAGGTCCCCAGTCATGCTGGCAGAGGTTCCAGGGAAGGGACAGAGACTGGCCTCTCCTGGAGGACTAGGGAGGTGTCCGAGGCTGCATCTGGGGGTTCACTAGTGGTTGGCCTGATCAGAGAATCGGGAGGGCATTTGTGGAAGAAGAAACGGGGTCTGCACATCACTGGGTGTGGTGTCTCCCACAAGTGTGGGAAGGTGAGGTCGGCTGAGGCCAGCAAAGGGGGTTGGGGAAAGATCTTAAATCTTGGGAGGTCTTCAATTCCATCATCAGAATTTTATAACTTATTGAGGGAGGGAAAGAGTACAGCGCAAGACCTTTAAGAAGAGAGAGGCCTCTCCCGAGCCTCAGCTCCCAAGGGTGCACCATGGTGCCAGACCCACCAGAGCCACAGAGTTGGAGCTTCCATCCATCTTCAAGGGATTTGCACTTGAGGGCTGAGAGAACAGAGAGCATGGGGGTTCACAGAGACACCTCTTGCAAAGGTGACTTTCAGGGCACGGTCACGGGAGAGGGTGCTGGGGTCTTCAGTCTGAGACTCCACAAGGCGTCGCTTTTCTGTGAGGGACTGGGGCATGGGACGACCAGTGATGGCAATCTGTTCATGTTCTCTGGTGATCTTCCCAGCCCCCAGGTGACAGAGGAATCACTGAGCTGTAGGTCATTCCATTGCAGAGTCTAATTATGACACACGGTGTGTATTTGTGTTCTCATGAGACTGTTATCAAGTCTCCTGAAATGGAGCCACATTCTCGGGGTGAGGAGAGAGGTGTTACCTGCACCACCCCATCCGGCATCTGTCTCCCCCCAGACCTGCTGGTTTGGAGAGGGGCCTTGATAACTGGAGTCGTTGTGGTCTTAATAATCTCTGCCCATACTAATTGACTCACCCCAAGTGGAGAGGAGCTGGCAGATGACGCTTTAATATGGAAACAGGTGCCTCCATCTTAATGAAGTTGTGGCAGCCACCTGCAGAGCCCCAGGCTGGAGCGCTTCATCCACAGGAGCAGAGCAGCCCAACTTTGAACTTGAAAATCATCACAGAACTTGGGGTTCAAATACCTCCCCAGAGACTTGGGGTTTTCTTTGCTGTTCTAATAGAAAATGATCTTCCAAATAAGTTTTTCTATTCTGAAAATGTGTAGAAGAAACTACAAAGTCCAGCAAGGTAGAGACTACGAAAATAGGTTGTTAATTGTGCAATTACGTGCAATCCACTGGGAGGGCAACACGGGACATGCACTTCATGATCTTTTAAAGAAGATCTGACATGAGTTTTGTGCCAAATCAGCAAAGGACACGTTTGTTTAAACCAGCCAAAGTTTCCATCAGCTAAGTCCAAATGAAGAAACCTATCTCTACCATCCTGGCCGTGGTGAAAGTCTGTCTCTACTAAAATATAAAAAATCAGCTGGGGGTGGTGGCACATGCCTGTAGTCCCAGCTACTCGAGAGGCTGAGGCAGGTGAATCGTTTGAACCTGGGAGATGGAGGTTGCAGTGAGCTGAGATCGTGCCACTGCACTCCAGCCTGGGTGAAAGAGCAAGACTCCTCTTCCAAAAATAAATAAATAAATAAATAAATAAAAAAGCTAAGGGTCATCCTGAGCATTGGCTTCAGAGACAGGCCTGAGTTCAAATCATTCCAGCCTAATGCATGCCTTGGGCAAGTTTTGAAACCTCCATTTCTTTACCTATGAAAAGAAAATGATGCTACTTGCCTTTCAGAAAAGTATTCAGTGAGATAACCTGTCAGAAAGCTTGGCACATAGTAGGTGCTTGTTTCTATCTACTTGTACTTGTTTCTGTTTCTTTTTCTATCCCCTCAGCCCTTAAGCCTATGGTCTTGCGTATGATATGTACCTTATGAATGCTTACGATTATAGATACACTCTAAGTGCAGGATGAGGACTAGAGGGCAATGTTTAGAGCAGGGGAAGTCAGTGGACCTGGATCCAAATCCTTGCTCTGCTACTTGCTAGCTGTAAGCCTTTGAGCAAATCACCTTTCTGTGCCTTGGCTTCCTTAACTGTAAAATGGGAGATGGCAATACTGTTGTCTTCATAGGGTTGATTAGGACTAAATGAGACCCTGCAAATAAACAGCAGAGCTTGGCACACGTGAGGTGCACAGTACTTAAACTTGATTGAGGCTGTTTCTGCACGTACTGCACAGTTTCTGTTCACCGTCAGTTTTCAGGAAATGTGAGTTAACCTGTGGGGTGTCCAGAACTGGAAGGTGGGTGAACCTCAAGAGAAGGCCATAGGATGGCAGTCTCTCCAGGAAAGGGATGACCGTTCACTTTCTGGATTCCCCCTAGTGTGACACCTATTAGTGTTGCCCAGCTCACACCAGTCACAGGGGCTGGGTGCTCCTTGAAGTCAGAGTGAGCTGTATCTCACTCATCTATGAAGCTCAGACCAGGGCCTGACACATGGCACAGGCTCAGCAACAGTTAAGGTGAACTGAGTTAGAGGATGACTTAACAATATATAGGCTAACAAAGGGTGATTTGTTACCAGAAGTAGAACCCCTCTGTTGCTCTGTTCGAAGCACTTTACATTTTGATCCTGACAACAACCTATGAGCTAGATATTATCCATTTTTAAAATGTGGAAACAGAGAGGCTAAGTAATTTGCCCAAAGTCACACAGCTAGTAAACAAGGACAGAGGTGGGATTTGAACCCAGGCTACCTGGCTCTAGAACCTATGCTCTTAACTCCAGCATTACCCCCAGCCCCAGTCCATCCATGTTACCATATCTGCAACCACGAATTTCCTCCCTCAGCTCTCCTACTCACCCCCCTCTTCTCCTAGCTGAGCCTGGGCCCTATGCAGCTCAAAGAATGGAAATTCTCCCCCACCCGCCTCAGCCATCTGCCTCCCCCTTTGCTGAAATAAAGCCACCGCCACAGCCGAAGCCACCACCGGGTCTCTTGCTTATTTCAAGTCCTCCTAAAGCTTGTTGAGTTCTTAACTTATTAAAGATAAGCACATGGAAATAGGGAGCAAATCTCTTTATTTATGACATAATCTCCAGCCCAGAAAAGCGGCAGGAACAGTGTTGCCTATATTAGGGAACCAATAGGAAAAAAATCAATTAGATCCGCCAGAGCGTTTCGCTATTAACTTCCTTCTGATGTTTCTCTTAAGGCTGGCCATAGGGATCTCCACCAGCAGCCGAGGTGGAGAAGAGAGTAGAGCTTTGTAGGAATAGAGGAAGGAATGTCACAAGGAAGGCAGCCGACCAGGCTTCCAGACAGACAGGAGAATTTCTTCATCATGGTCTCCTTCACTGCTTTCCAAATCTCATTTAACCTCCATGTTTCTTGCAGCAATTTCAGTTTTTGTTTTTTGTTTTTTTTTTGAGATGGAGTCTCACTCTGTCACCCAGGCTGGGGTACGGTGGTGCTATCTATCTCGGCTCACTGCAACTTCCGCCTTTTGGGTTAAAGGTATTTTCCTGCCTCAGCCTCCCGAGTAGCTGGGACTATAGGTGTGCGCCACCATGCCTGGCTAATTTTTGTATCTTTAGTAAAGACTGGATTTTACCATGTTGGCCAGGCTGGTCTTGAACTCCTGACCTCAGGTGATCCACCCGCTTTGGCCTCCCAAAGTGCTGGGATTACAGGCATGAGTCACCGTGCCTGGCCTTCAGTTGTATTTAGGGGCAGGGGAATCATTTGGTTACTCTTGACTTCTTGTAGACTTGAACCCCAAGTCTGACCACATTTTTGCAAGACTCGTCAAGGTCAGGATCCACCTCTTTCTGGAAGAAAAATATTCTGGAGGGGCTCTTCTTGCCTGATTTTTAATAGGATCTTTTGCTGGATAATTATGCCTCAAACACCCCATGCAGTCATCAAATGAGGTCTTCACCTCCATCTGCCTGACTCCAGGAGCACTTTCTAAGCTAGCTCCTAGAGATAGGGCTCACCCTTATTCCTGAGAGCCTCTGGTGAGGGGGATGCCCTAGCTCCCATAGTAACCCCAGAATTCATTTCCTCAAAGGCAGGGGATCATGGCTTGTTCAATAGTTTTTCTTCAGTGTCAGGCATGTAGCAGGGCCTCAGTAAATAGCCACAGGATCAATAATTATTATAAGAGCTCCATTGATAGAAGGCTTGCTCTGTGCCAAGACTGAGAAAGGTGATTTGTTACCTGAAGTAGGACCCCTCTGTTGCTCCTTGAACCAGACGACAACCCAGAAGAGCCTGCCAGTTTTGTCGTTTTGTTTTTCCTCGTCTTGCTATTTGGCCAGGAGCAGCAGTAGCAGCAGCTCCAAGAAGTGGGTATTATTATTATTATTTGAGTCAGTCTCACTCTGTTGCCCAGGCTGGAGTATAGTGGCACAATCACGGCTCACTGTAGTCTCAACCTCCCCAGGCTCAGGTGATCCTCCTACCTTGGCCTCCCAAGTACTTGGGACTACAGGCATGCACCACCACGCCCAGCTGATACTTGCTTTTTTTTTTTTTTGAGATGGAGTCTCGCTCTGTTGCCCAGGCTGGAGTGCAATGGCTCGATTTCAGCTCACTGCAACCTCCGCCTGCCAGGTTCAAGTAATTCTCCTGCCTCAGCCTTCCAAGTAGCTGGGACTGCAGGCACACGCCACCATGTCTGGCTAATTTTTTATATTTTTAGTAGAGACGGGGTTTCACCATACTGGCCAGGCTGGTCTCGAACTGTTGACCTCGTGATCCGCCTGCCTCTACCTCCTAAAGTGCTGGGATCACAGGCATGAGCCACTGCGCCCAGCCTGATATTTGTATATTTTTTTTAGAGATGGGTTTTCACCATGTTGGCCAGGTAGAGGAGGAAGCTGAGTCAGGGAGGAGAAGTAACTTGTCCAGGCTAATAAGTGAATTAGGTATTCTATGTCCACCCACTTTTGGTCATTAGGAAGTTCTTCTTGAGGTCTAACCTAAACTTTTCCTGTTCCAGCAGCACTGATTCCTTCCTAGTCCCATGAAAGCACAGATCAGCTTCACTGCCCTTGCAAACTTCTCTCAGCTTAGGAGGGTCCACCCGCTCTTTGCACGTTGTTGACTTGAAATGAATATTAAACACCAAACCTCATAGAGGCCAGCCCTGCAGGGCAGGCAATGAACCAACCCTCCTCATGCCTGTTCATTATTATAATTAATATTGAGCCGAGGTTGGTGGCGACCTGGCCCTCGCCAGGTATTTGGGCTATTTTAGCAGCTTATTCAGATCAATGACAGACAGCTCCGAATAGATAAACTCCCTGCCATCTAGACGAATCAATTTCAACACTGCCGTCACAACAAGCCCAAGAAATCAATCTGATTTCAGGCGACATGGTAACTCAGTGCTGGGTGAGCTGGTTTTAATTTCCGCGTGGCTGAGACCCAGCTTCCTCTGCTCACTGAAGCACCCCTCTTTCCCAGCTGATGCTCTATGCACACAGATGCCCAGGGCCCTCAGAGGGCTCAGGCCAAGGGGGGCAGCCACATGGCGGACAGGGTACCAGGAAGCTGTGTTACTTTGAGGAAGGCTCTTGACCCCGCAGACCCAGAAGGAGCTGACTCAGATCCACTGCTGGGATCCTTGTTTTGCTGGCTTCAGCTTCGGTTTTCCGCTGCCCTTTGCAAAAAACCAAGCCTGGAGGCTTTTCTGGGCTGCCTCCCAAATCAAGGAGCTGCAGAGGTAGGCTGCCTATCTCAGGCACCAGGACAACTGCCCTTTTTGGTCTGGGAGATTGAGTTTGTCTGGCAGGAGAACAAAAAACTCATCAGGACAGATGTAGTCATGTACTGGGTGCTTAGTTTATGTCCAGGGACCATGCTAAGTAGCTTATACACATCATTTTCTTAACCTTCGTAGCAGCCCAAAGAGATTGGTAGCAATGATCCACATTTTGCAGGGAAGAAAAACAAAGCTCAGAGAGGTTAAGTAACTTGTCCTGAGTCACGCAGCTTGTAAGTGGTGGAGCCTGGATTTGAACCCATGTCTATTAGACTTCTGTGCCTAAGCTTCAGCCACCACACTCTCCTATAGATGACATCAGAGGTGCCCATATTCTTTCCCTGCCTGGATATTGCCTGGTTAAGTAATTCTCACTTTAGAGAGGAGGAAGTAGATTCTGACAGGAGAAGCCAGTGCTTTTCCTCCAGGCGCCCAGGGAAGGGGAGCCTTTCTCATGAATTCTTACAATCAGCAATTGTTCCCTGAACTTTCATCTCGATGTTTCAGGGACTGAGTAGAGGATGTTGAGGGATGAGAGGGTCAAGAGGCTGAGCTGGCCTCCTTCCCGCACCCCAGCTCTGTACCACCCTACTTCCACCTGCCCCATTAACAGATCACCAGGACAGGCAGCAGCGTGCTGGGAGATGTGGCTTTGGAGTCAGCGGATCTGGGTCCAAATTCTAGCCCAACTACAACTTATTTGTTGAATATACCTGGGCAAGTCTCAACCCCTTGGAACTTCCTTCATCCTGTCCACATGGTGGGGATAATATTACTCAAACCACAGGTTGTGAGGATTAAGAGGGAAAATTGCATGGAAAGTGCCTGGCATAGAGTGGGTCCTCAGTAGGCATTGGGTTCTTTCCCACTTTCTTGTCCCCACTCTTTCTGAAACCCCTTTGCCTCGGGTGCCCAGTTCTGAATGGCAGAGGTCAGGGCACTTCAAATATGTTTTAGCTAAGAAACTCTTCTTTTTTTCTGAGACAGAGTCTCACTCTGTCATCCAGGCTGGAGTTCAGCGGCATGATCTCAGCTCACTGCAACCTCTGCCTCCTAGGGTCAATCAATTCTCCTGCCTCAGCCTCCTGAATAGCTGGGATTACAGGAGTGCAGCACCACACCAGGGTCATTTTTGTATATCTATCTATCTATCTATTTATTTATTTTTGAGATGGAATTTCATTCTTATTGCCCAGGCTAGAGTGCCATGTATGATCTCGGCTCACTGCAACCTCCGCCTCCTAGATTCAAGTGATTCTCCTGCTTCAGCCTCCCGAGTAGGTGGGACTACAGGTGCGTGCCACCACACCCAGCTAATTTTGTATTTTTAGCAGAGATGGGGTTTCATCATGTTGGCCAGGCCAGTCTTGAACTCCTGACCTCAGGTGATCCACCTGCCTCGGCCTCCCAAAGTGCTGGGATTACAGGCGTGAGCCACCGCGCCTGGCCCATTTTTGTATTTTTTTTTGTAGAGATGGGGTTTCACCATGCTAGCTAGGCTGGTCTCAAACTCCTGACCTCATGATCCACCCGCTTCGGCCTCCCAAAGTGCTGAGATTATAGGTGTGAGCCACTGTGCCCGGCCAGCTAAGAAACTCCTTAATCAAAAGATACTTTATGAGGATGACAAGGAACAAAACAGATCAAGGAGGAGTTGGTCAGATGGTGCTAGGGGCCGGGAGTTCTCCTGGCTTGAACCCCTCTCTCACCCCAGCCCCATAACAGCTGCTCAAGTGCTTTCCTCAAGCCCTGGGCCAGTGCCTAAAGAGCTGCCTCACTCAGGTGTCTTAGGTCACAGGCTTCTCAGGAGCTCAGAATTGATCACATCTGGTGATTTCTGGCCCCAACATGCTCTCTCAGTCACCAGCTACCTTGAACCTGTTCTGGATTCAGGGCATGACAATTTAGATGCCAAATGGGCAAAGCTGCTTCTGGCCGCAGGGAGGCCGTATACAGCTGCTCTAGGTGGAAGGTGGGGCTGGGCATCACAGCTGGGAGAGGCATAGATTGCGGCGGGGTGGGGTGGGGGTGGGGGGGGGACAGATGACCCAGGATTGTGCTGGGGGTTTCTGTCTGTCTTGGGCAGCAATGGACCTGCTGGCTCCCATGGGAAGTAGATGCCTGTTCACCGGGCTCAGCCCTTAATCTTCTCCCCAAGCCAGGCAGGGACCATAGGAAGCGAAGGCCAACAGGGAGGGTGACACACCACACCATACAGTGAGCAAGTGACAGAAGTGAATTCAAACCCAGGTCTGTGGGCTCCAGAGGGCTGGAGCTGCCCTAGACTCTCTCCTGTCTATACAGTGGCTGTCCTCTATCTCCAGCTCTCTGCAGAGAATTATCTATCAGCCCTTTCACCTGCAAACACAGAACATGAAGAGACAAAAATTATAGGAGGAGGGACTGGGATTAGCTACTGGGAAGGACTTCCTGACTCATTAGCTTGTCTCTAGAAAAGGTTATTAGAGAAACAGTGTGCTCTCTCTCTGGAGGGATTTCAGATGGGGCTTCTGTTCAGCTTTCCACCTCCTGATAGCTACTGAGAGACAAGATGACCCCTGATGTGTATGGCTTTGTTTTTCCTTAACGTTTATTTTTTTGAATAGGTAATACCTGTATGTGGTTCAAATAATAAGGGTACAAAATGTTGTTCACTGAACTCTCCCTCTAGCCCCGGTCTCCAGGTTCCCCTTCCCAGAAGCAAGCAATGTTGCCTGCTCCCTGTCTAGACATATGCAAGCAAACACGGACACATACTCTCTTGAGTCCTATTTTTAATACACAAGATGTAGCATCCTCTGCAAGCTCTTCTGTGCCTTGCTTTTGTCACCCGACAATATATCTTGGAGATTACTCCGAATCAGTACATAAAGAGCTGCCTCACTCTTAGGTGTCTTTTTATGGTCACGGGCTTCTCAGGAGCTCAGAAGTAATCACATCTGGTTTGATTAGCTTCACATTTCCATTTACAACGTCCCTGCCCAGAGAGGGCAGGAAACCTCTCCAAGGTCACGCAGCAAGGACTAGCGACGCGCTCAGGGCTTCACCCCCTCCTCCCTCCTCCGTTCTCAGCTTCTGTCCTCCGCCACCTCGAGGCTGAGCGCCGCCCAGGCGACCAGCTGGGAGAGGGAGAGGTCTCTAATTGAAATGCCCTCGCGCTGTCCATTCGCGATCGGCACCTGGAGGGGCACGCGGTGCGCAATGCGGGCGGGGCCGCGGGGCGCCGGGAGCTGGCGGCGGCCAAGTGCCCACGTGGGTGCAAGCGAGGCCGGGCTGATTCCCCGGGAACCCCCGCGCTGCGTGCTTCTCAGTAATGAGCTCCCAGGGCTCGAGGTGAGCTTCCCCGGCTGCTCACACGGCAGCCGCGTGGCAACAAAGAACACGGGAACTTTTTTCTTCCGTGCCTGACAGCTCATTAGAATAATTAATTTACTCTAGCGTTTGCAGTTTAAAGGACATTATTTACTGGTTAATTGTTGTTATTACAAAATGTTAAATATCATTATTTATTTCCCAGGCCCTGACAGTTTTTCTGACAGGAATTTATTAGGTGAGACTGCATCACCGGTGGGCATCCCTCTGCAGGGCGGCCTAAGGTGGGGAGTTTGCCCCTAGGCCTAGCTCTCTAGGCAGGGCGGGCACTCTGAGGGGCAGAACATGAGGGGCCCACTCCAGGACAAATGGTCATTGTCTCCTCCTCACCCTCCTATTTCTGCCTCCCCGTGTGTGTGGAGAGTGGGGCAGGGGGCTGGCAGACAGGGGACATGCCTGGCATAAAGCTGCAGTTTAGGGGTCAGGTTTGCAGTTACTGGAGGCCCAGTGGCCAGAATGAGGTCCAGACCTTGGGTCCTTCCCGTAAACAGTTACTTCCAAGAACGTTCCCCTCTCTAAAACGAACAGAATTGAAGAGCTGGAAGGAAGCCAGGTGGTCTGCTGGTGCTGAGCACAGACCAGTGGCCTCTAGGCTGTAAATGGCCTATGGACTGGAGTTTGACCTATTCAACAGACTTCACATAAAAATCCACTTTGCAAGCTTCCCTTGAAAGATCAGAAAATCTTGCCACAAGACTTGACCCACAGTCTTGCATCAATTGGTGACATTCAGCTGGCACAGAAGGGCAGCGCTGTGCAAGGAGCATGCCTACTCCCCAACAAAGGGAGGGTGTCACCTTCCCCTTTTGTTGCCCTCTCTACATTATTTTCCTGGCCTCTGTGGGCATTTGAGTTTTCAACCCCAATTTGCTCTAATGATCACATATAGATGAAGAAAATGAGCCCAGAAAGGTTAGGTCTCTGACAGCCAGGACCACAGCCCCAGTCTGCTTTTCACCACACTGTGCTGCGCCTGAAGTTCTCTGCTCCCACCTCCTCTGGGTCCAGCTTAGAGTGAGTTCAGACAGGGAGCGTGGGTCTTCAGCAGCTTCAGGGGCGGGAACAAGAGGTAGCCTAGTGAGAATTTATAAGGATCATGGCCTTATAAATAGCGTGTACTTATTCATTCAGCAAACTGTTTCTGGGGATCTGCTACGTGACATATTAAAATGATTAGGACCCAAATTGTGCTGTTGAGGAACTTGGTCTGGGGACATTGTTCATGAAACAAGTACACCATGACAATACAAGGAGGTGTCCGAGGAGTAGAGGCATAGGAAGATGTGATTGGTGGGACTGGGGAGAATTAATCCTTTATGCAGCATTTTCTAGGCTAGGTGGATGGCCTGCATCCTCACACACAGACGCACAGGCCTTATTTAATTCTCACAACATGGCAGATTGAAAATATCTGTCATCAGCTGATAAATAGCAGCTATATCAGGCCTCGGACTTGCTGTCTAGATTCTTCCCCCAGGGTAGGCGCCTGCAAGCCACTCCAGTCCTAGGGACCTTCTGTTCTAGCAAGTGGCACTCTTGCCATACAGTCTGTTGACTGGAACCCACATCTCACAACCAGGCTGATTACCCTCATTTTACAAGTGAGGAAACTGAGGCGCAGAGACAGGTGGCAGAAGCTGGGTGTTGACCGGTGAAATGGGCCCTGGGAAGAAGAGAGAATTGTCTGAAACCAACACCCAGCCCCGGGAAATGAGGGCCTTGCTGGCAGACTTCAAACAATGGCCCTTTAGACAAGGTCTTGGGTCCCATCCTTTCCTCCCCAGGAACCTGACAGCAGTGGGTAGCCTCAAGGAAAATGTGGAGAACCAAAGGGAGATGAAAAGTTCTTTGAAAAACTACAAAAACAGGTTCAACTGAGCCATTACTGTTGCTATGCTGTATATTATTATAAAGTTGTTTCTGGCTGGCAGCCTGGTTTATTTTAGACCCTACCTCATTTCTTTCAGGTTATAGGCCCTAATTCCTTGTCTGGTGAGACAGAGAGAGACCAGCACTATTGGAGTGAATCTTGAGCTGATTCAGAAACTGTACAGCTTGAGGAATTTTACAGATCCTCAGAATATCAGGGCTTGCTGTCCTTTGGAGGTCTTCACCACCCCCCTCATTTCATTTTATTGCCATATTAAATTTTTAAAAATTTAATTCATTTTTTGGAATAGGTGATACGTGCTCAAGGTGCAAAATTCAAAAGGCATAAAACAGTATGAGGTGAGCAGGCTCTCCCACTGCTCAGAGGCAGCCAGTGCCGGCAATTGCCTCTGTTTCACTGTATTCAAAAATAGCATTGTTTCTCTTTTCTGATCATGTAGAAAATACAGTAATTTTTGCAGAAGAAAGTAAAAAATCATATGCAATCCACTATTTGGAGTTGAACATTGAACATTGTTCACATTTTTGGTGTTCACATTTCAGCCAGCCTTTTCTCTTTGCATAGAAGCATGCATCTATAGTCACAAACTTGTATAACCTGGTTTTATTACTTGTTTACATTAAATATGATTCTTCAAAAATACAGATCGGAGAGAATACAAACTAAACTGATAACAGTGAGTACCTTGGGGGAAAATAATGAGGTTGGGTAAGGATTAAAGGGAAATTTTTTAGAATGAAAATATATTGATATATTACTTCCTTCTGTTTTTCCTTTGGAATCTGATTTTAAATGACTGGCTCAGAAGGCTACTATTTAATCAATCCTTTATTATTGTGATTTTAAGATATTTGTAAGTCTTGCTCTTACAGATAAAGCTGAGATGGACATTTTTGTATTTTTTTGTAGGTTGGAGCAAAAGTAATTGTGGTTCTTGCCACTGAAAAGTAATGGCAAACCTAGGCCAAGTGTGGTGGCTCATGCCTGTAATCCCAGCACTTGGGGAAGCCGAGGTGGGTGGATCACCTGAGGTCAGGAGTTCGAGGCCAGCCTGACCAACATGGAGAAACCCTGTCTCTACTAAAAATACAAAAGTAGCCGGGCGTGGTGGTACATGCCTGTAATCCCAGCTACTCGGGAGGCTGAGGCAGGAGAATCACTTGAACCCAGGAGGTGGAGGTTGCGGTGAGCCAAGATGGTGCCATTGCACTCCAGACTGGGCAATAAGAGTGAAACGCCATCTCAAAAAAAAAAAAAAAAAGGAAGAAAGTAATGGCAAACCTAATATATCTTTGCACACTTATCTAGTATTTCCTTGGTGGGGGCTTTAAGAAATGGAGCTGCTGGGTCGAAGGTGGTGTTACTTTATGGCTTTTTGATCCATCATATCAGATTTCTTTCCCTCTGGGCTGTCCCAATCTCCTGTTCCATTGGCAGAGACTGACCCTACTCCCACATCAGATTTGTTCAACACAGCACACACGTAAGGTCTGTGAGATAGTAAGGCAAACTCATGGGAGGCTGGGGAAGCTTCTTCTCGAGGTAAAGAACCCTAGGATGCTGGCAGCAGCCCAGAGGGGACCTCAGTCGCCAAAGGGAAAAGGAGGAGGATCAAGGAATGGGTATAGAACCCCTAGGCAGGTGGGGCAGGGGCCTCCACCAGTCCAAATCACAAAGCCAAAGGTTGTACAGGAACAACCCAAGGCTGGACCCAGATCCTTCCCGACAGGGATCTAAATGCCAGGGAGAGTACAACCCCACCTTCTGCAGTGGCGCAGCTGAGCTAAAGGCACAGCCGAGTTGGCTCCTCTTGGAGTTCTTGTAGCCCATGAGAGTGACATGGCCTCAAGTTCATGTGGACATGGAGGACCTTCTAGGACTGGCTCCAACTCCTGCCTTCTCTAAGTGCCTCAGTCTTCTCTTTGATTCTAGGTGCCTGTCACTGCTCAATCCTTTTAGGTGTCACCCACAGCCTTTGCACTCTTAGATTCTCTAGCAAGTTGACCTGTCTCATTTGGAAAGCTTCAGAAGAAATAGGGCAGACACAAGATGGACTTGTTGATTTAATTGAAAAGATGGCATTCCGAAAGCACCCCCTCCCCTCTGGAGCCTGGCATCTCCGCAGTAGCTGAGGTTTCCTCTTGGTGGGGCAAAAAGAGAAAGCCCAAGACTGCATCTCATTGGTGAGATGAATAATACATTTGAAGCATCTCACAAACTGTGTTTGATCCGCCTAAAGCTTCAACCGTTAACGTATTTCTCTTTATCCCCAGCAAGGGAGGGCTGGGAACTGTCAACATTTTCCTTTCTGCCTAATTTGCGCCTTCTCCATAAAGAGAAAAGCAAGGGCTGGGGGAGGGAAGGAGGCAAGGAAAGAGACGGGTGACACACGCTCCCTGGAACAACGCAGGGAGCCACGGGACTGGGGGTGCTCCCAGGGCCTGGGAACCCCGGGGGTCATCAGGACACAGCAAGGGGCGGTTGGCTCTGGGGAGAGGGGCTGTGCTATGTGTGCTGGGACCTGTTTGCAGGATTGTGTGCCCTTAAGAAGTCAGTCCCTTGGAGGTTCGGTCTCCTGTGTTTCTGGTGGGAAATCGGAGGTGGGAAATTGAGCCTTGCCAATTGCCAGGCACCAAAGATGCTTCCTTTATCTCATGGGAAGCAGAGAGTAATGGCAAACCTAGGCCGGGTGTGGTGGGCAGTGTTAAAAACTGCCCCGACTGAGCTCAGGGGCAGCACTGTGCCCGTGTTTCTACCTACATGCTTCCAGTCACTCCGTGTGTCTCTCTGCAGGCCGACCTTAGTGCTAAGGATCCTATCCAAAGCCACGCTGAGGGTGAAAGTCAGGCTCCCTGGCCCAGAAGGTCAAGTTCTTAAGTGTGGTGCCATTCTCCCCCTCCCCCAGTCTCCATGACTTTGCCAACCCAGGCTCCTATTCTGGAGTAGGGTGGTTAGGAGCACAGACTCTGGAGAAGGTGGCTGTGTTCTGAATCCTCTCACCAAACCTCACTTTCCTCGTGTGTAAACGGAGGTGTTAACAATAATACTGACTCCATTGCATTGTGGTGAGATTAAATAAGTAAATATCCTCAGGTTCTCAGAGCAGTTCCTGGAGCATAGGACGCGCTGTGTGTATTAGCTTGTTTGTATTTTTCCCACTTCAATGAGCTGGTCTACGTGTGTACGAGCTCTTATTCCACAGTCTGGTAGCAGCCACCCCCTCCCAGCTGGCCTTGAACCTATTTCATCTCCCCTGTTGAGACAACCCATCTCTGTCTCAATCCTAGCCTCCTTCCTCCCCTGCCCAGCCTGGTGTGGGACCCCACCATCAGACCCCACCACATACCCCTCATTCCTGGAACCTTCCCTGGGACCCCCAGAGTACCGTTGATGCATATCAGATTTCATCAGGTCTTTTGCCTGAGTTCTTCTTTTTTCTAAAAATACATGTGTGTATATATATATATATATATATACACACACATACACGTATATATGTATATATACACATACACACATATATATATACACATACACATATATATATACACACACATACATGTGTATATATATACACACATACACGTATATATATATATATATATATATGTATATATATGTTGGTTTGTTTGCTTTTTTTTTTTTTTTGACAGAGTCTTGCTTTGTTACCAAGCCGGAGTGCAGTGGCGCAATCTTGGCTCATTGTAACCTCCACCTTCCGGGTTCAAATGATTCACCTGCCTCAGCCTCCTGAGTAGTTGGGATTACAGGCACGTACTACCATGCCCGACTAATTATTTTTAGTAAAGACAGGGTTTCACCGTGTTGGCCAGGCTGGTCTCAAACTCTTGACCTTGTGATCTGACTGCCTTGGACTCCCAAAGTGCTGGGATTACAGGTGTGAGCCACTGCGCCCAGCTTGTTTGTTTGCTTTTTAAGAGATGGGGGTCTTGCTGTGTTGCTTAGGTTAGATTACAACTCCTGGACTCAAGTGATCTTCCCACCTCAGCCTCTGAGGAGTTGGGACTATAGGTACGTGCCACCGTGCTCAGCTTAAAATTTTATTTTTTGTTGACAAATAATAATTGTATATGTATTTATGGGGTACATTGTGATGTTTTTATTTTATTTTTAGTTATTTTAGAGACAGGGTTCCACTCTGTCACACATGCTGGAGTGCAGTGGTGCGATTATAGTTCCCAGCAGCCTTGAACTCCTAGCAGTCCTCCTGCCTCAGCCTCCTGAGTAGCTGGGACCACAGGCATGCAGCACTGTTGCCTGGCTAATTTTATTTTATTTTATTTTTTGTAGAGATGGGGTCTTGCTTTGTTGCTCAGACTGGTCTCAAACTCCTGGCCTCAAGTGATCCTCTCTTCTCAGCCTCCCAAAGTGCTGGGGTTATAGACATGAGCCACTGCGCCTGGCCTGATGTTTATATATATGTTCACAACGTGAAATGATTAGGTCAGGCTAATGAACAAACCCATCACATGATCTCACTTATATGTGAAATCTGAAAAAGTTAAAGTTGTGGAAGTAGAGAGCAGAATGATGGCTCCCACAGGCTCAGGGAGGGGGTGGATAGGGAAAGGGGAAACTGTGGATCAAAGGGTACAAAGCGCGTGGTTTCTAATAGGTCCTCTCATTCCCATGGACTTTGCTGATTTGGGTGGCTCTTTTATCTCCCGTAGGGAAAGTACCTGGTAGGGAAAATACCCATTTCCTCGGTAACCAGCAGCACACTTTCGCAGGTAGGAGAGCACCAAGAGAGATGACGTCTCTGGGAGGGAAACAGAGCAGATAGTCCCGACTAGGGAAGGAACAAGGGACCGAGGAGCGAGAGGGATGTTCCTAATAACTAGCAGTGCGTCTCCATCCGCAGCCATTCGTTCCTATACTTCACAGTTTCCCTGCCTCCTCCCTCCCCCGGCTCCCCATGGGGAAGCTGCTCATTGCGTCCACCCTCAGTCCCCCAAGCTGCAGCTGTGAACTGAGACTTATGCACAGCAGCAAAGAGACACCTCAGAATTCCCAAGTGGAACAGGAGGAAGGAGTCTGCCAAAGCAAGTGGCGAAACTAGATTTTGGAGAGGACTTCACGTGTGGATGTTGAGAGGGTAGTCCTGGGGAAGGGGGACCTCTCTCTTCAGGGCAAGGCAGGCCTGGGGTCCCCAGCAGCCTGGTCTGCATGCCTGCCCAGTGCCCCAGAGCCCTTCTGTTCAGGCCTGGCATCCCACAGAGGTGGCATTCTGCTCAGGAGCTCAGGGCACAGACGGCGAGGCGGGCAGTGCCGGGAATTGATTTGCAGGAGCAGCAGGGGCTTTCTCTTCCTCCTTACTTCCCTGGTCTTTGATCTCCTGTCCTCCCTCCATAGTCCATTTCTCCCCCTCCTTCCCTTGATTTCTTCCTCTTTCTCTTTCTTTAGCTGAATCATAGCTGCTCCCTAGAAGGCAAAGGCTGGGGGAGGCAGCTCCTTGTCCTCTTTCTTCCCTTAACTAGGTGGGTCCTCACTGTCCAGATCTCAGCTTCCTATCCAAGTCATGAGGCAGGATTGGCCATGGAGAAAGGACACACACACACACACACACACGCACACACACACTTCCAAGGCAAGAGCTAAAACGGAGAGAAATCAAGGAAAAGGGGAGAGGCAAAGAGAGAAAGGGTTCAGCCATCAGAAAGACAGGGAAAGACAGAGATGAGGACAGTCAGAGACCACGAAAAAAGAGAATTCAGCAAATTAAAAATTTTACAACCATCCAGCAAGTCTGCAAAAATGATCTTCCCTGCGGTCTTTCATTTATCTCATTATCTGACTCCTAATGTGCTTTCCCCCCTTTCTTTTCTCGCCACACTCGGTGCAAAATCTTATTAGATTTTTTTTTTCTGGCAGGGGCTTCATATAGTCTTTTTCATTACATTTCCTAATAAAAGCAATCACTGGGACGGCACGGCTGGAGGATTAAAAAGCCACCTCAGCAGCCTCCTGGCCAGCAGAACCACGACTCTTGGGAGCCTTGTTCACATAGCCAGGGGAGTGGACCAGCCCCCTCAGACCCCAGGTCAGGGAAACCCAGGCTGTGCTGTGGAATGTTCCAGGGCAGAGACAGGTTCATGATGTTATGGGAGAAGAACTGAAAGAAGGGTCCCTTCCTGGAGCTATTTTAGAGCAGGAGTGACAGACACCTGTGTTAATCCAGCTGATCCGGGCTACTTTTTGTTCCTGAGGAAGGAGTATTTTGGGTCTTTCTCTTTGGACTTTGGCCCACTCCACCCGATAGCAAATTCTCATGAATAACATCCGTGATATATATGCCCCCCGCCTTTTTTTGAGATGAAGTCTTTTATTCTGTCGCCCAGGCTGGAGTGCAGTTGTGCAATCTCAGCTCACTGCAGCCTTGACCACCCTGGCTCAAGTGACCCTCCTGCCTCAGCCTCCTGAGTAGCTACAGGTGCGCGCCAACACACCCAGCTAATTTTTCTATTTTTTATTTTTATTTTTTTTGTAGAGACAGGGTTTCGCTATGTTGCCCAGGCTGGTCTTAAACTCCTGGGCTCAAGGGATCTACCCGCCTTGGTCTTCCAAAGTTCTGGGATTACAGCCATGAGCCATCGTCCCCAGCCAAATCTTTACCTTTTGAGTAGATTTTATTTTGTTATCTAGACTTTTTTTTTTTAAACTGTGGTGTAATACACGTAACATTTGCAATTTGCAATTTAACCATTTTAAGGGCACAGTCGGTGGCATCGAGTACGTTCACACTGCTGTGCAGCCATCATTGCCCTCCGTTTCCAGGACTTCTTCATCTCCCAGACTGGAACTCTCTCCCCGTTAAACACTCACTCCCATCCCCCCTATCGCCAGCCCTTGGTAACCAATGTTCTACTTTCTGTCTTTGGATTTGTCTATTTTAGGTACCTCATATAAGGAGAATCATAATATTTCTCCTTTTGTGTCTGGCCTGTTTCACTTAACATAATGTACTCCAGGTTCACCCATGTTGTAGTATGTCATTTCTTTCTTCTTCTTTTCCTTTCTTTCTTTCCCTTGCTTCCTTCCTTCCTTTCTTTCTTTTGACACAGGATCTCGTTCTGTCACCCAGGCTCGAGTGCTGGTGTGATCACAGCTCACTGCAGCCTCGACCTCCTGGACTCCAGGGATCCTCCTACCTCAGCCTCTGGGGTAGCTGGGACTACAGGCTACCACACTTGACTAATTTTTGCATTTTTTGTAGACATGAGATTTTGCCGTGTTTCCTAGGCTGGGTCACCTTTGTTTTTTTTAAAGGCCAAATAATATTGCATTGTATGAATATGTCACATTTTGTTTATTTCATCCTTTTTAAAAACAGAAACATGTTCACATAAGGAAAGTGAAAAACAGAGAAAACCCACCCAGATTCCCATCACATTATTCCCATCACATAAATAATGGTTCTCTCATTTCTCTTTTGCTAGTAATGATACCTCCGTCCCATCCCCGAACAATCCTGTCCTCCCTAGCCTGCTCCAAACCTCTCAGAGAAAGCAGCTTGGCAGAGCATTTGGCATTTGGTAAGGGCCAAAAGTTACAGGGAAACAGGTCTGATAAATCAAGTTAAAGGAGAGGAAGGAAACCCCTATAAAGTAGCAAGACATTTTATTGCCTGGGTTATAAATTGGCCTGAAGGTATTTTACACATCAGCCTCCAGGATGACTTGGGCCACACATTGAGTACCGCTAGATGAACTACTCAACTTCAGAAGGGGCAACTTTGAAGAGAACCACAGTCGTCTGGAAATATGTGGTCTGGTATGTTTTAAAATAAAGATACAATAATCAAGTTGAAAACAACTTTACAATGTCTTGTTGCTTTGAAACCCTTAGGCCACCCCTGCTTAACTGCTGCATCCCTCAGGTGCTTGGCCGGGGGTGCATGAATTGGTCCCAGTCAGCACTTCCTGAAGACTAGAGAGCACCACAGATGTAGGGGAGCTGCAAGGGAAGCCATTATTGCAGAAGAGAGCACATGGCTACCTGGAGTGCCACAGGCTGCTCCCAGCAGGGTCTCCCAAGTCTCAGCCACTGGTTTTGTTAATAATGACAATACTTTGTATCTGCATGGTCCACTGGGATCCTTTTACTTTTCATTTCTTTCCACTCTCCTCTAGGACCACCCCCCCGCTTTTTTTTTTTTTTTTTTTGAGACATACTTTTGCTCTAGTTGCCCAGGCTGGAGTGCAATGGCACGATCTTGGCTTACTGCAACCTCCACCTCTCAGGTTCAAGCAATTCTCCTGCCTCAACCATGACCTCCCAGGTTCAAGTGATTCTCCTGCCTCCCGAGTAGCTAGTATAACAGGTACCTGCCACCACACCTGGCTAAATTTCTTTTTTGTATTTTTAGTAGAGATGGGATTTCACCATGTTGGCCAGGCTGGTTTCGAACTCCTGACCTCAAGTGATCTACCCACCTCAGCCTCCCAAAGTGCTAGGATTACAGGCATGAGCCATCGTGCCCGACATCCTTTATTCTAAGTCTCTGCCAGCCTCATCCCTGTCTCAGACCTCAGAAGATAGCAGATTCTGTTAGGGAGCACAGAAGCCCAGAGGTCACAAAGACATCTCACCAAGCTGCTTTCCTTCCCTCATCTTGTGGCAGAGCCCCTGAAATGAAATGTGGGTTTCACCACCTTTCTTTTCTCTGCATAAACAGAAGTATGTATTCTCTTCTTTTCCCCTTTTCTTTTGAGACAGAGTCTCACTCTGTCTCACAGGGAGGTTATTTATTTTCCACGTGCCCTTAACAACGGGGTCTTTTTCTTATAGACTGACGGACACAGACAGACAGATGACCCCTTCCCCGCCTTCCACGAGTACCAGCCCTTTCTGGATTGCACCCTTTCTCTTCTTGAGAAGCTGTGTCCTCCCTTCCATCAATGCTCCAGGGGGCTTTTATTTTTCTTTCATTCTTGGCTCCATATCAATCAAGGGGAGGGGGATACTTTATCTGAACCCTTGATAAACAACAGCAGCAACCGGCAGCTGCCAGGGCAGTGGGAACTTCATTTTCAGCGCTGACGTTTATAAATGTGGCACAGAGTACCAGTAGAGACTGGAATAAATCAAAGAGCTTCTCCAGAGGTCCCTAGGGGCTGCTTTAGAATTTCTTCTCACTGGGGGTCATGCTTCTTCTCTTCCTTTGCAGGCATGGGTAGAGGTAGGGAATGTTATTATTTGCAACGTGGAATGAGACACATTCTTGCCCCATCTTCACAAAAGAACTGAGCAGGACCCAAGACCCGGGCTGCTGAGGAGTGTGAATATCAGCCTCACTCTGGATGTGGAGAAAGGGTTGGGCTGAGCAGTCCTGGGTGGGGGTGGGAATGCTGACTCTGTTGCTTTTTAGTGATCAGTTGCCTCATCTGCAAAATGGGAGTTAAAAAAAAAAAACCTGCGGCAAGCTTACATGACCTGGCGAGCGGTTATGAAGGAGCAATGATGAGGAGCCTAGTTATCCGGCACCCCATGGCATCTGGAGAGCTTTGAATGGGTTCTGGGCAGATCTTCCCCAGCCCATTCCAGGAACCTCTGCTTTCTCTATCCCTTTAAGAATTCTGGGCAAGAATCCCTGATGATCTGTTCCAAACACAACTGGAATCTTCCCAATGTCTTCTCTAAACCTTTCTTCTTCTGTCCTTCTAAACAGCAAGGAAATAAGTGTGGACAAGCCTGAGAGGTGAGAGACCGAGAGAGAGAGAAAGCGAGAGAAAGAATAGAGCTAAGATTCCACTTGGGAAAGGGGGCTGCCAAGGATGAGGCGGGAAGTGGGTGGCAGTTGGCTAATACTGCGCTGCTGAGAGCTCTGCACGGGTCCTTTCAAGGCTCTGGATGAGAACCTTGCTTAGTGAGATGAGACCCAGCATAGGCCCAGCAATCCCACTTCCTTTACATTCTCTAAATTTTCCAGATGCAGCACACAACCCTGCACCTGCTTCCTGGCCTTTCTGTGGATTTCACTCCTACCCAGGCTGTGGTTGGGAGCCAAGGTGCAGACAGGATGCTGACAATGCCTAGAGCCCATCCCTGACTCCCATAGGACCGCAACGATCTGTACAGTATTTTCTCCTCAGTTGTTTCCTATACGTAGCAAGATTCCACCCAGCTTCACGCCCCAGAGGCAACTAGTGTTGCCAGTTTCTTGCTGTCCTTATAGAGAGAAAATTTATTTTCTATAAATATTTGTTCAACTCTTTATTTAAAGAGGTTAAGCACCGCACGAGGAAGGATGAACAGAGGACCATGCTTCTCTGTGGATCTGAGCAATTCAGTGGTGGTGGGCAATTGCTGTCCATTCATCAAAACAAAAGCTGAACAGTAAGCAGGACCTACTCTTTGCGGAAAGCAATTAACCTTGGGGGTCACAGCCTGCACCTATACCTTACCAAAATATTCCTTCTTTTAAACAAATATAGCGATTCCCTAAAAAATATTCTAGACAGCAAGATGCTCTGCTAAGGTATTCCAATTCATGATGACGCTTTAGGGTTCCATGTAAACTGGCCCCTCAGCCAAAGCCTGGCTGGTCCACATCTAAATCTAGCTCTCAGGGTGACTATTAAGAAATTCTCACTCTTGCTGCCCTCAGAGGGAGGTGGTCATCCTTGTTGACGATTGCCACTGTCTTTTTTCACCCTGGCATCTAGGGAGGAAGGGGCGAAGGAAATGAGAGACCAGTACACATGCAGAACATACTGCAGAGCTTAGATATTCCGGGAGTTAGTATTCTGATTGCAACCAAGTTCAGAAGCTCGGCAATGGCAGAGTTATTTGGACCAATTATCCCAGTCAAAAGAATGAAAAATGCTAGATAAAAATATCAACAACAGGCTGGGCGCGATGGCTCACACCCGTAATCCCAGCACTTTGGGAGGCCAAGATGGGTGGATCACGAGATCAGGAGATCAAGACAATCCTGACTAACATGGTGAAACCCTGTCTCTACTAAAAATACACAAAAAAAATTAGCTGGGTGTAGTGGTATGTGCCTGTAGTCCCAGCTACTCGGGAGGCTGAGGCAGCAGAATCATTTGAACCCAGGAGGCCAAAGTTGCCAATGAGCCAAGATTGCACCACTGCGCTCCAGCCTGGGTGACAGAGACTCGGTGTCAACAAAAAAATAAAAAAATAAACCACATCTTTTTTTTTTTTTGAGATGGAGTTTCACTCTTTTTGCCCAGGCTGGAGTGCAATGGCACGCTCTTGGCTCATCGCAACCTCTGTCTCCCAGGTTCAAACGATTCTCCTGCCTCAGCTTCCCACGTAGCTAGGATTACAGGTGTGCACTACCACGCCCGGCTAATTTTTTGTATTTTTAGTAGAGATGGGGTTTCATCATGTTGGTCAGGCTGGTCTTGAACTCCTGACCTCATGATCCACCTGCCTCGGCCTCCCAAAGTGCTGGGATTACAGACATGAACCACCGCACCTGGCCTAATAAACAACATCTTAAAAGCCTTGAAGAGGTAATAAAATAGTAAGGAATTAACAGGCCAACATGGAAGAGAAAACCAGAGGCTGCATAGAAAACACTTTTCCCTTAAAGAGCATCTGTCAATTCTTGCAAATCTGAACTTTCATTTTGATGGCTTGGTAGAGTAAGGGAGTTGGAAATCCAAGCCCAGTGCCTGCTCATCATGGAGACTATAGTAAAAGATTCTCCCCTCAATATGCTGAGACCCCCAAAGGGCTACACCATCAGGATGAGGGTAAACCAAAGTAAGCTAGCTCCATGCACATTGCCTGGGTGCTCCAGGGAACCTCAGGCTGGGAACTGGGTTTAGATGGTTGTGCCCCTGATGCCTGGCAGAAGTAAACACAATCTGCTATAAAGGAAGCACTTTCATAAGAAAATAATTCCAATATATTTGTTCAAGCACAGCTACCAGAACATTATTAAAGACAGCCAAGCCTATAAGAAAATAAGCCTCCATGAGTGAGAATCAAAGAAACAAGAGACAAGATAAAAAAGCTGTGAGGACTTCACATATTAAAATGATCATACATAGACCATAATAAAACCATGCTTACTACAGTCAAATAAATAAAAGACAAGCTTGAAAATATTTGCAGGGACAGGAAGTTATGCAAGGTGACAAAATAGACTAAAGATACAGTAACTGCAATTAAAACTCAACTCATTAATTTAAAAGCAGCTTAGATGCAGTGGAACAGAGAGTTAGCAAAGTAGGAGATAATAAGGAGAAATTACCCAAAATGCAGAGATTTAAAAAAAAAAGAGGGGGAGAATAGAGAAGATAAGAGATATAGCATGCAGAGGTCTAACATATGTATTTTGCAGAAAGAGAGGGAAGAACAAATAGGGCAGAGGAAAGTATTTGAAGAGATAATGTCTGAGAGTTTTCCAAAGCAAATGAAAGACACCAGTCCACAGATCCAAGAGGCTTGAAATTGCAAACATGACAGCCCTGTCTAAACCAGCATCCAGGTGAGAAAGGAGGGAGAGGTACAGCTGAGAGTAGCCTTCCCAGCTCCAGCACGCTTAAACTTCCCATAAAAACCCCAATGAGAAGAAAAAGCCCTGGGCTTCCCAACAAGAAGCAAAGCCTTCTGGCTTTGGCACCAAAGATTCCCTGGCTCTTCTAGGCCTTTCTCCCTTTTCCACTGCTTCAAGGCCTCTTCCCTGGCTAGGTCCTGGTTTCCTATTATCCATCCATAAAGGCCTTCCCTTATTTTTATTTAGCTATTTTCTTAGTCTCTCTCTCTCTCTCTTATTTTTTTAAGAGATAAGGTCTTGCTATGTTTCCCAGGCTGGACTCAAACTCCTGGGCTTAAGTGATCCTCCCATCTCAGCCTGCAGAGTAGCTGGGACTACTGATGCATACCACAATACCAGGCTAGCCCTCTCTCTCTTGACTTCAAAGGAAGGAAGGAGACCCAAGGCAGAAACAGAAAAAAGAACAGAATAAGAAACAGTGAGAAAAAAGAGCAAGGAAGATATGTCTGTCCTGCAGGCATCACAGCCCAGAGATGGGCCAGACTGGCTTTGGGGCCAGTCTGGAGGCAACAAGTAGAAGGTGGGCACTGAAGAAGGGTTAGAAGTTGTCCAGAATTCTGCTTCTCTTCCCTGCTTTTTCTCAGGCTTCCCTCAGATTCTCTGCCTCCACGACCTCCATGATTCCATGCCTCCATAGCTGGCAGAATAGTGTGAGAAAGATCTGAGTTTGCATATCCGTCTATGTTCCCTAATAAACAGCAACATCAGCAGGTCTGGCTGCAGAGCTAGGAGGGGAAGACCATATCTACGCAGAAAGGAGACTACCAGAGGGCCAAATCCTGGAGTTAATCTTCCTGCATGCTGCTGAATTTTGGTTGCCCTGTCACCTGTTAAGCCAACCTAGTTCACGTAAAAGCTGTTTACTTTTCCTGCTCCCAATCTCCACTCTTCCCCTAAATCCCCACTTCAGGGTATAGTGATATCCAGGATGTGAGGCAAAGGAAAGACATGGGCGAGCATCTCTGCAGAGAAGGGAGGGGAGGCTGCCAACAGGGGCCACATACCTCGTTTCCATCCCAGACACACCTTCACCTCCACAGAGGAACCGGGACCACTTCTCAGCACTCTCATTTCTCATTTTTCCTACTGCCTGCTGAGCTTTAATGGGGCCTTTTCAAAAGCCTAGTGGTAGACATATACCCACTCCGATGTACATGTGTATGAAGATACTACTTAATGACTACCTGGGGATATTTTAGGGCACCACAGTCAGATGAGTGTGCAAATACCGACATGTTTTTGTGTAGGGTTGGCAGGGAAAGACCTGGAAATAAGGCTAAGAAGATTCCAGTGATGGGCCGGGTACAGTGGCTCACACCTGTAATCCCAGCACTTTGGGAGGCCGAGGCAGGCGGATCACCTGAGGTCAGGAGTTCAAGACCAGCCTGACCAATATGGTGAAACTCCATCTCTAAAAAAAATAAAAATAAAAATAAAATAGTAATAAAAAAGAAGATTCCAGTGTTCATCTGCAGGCAAGTTTCCCCTGAAGACAAATGAAAGCCACTCCACCCTCCTTTTCGGTATATTTCCTTTTGTCCCAGTGAGAGGTCTGAGGGCACTCATTCGTGGGTTTATCCTGCCTGCCCCTAACTTCCAGGCTAAATCATGACTTCATATTTTCTCAGAAGTTTCGGTCTGAATTCCCAAGACTTTTCTTATTTTCTGCCCTTATTTTCTGGAGTCTGCCTAGCAACTGTACTCTTGTGTCTTGAGGGAGAAGCATTGACTCTAATATCTGTCATTTAACAAATACAAACACAAAGGAAGTAGAAACCAGGGTCTCTGGGTGTTCGACCGCCTCTACCTCCTGTTCTGAAGGTGGGTGCTGTCCTGGGCACTCACAGAGGGCACTGTTAGCCTTCAATAAACCTTGCCAGGCCAGAACAGGCATCTCGCCCTTCCTGAACAGCCAATAGCAGACAGCTAGAGAGCTCTGTGAGTCGCAGAAACCCACAACTTATCAGCAAACAGGAAGCGATGCTTTCTTATTCCCAAATGTCTCCCACACACCATGGAATACTGTGCAGCCATCAGGGAGAAGGTGACCACTTGGTACATCTCATGTGGATTGCCAAGATAAAGAAAATGAAAACACCAGGGTGTTCTATACCCTACTTTTGTGATGGATAAAAGACAATATACTGTATATGTTTGTCTACCTATAGAACATCTCTGGAAGGACACAAGAGAAAATAGCAACAGCGTTGCTTGCATCTGATGAGGAGAACGAAGCAGCTGAGGATAGGGTGGAAAAAGACGTCCTTTACACAGTGGTCTCTTTTGTACACTATGCCGTTGTTCTATGCTTATGTATTACCTACGAAAAAATGGCAATTAAAAAAAGCCTTCTCCTTAAAGACCTTGGGGGAAGGCAGACATGCAAACAATTACAATACGATATGCTCACTGCTATTGAGACGCGCAGGGTGGGCAGGGAGTATAGTAGAGAGGCTGTCTAAGTGGGCTTGGGGGTGTCGGGGAATTTGGAAGAATCACCCTGAATGCTGAAATCCTCTCTGGGCTCGGCGTTGCCCGGGCATAAAGGACAGAGTGAGAAGGGACCTAAGACGAAGCTGCAAGAGCAGGCAGAGGCCAGAGAGTGAACCGCCTTGTGTGCCAAGCTAAAGAATTTAGATTTTATCCTAATAGGAAATAGGCAGCTATTAAAGAATTTTCAGCAGGGAGTGACCTGTTCAGATTTGTTGTTTAGAGAGATGACTCTGGCAGGGATGCGGAGGATAGATTAAGAGGGGCAAGGATGGGGCGGGGAGAAGTGTTTTGAGGTTAATGCAATAATCTAGGTAAGAGATGGTGGATAGATGACCCTTGGGGCAAAGGGAGGGAGGATGGCGGAGAAGGGATTAAACCTGAGACCTGAACTGGGCTGGCAATGTGTATGGAGACCACGCACAAAGCCTGCTCTGCCGCTGTCTGTTTTCTCATGCTGGCATCCTCTGCATGTTTGGATGCCCCAGATGCCCTAGCAGCTGGCAGGATGGGTCCAGAGAGCCCTTCCTGGTCTGCCTGCCTGCCTCCTTGCCCCAGGCTCCTTGGCAAAGCAGGGCAGGGAAAAGAGAACAGAAGCGTTTCCCTCATCATCCAACTCCTAGGTTTCTCATTTATTCCTCGCTCTCTCCGGATTCGGGTCCTCTCATTATTTCTGATCTGTACAGCTTGCCGCTTCCCTGGCTCGGCTCTCCCACCCCTGTCTGCAAAGTGTCAATCAAGCCATCAGATGAGCAGCTCAGCCTCATATCCTCAGCGTCTCTGCCCCAGGACACAAGAAGCGATTGCTGACACACACAAGCACCAAGGTGTAAGGCTGCTGGCTCTCCCTTTAATAGTCTTCCGATCCAGAATGGGTGTTAAAATGGAATTTGAGTGGATAGCTTCTCTCTGCCTGCCCCTGTCAGGACATCCACAAGGACGGGCAACCCTGAGAGAAGGGGAAGCCTTCAGAAGTCGATTTGCTTTTCATTTCAAGGTTGGGCCATGGCCAGTGTGTGCTTTCGGAGGAGCTGTTTGAAATTCTTAACAAGAAGCAGAATGCTTGAGTCCAGGAATCCAGGGCAGCCTTGTGAAGTAGGGATGGGGAAATGGAATTGTCATTTTATCTCTGAAGGGATATTGTATTAAACAAAGTGGGGGTGGGGGTGTGGGATACAGAGATGCTTTGTAGCTTCCCTGGAGGACTGAACAATAAGAAATATCGAGGGCAGCAGGAAGAACGGAGATTAGAACAAAGAGTGAACTTCCCCAGGCCCTGGAACCAGGGGCCAGGGAGATTTGAAGCATCTGCTTCCTCGGGGGCTTGCTCCTTCTTTTACAAATTGTGAATGGATGTGTAATTTTTGTAGAATACTGCAACTAATGAGCATGAAGCTCAATTACCCCACCAAGTTCTCTTTCGATCTTTGATCACACACACACAGGACACTTGGCTGCAATGTATGTGCGTGTCTGTTTGTGTTCTGCTTGTCTTTCTCAGGATTATCTAATACACACATTTCTGCAGAGCAGAGTCCAGCTTGTCATTTGGAATAGCTACGTAGTGTTCCATTGTGCCAGCGAGCCAGAGCTTGCTCAGCCATTCCTTGTGGTTGGGTTATTTCCCATTTTTTTTAATATTGTAAAAGCACAGATAAAAATATCTTCATGCCTTTGTCTCCTCTTGGGATATGGTTCCCCAGGCTGAATTTCTAGGTCAGAAGGTTTGAGCCATTTTACCTGGATTGCTGTGTGTTGCCTCAGCCACCTCCAAGGAGATCTGATGACCCAAATTGCCACCCTCCTCTACCTCTGTCCCCACAGCACTGACAACATAAGATGCTGTCATTTTTATTTAGTTTTGCTCATTTAATGAGCACATAATAGTACCTTGTAGTTATTTAATTCCCATTTCTTTCATTGCTAGTGAGACTGGGCACACTTCCATGTGAGGATTTATTGTCTGCTTTTCCTCGTATGTAAACTGTTCATCTCCTCTGACATCTTATCAAGAGAAATCTGGGGGCTGATCTTATATATTTACATCAAGCCTTTACATACTCAGATAGAACATTTTTCTCGGTTACATCAGCCATTTTTTACTCTTGGGAGCTGTCCAGTTGTGATGTGGATGCTAGCCTATCCCAGGGGGGTGGGGGTGGGAGTGGCATGGAGTTGTGAGGATTTCTGGACTCTAGAAATATATATATATTTCTCTCTCTCTCTTTCTGTATATATATATATATATATTTTTTTTTTCAGAAGAAAAAAAGTCAGGCATGGTGGCTCATCCTTGTAACCCAGCACTTTTTTTTTTAGATAGAGTTTTGCTCTGTTGCCCAGGTTGGAGTGCAGTGGTGCAATCTTGGTTCACTGCAAACTCTACCTCCCGGGTTCAAGCAATTGTCTTGCCTCAGCCACCTGAGTAGCTGGGATTACAGGCCTATGCCACCACACCCAGCCAATTTTTGTATTTTTTAGTAGAGACAGGGTTTTGCCATGTTGGCCAGGCTGGTCTTGAACTGCTGGCCTCAAGTGATCCTTCTACCTCGGCCTCCCAAAGTGTTGAGATTACAGGTGTGAGCCATCACCCCTGGGCCATCCCATCACTTGAAGAGGCTTAGGTGAGCAGATTGCTTGAGCCCAGGAGTTTGAGACTAGCCTGGGCAGCATGGCAAAACCCCGTCTCTACAAAAGATACAAAAATTAGCCGGGCGTGGTGGTGCACTCCTGTGGTCCTAGCTACTTAGAGGCTGAGGTGGGAGGATCACCTGACCCCGGGAGTTTGAGACTGCAGTGAGCGAGTGAAACCACGTAACAACAACAACAACAAAAAAGATAAAAGAAAGAAAAATCCAGTCCGATGGCACCTCCTCTCTGGGCTCCTGTTTACCTAGGAACAAAAGGGCTGGGCTGAGAGGACCAGTCTGGGGGACTACTTGTGGAATGAGAAGCGTTGCTGGGGGCCTTGGCGGGCCACCGTGCGGAGGCTGGCAGCCCTCTGTAGTCATGTGTGTTTCCTGGACCATTAGTTTCTCCCATTCACTGTGGGAGAAGCAGCGAAGATTGAAACCGAATCATCATTACAAGTTCTGGCTCATCCTCAGTAAAACACAGTGGTTAAAGGAGCGGCTTCTAAAGCAGACAGACCTAGGGTCACATCTTAGTGTCTTTCTTTTTTTTTTTTTTTTTTTTATAGAGCTGGAGTCTTGCTCCATCGCCCAGGCTAGAGTGCAATGGTGTGATCATAGCTCACTGCAGCCTCAAACTCCTGGGCTCAAGCGATCCTCCTGCCTCAGCCTCCCAAGTAAGACTACAGGCATGCACCTCCACTTTTTGTGGAGATGTGGTCTTGCTATGTTGCCCAGACTGGTCTCAAACTTCTGGCCTCAAGTGATTTTCCCATGCCTCAGCTTCTCAAAGTGTTGGGATTACAGACGTGAACCACTGTGCCCAGCCTCAGTGTCTTTGTATACCAGGAATGTGGTTTTGGGTAAGATAGGACCTCTCTAAGCCTTCACGTCTTCAGCTGTTAAGCAGTATTTTGGTTATGGCTGGGAAGGTAAAAAACCTTCTCAAAATGTTGTGGCTGAAAACAACCACCATTTTATTCTGTTTCATGGTTTTGTGGATGAGGAATTCAGATGAAGCTTGATTGGGTGATTCTTCTGCACTATGCAGCATCAACTGGGTCACTTGGTAGTATTTAGCTGGTGCTAGGCTGGGCTGGAGGACATAAGATGGCTTCACTTTTCTTTGAGACAAGGTCTTGCTATGTTGTACAGGCTGGTCTGGAACTCCTGGCCTAAAGCAATCTTTCTTGACTCAGCCTCCCAAGCCAAGATGACTTCTTTCTTTTTTTTTTTTTTTGAGACTGAGTTTTGCTCTTGTTGCCCAGGCTGGAGTGCAATGGCATGATCTCGGCTCACCGCAACCTCCGCCTCCTGGATTCAAGTGATTCTCCTGCCTCAGCCTCCCGAGTAGCTGGAATTATAGGCATGCACCACCACGCCCGGCTAATTTTTTGTATTTTTAGTACAGATGGGGTTTCTCCATGTTGGTCAGGCTGGTCTCAAACTCCCAACCTCAGGTGATCAGCCCATCTTGGCCTCCCAAAGTGCTGGGATTATAGATGTGAGCCACTGCGCCCGGCTGACTTCATTCTTACATTGGGTTCTCCACATAGTCCCAGGTCCTCTCCACGTGCACTCTCCCATAGGGTGCCTGCACTTCTAACATGGTAGCTCAGGGCTCAAAGAGTAAAGGTTCAAACATAAGAAGAGGAAGCTGCCAGTCTCTTTAGGGCTGGGCCAGAAAGTGTCACGGTATCACTTTTGCCATATTTTAGTTGGTGAAGTGGTCACGGAGTCTATGATGGAAGGAGTGATAAAGAATTTGATGCCATCCTTAATCTGTCAAAAGTGGGGATAAAAATACTCCTAAGCCAGGTGCGGTGTCTCATGCCTGTAATCCCAGCATTTTGGGAGGCCGAGGAGTAGAGGAGTTCGAGACCAGCCTGGGCACATAGTGATCCTTCATCTCTACAAAAAATAAACAAAATTAGCTATTCATAGTGGCGTGCACTTGTAGTTTCAGCTACTCAGAGGCCTGAGGTGGGAGGATCCCTTGAGCCCAGGAAGTGGAGGATACAGTGAGCAGAGATCGTGCCACTGCACTCCCAGCCTGCGTGACAGTGAGATCCTGGAGATCCTGTCTAAAACAAAACAAAATACAGAAACGCCTAGGGCTAGGAGGAGTAAATGAGATGTCGCATGCAGAGGCAGGTTTACCATGAAGCAAATGAAACTTCAACCATGGGGCTCCTTAACTGAACAGTTTCTTCCACATCCGGGCATCTAATTTTGTATTAATAATTCTCCTTTTTCCTTTTGCTCAAAGAGGCCCCTCCAACTGTTTGAGAATCAGGCCCTACCTGTCTTGGCTCTGTCCTGAATGCCAGTATCAGTACTTACTAAGCACACTGCCTGGCGCAGAGAGATGCTCAACATGGGGCCCCTCCAGGCACTGGGCTGGCGCCTGGTCCCCTCTCTGTGCCTGAGGAGAGGGCTCCTCCTCTCACTCTGTCCTTTCCATCTTTTCAGGATCATTTCTTCTCCTTTCTTCAAAATGAAAGTAAAACATGCTGGGAGTAATTTCATAATCACAAAACTGCCCTCCCAATTGGCCTCTGCCTCTACTCCCTGACCTCACCACCCGCCACGGAGGTGGGCCTTTCCCTGGGCATCGTGCCAAGTTCTTAGCTGGGCCCTCTAGAATCTCTAAAGGAAATCAGGCTGAAGACAGGAAAACCAGCAGGGGGAGGCAGCATTCCCGGGGCCCAGTATGGTCTAGGAGGCATTGAAATTCCAGGGCCGATGTCCTGAGACAAAGATCATAATGAGACAGGAAGGTGGCAAAGGAAGGAGCCATTTGCATGACAATAATTGAGCCAAGAATAGAAAGCCACAGGGATGCAAGGGTGAGACTGGCAGCTGAGCTGGGCTGAACCTCACAAATCAAACTACCCAGCTCTGCTCTGCAGGCGAAGGGAGGCTGAGCCCTGGGCCAGGCTTGGCAGGGAGGGAATGGGGAGGACACAGCCCCAGGGCATTGTGGGAACACTGGCCAGGCTGGACTTTGCCTTCATCCTCGTCCTTCGGCCGGGAGGTTGCCTTTGCTTGCCTTTGCCTTTGAGGCTCTGTGGCTGTGGGGGTGAGTGGGCATCATGGCAGCTCGGAAAGATCTCTATGACGCCATTGTGATTGGGGCAGGCATCCAGGGCTGCTTCACTGCATACCACCTGGCCAAACACAGGAAGAGGGTCCTCCTGCTGGAGCAGGTACTGTGTCCCTTCTGCACCCCTGACCTTAAGGACTGTCCTACCCAGCTCCCCTGCAGAGGGGTTTCCAGAGCCAGCAGGCTGCAGGGCAAGGCCAAAGGGCCTCAATCATCTAAAATTCTGTGTCATTTGTTTCTTAGCTGCCTAGTGTGTCTCATGACAATTGAAAGAAATTTCACATCCCTCACACCCACATCTAGGCATATTTCCTCTTCCTACTGCCTCCTAGTTCCTGCGCTTGACCAAGCGTCCCAGGCCCTGTTCTCTTCCTTCTCACTACGCTGTCTCTTCTGTGCCCAAATGGTTGATCCCACCCAGAAAAATAATTGGTTCTGCTCTGGGTAACCTAAAGTAAAGGTAATTTTACCTAGAGGCAGTAGTTGATTTATCAGCCTAAGAGGTAGGATTCTGCCCTGCATATTCCCGGCCTCACACCCGAGAACCCAGCAGAAGCTTCTGTTTTTTTCTGCCACCTCCAGATAATAGCAGCCTCCTCGTTTGATACATGATCAGTGAGACTGAGGTCTTATTTTTCCCGCTGCGCAGTGCAGTCTGCAGTGACCACTGCATGTGTGCGTGGGCGCTGTGTGTATGCAGGGTCCTTCGAGGACAGGGCCGCCCAGCTGTCATCAGAGCTTCCCGCTGCAGTGGGCTCTCCTGTCCATTCTGCCTGCAGCTACCCAGGCTGGCTATGGTTTGCTCTTCTTGGTAATGAGCCAGAGTAGTTAGAAACCTTTTTCATTTCTCCATCAGTTTTCTCAAAGCCCAAGGGATTCCTGGTTCATCCTCTCAGGAAACTCATTGTTGCTGAATCCTGAGGTGGTTCTCTTACCCTGAGTGATCTGTAGCCACAGAGAAGTAAAGTCACCATTCGTTTCCTTGTTCGTAAAATGAAGGGGTGAGACTAGCATGATTTGGAAGGTTTTTTCTAATTTTGCTTCCTTCTGAATTGAAGTGAGGTGAGATTGCAGCAGGATGGTTGAAGACTAGGTAACAAAGAAAATTCTGGATGTGAACGATGCTAGCAAAAAGGAAGCCCGAGTTAGTGCTGTTGAACAACTCGTATCTTGATTGCCAAGTCAGTAAATTGGTCATAAAGAATTTGGAAAGATTGTACGGATTTTTTTTTTTTTTTGAGACAGGATCTCACTCTATTGCCAGGCTGGGTGCAGTCGTGCAATCGTAGTTCACTGCAGCCTCAAACTCCTGGGCTCAAAGCCTCCTACCTCAGCCTCCCAAGTTGCTGGGATTAAAAATGCCACCACACCTGGCTAGTTTTTAAATTTTTGAGGAGACGGGATCTTGCTATATTGCCCAAGCTGGTCTCGAATTCCTGGGCTCAAATGATCTTCCTGTGCGTAATCCTTCCCCGGATTGTGTGGAAATATTTGAAGGATAAATGACTCCTGGTTGACAGCACACACTGGGTGTGAGGGGTGATGGCTTCTGTCTTCTCTCTTGTTTTCCACTTCTAGTTCTTTCTACCACACTCCCGAGGAAGCTCCCATGGACAAAGCAGGATAATCCGAAAGGCATATCTGCAAGACTTTTACACCCAGATGATGCATGAGTGCTATCAGATATGGGCCCAACTGGAGCACGAGGCTGGAACCCAATTGCACAGGTGGGCTGCGGGAGGAATTCCTTGAATCACGGGGCTCCGCACCTGCAGGTGCTTGTAGTGTGTGAAGGGGCAATGCCATGGAACATTGGGAATGCAATGGGAGGGACACAAGGGCTCAGGAAGTACCAGACGCATGGGAGAGTTCTGCTGTCATGGTGGTCACCCCACAGGTCCAGCGGACTCTGGACAGGCTCTGAGTTGCAGAACTGGGTTCAGGCCATGTGTCCAAGGCTAGCAGAAGCAGTACTGGAAAGCCTGCTGGCAAGGCACCATGTGGCAGATGCCCAGAGTGGGGCAGGAATCTGCTGGAGTGTGTACTTTCAACTCTGCAGAGGCCTCTGCAACAGTTTTAGGGGAGGGGTTGGGCTAGAGGAGGAGGCTACTTTCAGGATTCTTTATAGTCCAACCAGTATCATAACTTTTCCTGCGGGGTCCACACCCTCCATAGCAACCCTAGAAACCCATTTTGTTCTCGTGGAATACCTTTTCCTGTAGGAAGAAAATGGGGCTGTTCCCCAGGCCGGATTGCTTGCCGGGGAGTGAGCCTGCACCTCTTTCTTGGCTGCCTTCATGGCTCTCTCCAACCCTTGACCTTTCAAGTACTTGTGGGAAAGAAAGTCAATACTCTGTGAGGCAATGGGAACTTTAACCACCCCGCCTCCCCTCCCACCTCCTCTGTGACTCTTCACTGAACTTCCAACAAACCCTGGCTCTACTGCCACCTGGCTCTACTCTACAGGGTGGCAGTTTTTTTAATGGCCAGGAACCAAGAGGTTACTGTTCTGTTGCAAAAATACCATTCTTAAGAACAAAGTGAAATCCATTATGCAAATACAGCCGGGGCAGCTAATTACAGATTCATTCAGAGGCAGCTAATGCACCCAGCACCCAAATAAAGGAGCATGTCTTGCTGGGGGGTGGCCTGGCAGAGGGACCCTTCTCTGTCAGATGTCTGTGAATACTGCTGAGCATCTTTTGCTAAAAGAATCACCCTGGACCTTGGAGGGCACACTTCTTCGCAGCACACGATGAGACAACTAAGAGGTGTTGGAGTGTCTGGAATCTTTCTGAGGGAGAAGATTCTGGAGTGAGACAGGCTTAGGTTTGACTTTGTGTTCTGCTCCTCACCAGCTATGTGATCTTGGAAGTTTCTTGACTTCTCTGTGCCTCACTTTTTCTCATAGGGCTCTGTGAGGATTAAATGAGACTTTTGTGAAATACTTGGCCCAGTGTCTAGCACCTTTCTATAAGGGGCAGTCCCTTCCATCTATTCTGGGTCAGCTGCATCCTGTTCCATTGAGCGATGGGGGAAGAAAGGCAGGAGACAGATGAATGCAACAACCACAAACACCAAGGAGAGTGGCGGCAGGAAAGAAGGAGAGGGACCCTTGAGTAGGACACTCTCAGAAGCGCACAGTCCTCCTCTTTGGCAGGAGGACAGGAATTTGGAGGGGCTTTGGAACTGGGCCTGGCTCTAAATCTCAGCTCTGACACATTCAGCTATGAGGTTTGGAATGCGCTGTTGAACCTCTGGCGAGACTCAGTTTTTTCATCTGTGAAGTAGGGATACTAATTAATACCTGTGTCTGGTGCTGGTGTGAGGTAATGGGCTTAGAACAGCACCTGGAAAACCATCTTCCTCCTCCTCTTCACCATATGTTTAGTGTTTACAATAAGAAACTAGGTTGGGTGAGGCGGCTTACGCCTATAATCCCAGCATTTTGGGAGACTGAGGCAGGTGGGTTACCTGAGGTCAGGGGTTCAAAACCAGCCTGGCCAAAATGGCAAAACCCCTACTAAAAATGCAAAAATTAACCGGGCATGGTGGCAGACACCTGTAATCCCAGCTATTAGGGAGGCTGAGGCAGAAGAATCACTTGAACCCAGGAGCTAGAGGTTGCAGTGAGCCGAGATTGTGTCACTGTACTCCAGCCTGGGCAACAGAGTGAGACTCTGTCTCAAAAAAAAAAGAAAAGAAAAGAAAAGAAACTAGGAGCTGTTCTAAGTACCTGATACCTATAACTTTCCGTTCTCCCCACAACCTCATGAGAGGATTGCTGCCAGATACTCAGCGTCTTATCCCATTAATGCAAATCACAGAATTACTATACTCTTAAGTCTAGAATAGAGGTTGGCCAGCTTTTTCTGTAAATGGCCACCTAGTAAGTATCTTAGCCTTTGCAGGCCATGTGGTCTCTGTTACAATTATCCAACTCTGCCACTGTAGCGTGAAAGCAAGATGTAAATAAGTGAGCCTGGATGTATTCTAATAAAACTTTATTTATAGACACTGAAATTTGAACTTCATATAATTTTCATGTGTCACTCTACATTATTCTTCTTTGGATTAAAAAAAGTCAACCATTTAAAATTTTAAAAAGCATCTTGGCTCATGGACTAGACAAAAACAGGCAGAAGGCCAGATTTGGTCCCCAAGTGGCAGCTGGCTGGCCCTGGGCCTGGCAGATACTTCAAGCTGGTTAACCTGTCCATTTCTATCTCCAAATAAGTTCATGCCTAAATCATCCCAGGTCAAAAGACTGCTACTGTGCATTTAAAGACAGGGAAATATCACGGCCCCTCTTAAAAGACCATTTCGATGTCTCATAGCCCCAGTTATGAAAAATGAAAAGTAATGTGAATATGCTTTAAAAACCTCTAAAGTTTTATAGAGTGCTAAGTATTCTTACCATTGTTGTTATTATTCTATTATTAAAAGTCCTTTCTTATGGCTAGGCTAATGTACTCAGGAACACTAATTTATTTGCTTCTTTTACTTAGCAGGGACACAGAACAGATACTTCCCAGTCTCAGAATGGTATCTAAATACAGCTCTACTACCTTTGGGCTAAAAGCCATTTTAATTCCTTTAGCTTTGACTGATTCCGGTTTTCTAAATGATTCTTCATCGGCGCAGTTCTTATGTCTCCCCAGGTTCTTCTAGAAGAACCAGCGCAATACCATAATACTACTGATAGATATGAGCATACTTAATGCTATTTGATGATGATTAAACAAACAAACAAAAAAACCTTTAGGAGTTGGCAGTTCAGGTGGCTGTCCAGTGCTTTTCATTCTGTTCAGCTGCTTCCTGTGACAGTGGCATACTAAACATGGGTGGGTTTGGGATATTTGCATATATTCTGGGAACAGACTATGACACATGTGTCAGATCACAAGGTCTGAATCTTTTGTGATGTGTACAGCCAGGACGCTGATTCCAACAGCAAAACCCAGCTCCCTGGCCCATCTCTTTCCCGCTCCGCCTTCTCCCTTTGAGTCCTACTATCTAGCTCCTGACCCTGGCTGCCCCTGCTTAGCTGACAATATCAGACAAGATCACAGCCGTAGGCAGTACAGCTGCTGGCAGAACCTGGTGGCCCCCTCTGCAGCTGCTGCTTCTCGTGTCTGCGAAGTGTCTGGCTTGTCAGCCACATCCCCTCCCTGGAGCAGTCTTTGTTAACCAATTCCACCTCGGCCCACTGAGCAGAAGATGAAATGCTGAGAGCTCCTAAAAAACCAACAAAGACAGCAGCCATTACCAAGTCCCCATTTGAATCCCTTTCCCAAGGTGACTCAGAGCTGGCTTGCCTGGCATTTTTAACCCAGAGAGAGGAGAGCTGGAGCTTGGGATGGCAGATGACAGGTGCAGGGAGAGCTGTCTCCCCTCCCAGTTCCTCCCCACTCCATCCTGCACCCCGTCCTGCCATAGTAACTGGTGGAAATCCCTGATCACCAACTCCCTACATCACATCTGAGGCATTAGTCGGGCCATAGAGGAGTCAACACGGCCCTTGGGAGGAATCTTCAATTACCTCTTCCTAGTGCTGGATGAAGCTAGGTCTGGAGGAAGGAATAGTTGATAGCAAATGCTCTTGACTCAGCTGATGGGCATTCTGGGAGCTGGGAGCTGCACTCTTTTCTAGGGTTCCCTGGCAACCCAAGTGCTGGCTTTAAGTCCTTCTTTGTAGCTAGCCCTGACCATTCATTTCCTGGTCATTTTTCATCCTGCAGATGCCCTTGTCTCTTCTCACCCTTCTCTTTCCCAAACTTTGCAGCCCAGGTCTAAGCAGAAAAAAGAAGACGGGGAGGCCACGAGCACAGGGGTGAGAAATTGATGCAGAATGAGCAGTCTGTTTGTTGGGATCTAGAAAAAGCCATTAAGAAAATAAGCACTTAAATGATTTTCAATCTGCCCATGGAAGTCATCTATCCTCATACTGGGGGGAAAAGGCCCATTCTCCAAGCCTGGTTTTGATTGACTGGTTTCCAATTCTCTAAGCATTTCCCATAGGAGCCTCTCACCTATCTCCCATAATGACAGGCCTTTGCATTTCCAGGCAGTGTTTTACATTTATTTCTGATTTGCTCATAATGGTCAAAAATCTCTCTCCAATCCAAGGCATTTCTCCAGCAGCGCACGGTTTCCCTCAGGCCAAATAGCTCAGCTGTGATCCACGGAAAATGAGAATTTCCCAAACACATCTTCGGACTAGGGGAGGGTCCGGCATCACACATTCAGATGGAAAATTTCCCACTGTTAGATCAATATCTGGGCTAAGAAATAAATGCCACAGGGGCAGAGAGCTGGAGCAAAATGATTACAATCGGCACAATTACATTCACCGGCGGAATCAGCTCGCTGATTACTCCCAGGAATAGGGAGCTCCCACTTCATCCACCACAGGACGGCTTGGGAATTAGAACATCCCTCAGCATTTCATAATTCTACAGATTTGCCCATTGTCTTGGCATGCGTTCATTTTTCCCATACAGTACATCCCCATAAGAGGAGTTATTTCAAGGAAAGAAGGAAAGAAGGAGGAAGAAAAGGAGGAAGAAACGATGGAAAAAGGGAAAGGAAATCTCAGAGCACATGAGAGGCCAAGGCTGGTATATTGCAGGCAGAGGTTAGAATATATTGCTCTGGAATTTCCGGGTCAGGGATCTCACATTGCATCTGCTTAGGTGTGGTTTAAGCCAGGTCTCTCCCAGAATCCCACCCAGCCAGGACCCCATTGGGTAAAAAGGGCTCAAGGAAATATACATGTATGAGTTCATACTTATTTGTTGACTAAGAAGTTTATTAGGGCTGAGTACAGGGGATCATGCTTGTAATCCTAGCACTTTGGGAGGTCAAGACAGGAGTTTGAGACAGGCCTCGGCAACATAGCAAGTGACCCTTGTGTCGACAAAACACAAACAATTAGCCAAGTGTGGTGCCTCATGCCTGTAGTCCCAGATATTTGGGAGGCCTAGACAGGAGGATTGCTTAAGGCCAGGAGTTTGAGACAGGCCTGTGCAACACAGTGAGACTCCTATGTCTACACACACAAAAAATTAGCCAAGTGTGGTGGCATGCGCCTGTAGCCCTAGACACTGGAGGGCTGAGGCAGAAGGAGCTCACTTGTTTCTGCAGTGAGCTATGAACGTGCCACTGCACTCCAGCCTGGGTGATAGAGTGAGACCCTATCTCCATTAAAACAAAAAATGTTTGGCCAGGCACAGTGGCTCACGTCTGTAATCCCAGCACTTTGGGAGGCCAAGGCAGGTGGATCACAAGGTCAGGAGTTCGAGCCCAGCCTGGCCAACATGGTGAAAACCCGTATCTACTAAAAGAAAATACAAAAATTAGCTGGGGGTAGTGGTGCGCACCTGTAATTCCAGCCACTCCGGAGGCTGAGGCAGGAGAATTGCTTAAACCTGGGGTACAGAGGTTGCAGTGAGCTGAGATCGCACCACTGCACTCCAGCCTGGGTGACAGAGTAAGACTCCATCTTGGGAAAAAAAAGTTTACAAGGCAAGTTTTCATTACCTCTGAACCAATCTGAAGTTCTTCGGGGCCATGGAACAAAGACAGTCTGCTGAGAGCAGGGATCTCCATGGTGTCTTTCCTCTGCTGAGCGTTGGAGAGGCAGAGCTCTCGTTGCTATCTCGCTGGTGGTGAATGCTGGGTAGGCGGGGGCCGTGGCAAATGGATTGGGCATGCTGTGCAGCTCTGTGTACTGACACCCGCCCCAGGGCCCACTGTGTCCCTACCCCCTCCCAATCTTCTCTTTAATCCCCCCAGCCAGATAATGTGGGATTTGGAAGCATGTAATATCCATGAGACTCCATTATAGGCTATTACGAGGTTTATACGCACTACCTGGGGGATGTACCAGGCCGCTGCTGGGCAGTGCAGCAGCTGAAACGGAGAAGGACCATAGGAACGGTCCCAAAGGCCAGAGTGACCCTTCTATTGTTTCTATCCATTCCCCCCACCCCCAAAAGGAGCTCTGTCTAGTCTCTTGTGACAGAGAGGCAGGAAGCATGAAAGAGCAACAGCTTTCACTCCCTTAGGGAGTAAAAGCATAGAGGGAAGTACAGGGAGAAACAAAATCACAGTCACTGAATGCATTGCTGGAGCCCTAGGAGACCATCTACCAGTGTTTCTGCATGAGAACGCCACTGGAATTTGGGGTGGAATCTTCTCGAGCATTGCAGGTGTAGCATCCCTGGCCCCTGCCCACTGAATGGGAGTGGCAGCCCCAGGCATCGTGCCAACTACAAAAATGGCTCATGCCATTTTCAGTTGTCCCTGGGTAGGCGAGTGAGTGAGTGCGGGGTACCACCCCGGTGTGGAACCATCAGCAGTTCGACAGGCACGTTACAGAGGAGGAATCTGGGCCAGAGAGGTGAGTGACCTGATCAAGGTCATGCCAAGGTGAAGCCAGGACTAGAGACAGAGCCAGGTTTTCCAGTTGAAGACCCTTTCCACAAAACAGACTGCCTCTAAGGAACTGAGAGACAGAGACAGACACAGGATGGGACAAACATATCCGACAAGAAAGAGAAAGAGGAAAGGGACAGAGCAGAGGGTGGCATGGAAGCGGGGAGGGCAGAGGAGAATACAGAACAGAGAGATCAAAATAGTGAATGGGGTCAGGGACAGGAGGAAGGCGAAGAAATCTCATCAAACTGACTGAACTTCCACCACTTCCAAGCCATGGAACATGAAAGAGGACTTAGATCTCTGCCCTCAAGGACAAGATGGGTCCTGAGAAGGGGATAGGGCTCAAGAAAACCGATAGGAAGAGCCAAGGGCAGAGTTGGAAATGGGCTGGAAATCAGCATGAGAATACTGGGACTCTACCAAGTGACTCTAGGTGGCTTCACCTGTTCTCTGAATACGAGGCCATGACTCCTCTCAGTGCCTACACCTGGACCCGAGATCCCTCCTGAAGGAGAGCAAATGGCCCAGGGCTTTGCTGCCTTTTGTTTTGTTTTGAGACAGGGACTTGCTCTTTCAACCAGGCTGGAGTGCAGTGATGCGATCATGGCTCACTGCAACCCTGACCTCCCTGGCTAAACTGATCCTCCCACCTCAGCCTCCCAAATGGCTGGGATCACAGGCATGCAACACTATGCTTGACTAATTTTTAAAAAAATTTTTACTTTTTGCAGAGACAGGGTCACATGATATTGCCCAGGCAGCGAGTGAACTAGTGGCCTCAAGTGATCCTCCTGCCTCAGCCTCCTGAAGTGCTGGGATTACAGGTGTGAGCCACCACATCGGGCCCAGGATTTTGAAACATACCTTCACCTAGGTGACTTATTTCTTAACAGGCAGACTGGACTACTGCTTCTGGGAATGAAGGAGAATCAAGAATTAAAGACAATCCAGGCCATTCTGTCTAGGGAGGGGGTGGAACACCAGTGTCTTTCATCTGAGGAACTGAAGCAACGTTTCCCAGATATCCGGTTGACCAGGGGAGAAGTGGGGCTCTTGGACAAGTCTGGAGGAGTTCTCTACGCAGACAAGGCGCTCAGAGCCCTGCAGGTAATGTGGTATAGCACTGGGACAACGCAGGTGCTCCCTGCTCTGGGCATCTTGGGTCCCAACCAGCCAGCCCAAGACCCCCCTCTGGATGAGGCCTTTGCCCTGCTGGTTTTAGTCTTAACTTTTTGGGCAGGGTGGTGAAATATACACTGCTGGCCTTGTCAATATAGGGCAGGTCTAGATTCTGTAGTCTTTTCTGCCCTAGACGAAAGGCTTTTTGCCCACCAGGGTGTACCACATACAGAACTAATTCACCTTTCCCTGCTCCTGCCCTTTCAGGATGTGGTTGGACAGCTAGGAGGCATCGTGTGTGACGGAGAGAAGGTGGTGGAGATAAACCCAGGGCTATCAGTCACGGTGAAAACCACCTCCAGGAGCTACCGAGCCAAGAGCTTGGTCATCACAGCAGGTCCTTGGACCAACCAGCTCCTCTGTCCCCTGGGCATTGAGCTGCCTCTCCAGGTAAGAGGAGCTGAAAGTCTGAGAGTTGGTGCTTAAGAGAAGCTTTGGAACCAGATGGAGTCAAACTTGAGTCCTGGATCTACCTCTTGCTAGTGGACAACCTTGGGCAAATTCATTCACCTCACTGGCCTCAGTTGTATCACCTGTGATGGGGGGATGATAGCTATGTCATAGAGATGTTGGAGAATTGAATTATTAGGCTGGTGCAAAAGTATTTGCAGTTTTATCATTCAAAGTCATGGCAAAAACCGCAATTACTTTTGCATCAGTCTAATATATGCTGTATATAAAACCTTTAGAGGCCACACGTGGTGGCTGATGCCTGTAATCCCAATACTCTGGGAGACTGAGGCAGAGAATTGCTTGAGCCCAGGAGTTTAAGACCAGCCTGGGCAATACAGCGAGGCCCTGTCTCTACAAAAACTAAGAAAAATTCGCCAGGTATGGTGGCATGTGCTTGTAGTTCCAGCTACTCGGGAGTCTGAGGCAGGGAGCCTGGGAGGTTGAGGCTGCAGTGAGTTGTGATTCTACCACTGCACTCCAGCTTGGGTGACAGAGCAAGACCCTGTCTCAAAAAAAATGAAACGAAATAAAAATAAAGCCCTTAGGACACAACCTGGCTTATAGTAAGCACTCAATAAATCTGAGGTCTTATTAATTCCCAGAGAGAGAAATAGGGCTGGGGCTGGGCTTAGTTATGGGAAAAAACTAAGAATGGGAGAAGAGACAGAGGCTCAGAGATCTTTGTGCATCATAACACATGTAACAGGTAAATAAGAGACAAGCGTGGATGAATTCAATGGGGTGTCCAGGCTTGTGTTAAAGGGCCTCAGGGCCCCAGAGAAACTGCTCTCATTGCTGTGGGGTTCCATGGCTTTTCTTCATCTCCCACTTCCTCTCCCTGCCTCAAGACCATGCGGATCAACGTGTATTACTGGCGACAGATGGTTCCTAGGAGCTATGATGTGTCCCAGGCCTTTCCATGCTTCCTGGCGCTGGGCCTGAGTTCCCACCACATCTATGGACTGCCCGCAGGAGAGTACCCAGAGCTGATGAAGGTGAGCAGAAAGACTGAGATAAGGCCGGTAGGTGCCCGTGCGGATTGGAGGCAGCTGCTCTGACTTTCCCCTCCACAGACGCCCTTGGGTCCCGGGGCAGCCGCAGGAGCCTGCTTTGCTCTTGGTGATTTGCAAGGAAAGACCCTCAGCTGCCCTGAGGCCCAGCAAAAGGAGCCCTTCCTTTGCAAACATAGGGTGGTTGTAGGGACCAAGAGCTAAGCAGTCTCAGGTGACAGCCTGCAGCACCTACCAGGAGTGGGAAGGCTGAAATGATGGATGGGGCCGTCCTGTGTACACGCCTGCCCCTCGGCTGTGGGTGTGCATGGAAGGCCAGCCCTCGACACTCATCCCGCTCTGATTGGGAGCCAGGTCAGCTATCACCACGGCAACCATGCAGACCCTGAGGAGCGGGACTGCCCCACAGCACGCGCAGAGAGCCGAGACATCCAGATCCTGAGACGCTTTGTCAGAGATTACTTACCTGACCTGAAGCCCGAACCTGCCATCATCGAGCACTGCATGTACACGGTAAGGGGTCTGGGCAGCCTCCCTGGGCCCCCTCACCACTCTGCAGAAGGGGAGAAGGAGACAGACCTCGCACTGGCCAGGCCCGATTGTTTGACCCCTGACATAGTGTATGACTTTAAACAAAGGAGCTCATTTCTGTGGGTCGGTTCACCTCTACCAGAGAGGGCTCTGTTAGAAATTATTCCTATTCTTCTTCATTAGGAAACTAGGCTACGCCTGGCGGTCAGTCATTCACTCTGATTCCCAGAAGAGCTCTAAAAGATTTTTTGGCAAGCTCCTCCAGTTGAGCAGGCCTTAGGGACAAAGAGAAGAGACAGATGTCACTAGGGCCTGAGGCATCTTGGCTAAAGTGAGTTTACAAAGAGATTAACTGAACACCTACTGCGTCCATAGCTCTGTGCCAGAAGAAAGGCAGATGGACAAATGAGAAAGACTGGCATGCCCAGAGGGGCACTGGCATGCGGGAAGCATCCCTGTGCCCCATTCCATCCTTTCTGGAAAGAAATCCAGCCCAGCCCCTTCCTGTCAGAGCCTGCAGTTCTTCCTCTTCCCTTGAGCCTCAAAGGACACAAGGTGTGATTGTTTCTTTCTAGAACACCCCTGATGAGCACTTCATTCTCGATCACCACCCAAAGTATGACAACATTGTCATTGGTGCTGGATTCTCCGGTGAGCCTGAGCTGGGGGGAATGGGGTGCCTTAAAGCTGACCTACCTCAGTGCCAGGCGAAATGGTATTTTCCACACTCTTAGCTGTTCAGATAGGTGCTGGCCTGGACATTGTGTGTGTAAGGAGGCTGGGCAGTCAGAGAAGGGGTATTCATGGTGGGAGGCTGCTTCTGGCTTTGGGCTGTGATCAGGAGGGCAGTCAGCCCTGTCTGGGTAAGTAGGGGATGTGCAGAGAGCCCAGCCTCTCTGTCTCTGAGGCTGCCTGAGAGTCTGCTCTTCTTTTCCCAGGGCACGGGTTCAAGCTGGCCCCTGTCGTGGGGAAGATCCTGTATGAATTAAGCATGAAATTAACACCATCTTATGACCTGGCACCTTTTCGAATCAGTCGTTTCCCAAGCCTGGGCAAAGCCCATCTTTGACCTCTGGTCAGAATCCTCCCTTCTGTGCACAGGAGCCGATTTCACAGATGGAGATGTCTCAGATGAAGGGAGTGTCCCTGTGACGTCATCTTTTTCTTCTGCCTCACTTGAATCCCTCGTAAACACCAGATGATTAAGTCTACCTTCTTTCCTTGGCCAGCGGCCCATTCGCAACTACTTTCTTCCTCCCAGAATGTTGATCAGATATTCTACAATCTCAGAGTAGCAAGGACCTTTGAGATGGATATATCAGTAAGAAGAGGGGCACAAGAACTGGCTCCGGAGACCAAAGCAGTTGTTAAAAATTCTCTTTGTTGGGGGCCGGGCGCCGTGGCTCATGCCTGTAATCCTAGCACTTTGGGAGGCCGAGGCGGGCGGATTACCTGAGGCCAGGAGTTCAAGATCAGCCTGGCTAACATGGTAAAACCCTGTCTCTACTAAAAATACAAAATTAGCCAGGTGTGGTGGCAGATGCCTGTAATCCCGGCCACTCAGAAGGCTGAGGCAGGAGAATCACTTGAACCCAGGAGGTTGCAGTGAGCTGAGATCTCGGCATTGCACTCCAGCCTGGGCAACAAGAGACTCTGTCCCCTCCCCCCCAAAAAAATTCTCTTTGCTGGGATATTTGAAGAGCGTGGGATGGATTTGACTAAGTCTGCCCAGAGGAGGGTGAACAAGATGATCTCAGAGATCACTGCGCCCTTGGAGTTCCTTTTCCTAAAGCTAGAGCCAGCCTCCATCAAAAATGCCCATACATTCTGGCTTGTCTTCGAAGACCAAATAAATATTTGTGGAACAAATAAATAACTGCCCTGCATGAAGTCTGTAGTGGGCTTTCTTTTCTGTGTGACCTCATTTCTTCCAGGCTCTAATTGTCTAAATTAGCACCACAGAATCCATTAACCCAGGAACCCTTGGAGTCTTTATCCCCTCAATGCGCTGCACCCCCTTTCTTTGGATTCTTTGTCTCCTCCTCACCCCCTCTCTGGTTCTGTGAAGATGCTCAGCTCCCCAGTATCTCATTAAGGTGTATTGTCAGGCCCTTATGAAGATGGAGCTGTTATACCAGAAAGAAAGAGAGAGACACACTCACTTAGAAACCCTGTTCAATGTTTGAATGTTAAATGTGCCATTTTATTATCATTAGGATTGCTCCCACTTAATGAAACAGCATTAGCACCGAGTCGGCTGGCCTCCTTGCTCTAATTGCTTTGGAAGGGAACGGGCTTATAACCACCCCAAGGTGGGTGGAGGGGTGAGGGGTGGAAACAGGGACTTGAGCAAGGCTAGATGTACTCAGATGAAACCCACCTGGAGGATCTCCAGATCAGGCCAGTTCAAGCCCAGAGAACGAGTTAAAATGCCCTGGGGAGAGAAAAACTGGGACTGGGTGGGGAAGGCAGGGATGTGTTACAGGGAGTCACAGAGTGGGGAGGAGCAGGCAGTGAGAATGACAGTACAAATATTCCCAAAGGAAATACAACACGGAGGAAATGACTCTTCAACTGCCTGAGTCCTTAAGGGCCTAGGCACGTGTATCAGAGCTGATTCTCCAGTGAGTTAAAAAAGCCAGCCAAGCCCATCAACCCCATGACAAGCCTGCTTTTTGTGTGCTCTCAGCTGGTTCCCTGAACCTCAGCCTCTATAAAATGGGAATCATCATATCTGTAAATGGGAATAATAATACTGACCAGCTCCACAGGGGTGTGTGGGGATCAATTAAGATCATTCATTCATGCATTTCTTCAAAACACAAATACTGAGTGAGCTCTATTATGTGCCAGGCACTATGTGAGGCACTGTGGATGTAGGCAGTGAACAAAACAGATAAAAATCCCTGTTCTAAAACAGTATGGTTGCTCCTCAAAAAATTAAAAATAGAATTACCATATGATCCAGCAATTACACTTCTGGTACATGCCCAAAAGAACTGAAAACAGGATCTCAAAGTTATTTATATACTCCTGTTCAGAGCAGCATTATTCACGATGGCCAAGAGGTAGAAACAACCCAGGTGTCCACGGATGGATGAATGGATAAACAAAACGTGATCTGTACATACAGTGTAATGTTATTCAGCCTTAGAAATAAAGGGAATTCTGGCCAGGCATGGCGGCTCATGCCTGTAATCCCAGCACTTTGGGAGCCCAAGGGCGGGTGGATCACTTGAGGCCAGGAGTTGAGACCAGCTTGGCCAACATGGCGAAATCCTGCCTGTACTAAAAATACAAAAATTAGCCAGGCATGGTGGTGCACGCCTGTAATTCCAGCTACTCGGGAGGCTGAGGCAGGAGAATCACTTGAACCCGGGAGGTGGAGGTGGCAGTGAGCTGAGCGACAGGGCAAGACCCTATCTAAAAATAATAAATAAATGAAGGGAATTCTGATATATCCTACCACATGGATAAAACTTGAGGACATTATGCAAAGTGAAATAAGCCAGTCGCAAAAAGACAAGTAGTATTATTCCACTCCATCCATACAAGGTACCTAGAGTAGTCAGAGTCATAGAGACAGAAAGTAAATAGCGGTTGGCAGGATCTGGGAGGAGGAAATGGGGATCCGTTTAATGGGTACAGATTTTCAGTTTTACAAGATGAAATGGGTTCTGCAGATTGGTTGCACAACAGTGTGAATGCACTTAATGCCACTGAGCTGTGCCCTTAAAAGTGGTTAAGATGGTCAATTTCGTTACGTGTTTTTGACCACAATTTTAAAAAAATCTTTTTCTTTTTTTTTTTTTTTTTGAGACAGAGTCTCACTCTGTTGCCCAGGCTGGAGTGCAGCGGTGCAATCTCAGCTCACTGCAACCTCCGCCTCCTGGGTTCAAGTGAATCTCCTGTCTCAGCCTCCCAAGTACCTGGGATTACAGGTGTCCACCACCATGCTTGGCTAATTTTTTTGTATGTAGAGATGGGGTTTCACTATGTTGGTCAGGTTGGTCTTGAACTTTTGGCCTCAAGTGATTCACCCGCCTTGGCCTCCCAAAGTGCTGGGATTATAGGTGTGAGCCACCATGCCTGGACTAAAAAAAAAAAAAAACTCATTCTTATAAAGCTTACAGTCCAGTAAGAAGGAGGCACGCAAGTAATTATATATTAGAAGGTGATAAATGCTTTGGGGACAAAACAGAGCAGGGTGATGAGGAGGTGACAGGGAATGCTGGGGGAGGGTCTGACCTTTCAGGTGGGTGGTCAGGGTAGGACTCACAGAGGAGGGGCCTTTGGGCAGACTTGAAGGAAAAGGAGTACGCCATGCAGGCCTTTGGATGCAGGTGAAAGAATGTTCTGAGTTGTAAAGCAAGGTATTGTGTTATTACTGGAGGGGAGAGATGCATGAGACACAGAGAAGGACCAGAATAAGATCCCACCAGCTCCCAAGCTGAGAAAGTTGGGGAGAAAGATGCTTGGAATGTCCCCTCTCACCCCACAGCTGCCCGCAGTTCCCTCTGGCTTCTCTCAGTGCCACCCCCTCCCCCAGCCAGCTGCAGCTCCCCTTCCAAAATATCAGCCTTATTCAGCTTGTTGGTGGCAGCTAAAGGAGGGACCAGTATCTCCTGGAGGCTGAGAAAGGACGAGTGGGGGCTGCTCCCAAGCCCTGCTTCAGCTGGCGGAGGCCTCTCCAGATGAGCCCAGGAAAGAGTAGGAGGAGGCAGGGGGTGAGTGAGGAAGGATGGGTGTTGGGGGATGGATCGGGCCAGCAAAGAATGCAGAGAGACGAGAAATTGGGAAAGAGATTGACAATGTGCAGGCCAGCACCTGCAGGGATGCCACACACCTCTAAAGCCAAAGGAAACGGGCCCAGGATGCCCAAGTCGGGGGAAACCAGCAGTTCTTAGGTGGGGTGGGGTGGGATTGTAGAGGAGATCATGGGAATAGTCTCTGGGCCTAGAGGAAAGCCAAAGTCATTGTAGAAGGGGTCCCGGGACAAGGTAAGAGTTTCAATTATATCGAAGGATTTTCCTAAGCAGACCAACCAGTTTTCCCTCTCTGCTTCCCTTCTGCCTGAGCGTGGCCAGCCATCCCCTTTCAGACAGGCCGTACAGATCTTCAAGATGGAAGAAAATCAAAATCAATTGGGCAGGCAAGAAGAGACCTCTGGAAGGGCAGCTAGGGTCTGCACAGGCTGCAGAGGAGAGATAAGGGCAACGAAGAGAAAGGCTGGCCTGGTTGGCAAGCAGACTGAGGAAAGCAGAGGCAGGCTGAAAATAGATCGCGGGCGGGAGGGAAGAAAGCCAGGCCAGGAAAGAAGGGAGAGCGGAGGCAATCGATGCCTTCGTGACTCTGACCCAATTTTCCATCTCTCAGCCTCGCCAAAAGATGAGGAGAAGGAGGGGAAGTTGGGAAAGACAGGCAAAGAGGGAGGAGAGTCAGGGCAAAGTAATTTGAGTCCTTAGATCCAGGTAGATCCAGGTGATCATGGGGTACCAGTCAGGGATGGTGGTGGGCAGAGGAGGAGGTATACACTGTCCTCAGTGCCAGTTTAGACCCCAGCAGAGTTTGGCATCCCAGAATGGGTTTCAGAGCTTAAGGAATGTGAGTATACCCAGGAAAGAGGGTTAACTGTCTAGAAAGGTCAGAGGAGGCTGAGTCAGTCTGGTGACAGTCGGCTGGAAAGTTAACTCCATGCCTGCATTTTACTTCTCAGAAGAGTGATGAAAGAGAATTTTTTTTTTTTTGAGACAGAGTCTCACTCTGTTGCCCAGGCTGGAGTGCAGTGGTGCGATCTTGGCTCACTACAACCTCCACCTCCCTGGTTCAAGCGATTCTCCTGCCTCAGCCTCCTGAGTAACTAGGATTACAGGCATGGGCACCATGCCCAGCTAATTTTTGTATTTTTAGTAGAGACGGGGTTTCACCATGTTGGCCAGGATGGTCTCCATCTCCTGACCTTGTGATCCACCCACCTTGGCCTCCCAAAGTGCTGGGATTACAAGCATGAGCCACTGCACCTGGCCAAGAATTTGGTTTTTTAATGGTGGGCTTTTAGTGCAGCAAGAGGGATTAAAGTTACACTTCAGGAAATCCATCCCATTAGGTAGATTCGTGAGACACTGAAACATGTAGATGAGCATTCTTGTATTCTTTCCTTGGAAATCTTTTTAAAAAAATGAGAAGGCCCGCTATTTGGGCCTGTAGAGACTTGTCTGAAGGCCAGGGCCTCCCCTAAAAAGTTCTGGAAGTCTGCTGGCTAGAAAGGGGGTCTAGGATTTTTATTACCCTGGGGGTAGGGTCTGAAATAGATATCTGGGCCTAAGACAGGGCTGATACTGGCACCTGGGTTAGGGAGAATCGGGGAGGCCCAAGGTGGGCTGGATCTGTCAGCCCTGGAGGAGCAGCAGGGACAAGGGGTGGGATTCTAACAGGCAGGACCCATGACATTTACATAACGTTGAATCATGAATGAGCCCAGCTCTGGGGTTCCTAGTTAGCACTGCTCATCTGCATCTTTATTAAGCTTTATAAATGATTCAGCTTCTACCCCTTCCTCCAGCCCCTGCCCAGCCTGCCCCCAAGCATCAGGGTGGTTGCTCATTATTTTAGACTAGATTTGTTTCACCAACATTCAGTGAGGCAGAGAGATGAATGAATCCAAAAGGCAAGTGAGTGAGGGGGTCAGAGGCTGGAGAACAGAAGCAGCAGCTGTGGGAAGGCAGGTCACAGCTGTGAGCAGAGGCACAGAGCGAGGGACTCGGGTATCACTCTCCAAAATGCTCCTGGGGCCAACATCTTCAGGAGAGAAAGGTTTCTTAGATTCCCCGAAATGTGCTGGGTTCAAGTCCCACTCGAATCCCTGGTTTCCCTTTCATCTGCTGCCAAGCCCCCAGCAGGCCCCGTGCTCAGCTCCAGCATAGCACTGAGGCGTCCGAGCAGCGAGTGACAGTCCACAGGGAAGTTCTCACTTTTTCCTGAGGCAGGAATTTTGCTATTTTCACGCCACCAAAAAAAAAAAAAAAAAAAAAAAATCTGCTACGCTTGCAAGGCAAGAACAAGCACTAGGTCTATTAGGGGAGAAAGAGATCGGAACAGATGCACTTGGTGAGAGAATCTGTAGGAAAAGGGAATACTGTGTCCACAGAGAGTTACAGCCCACCTTGAAAGAGGAACCTGGAGATGGGCAGCCCTCACCTGGTCTGAGCGGCTCTGGGGGCTGCCCGGTCGCCTTGCCGGAAACGAGAAGTCTTTAATGGTATGAACATGAAGGAGTTGGCGGGAAGCTGGTAAGGGAAAGAGCATTTCTCAACCCTGGCTGTGCATTATAACCACCTGGGGAGCTTTAAAAATCTTGATGTTTGGGCCCCACCCAAGACCAATTAAATCAGAATTGCTGAGGGAGAAGGCCCCAGGCACCATAGTTTTTAAAAAGCTCTTCAATTTTGTTTGGGTCCTAAACAGACCAATTTAAATATACATATTATAAAATATATAACAAAAATATATAATAAAATCAGGGACATTTAAACATTGACTGGATGTTTTGTATTAAGGAATTATTGATCATGTTTTAGATGTGATAAGAGTATTGTGATTATGTTTTATAAAGAGTCATTTTCTGGCTGGGTGTGATGTCGCATGCCTGTAATCCCAGTGCTTTGGGAGGCCGAGGTGGGAGGATCACTTGAGGCCAGGCGCTTGAGGCTGCAGTGAGCTACGGTCATGCCATTGCACTCCAGCCAGGACAAAAGAGCAAGGCCTTGTTTCTATTTAGGAAAAAAAAAAAAGGTCGGCCCGGCGCAGTGGTGGCTCACACCTGTAATCCCAGCACTTTGGGAGGCTAAGACAGGTGGATCACAAGGTCAAGAGTTCGAGACCAGCCTGGCCAATATGGTAAAACCCTATCTCTACTAAAAATAAAAAAATTAGCCGGGCGTGGTGGTAGGTGCCTGTAGTTCCCAGCTGAGGCAGGAGGATCCCTTGAACCTGGGAGGTAGAGGTTGCAGTGAGCTGAGATTGTGCCACTGCACTCCAGCCTGGCGACAGCAGAGCGAGACTCTGTCTCAAAAATAAATAAATAAATAAAAATAAATAAAAACAAAAATACAAAATATTAGCTGGGCATGGTGGCGTGTGCCTGTAGTCCCAGCTACTCAGGAGAGTGAGGCAGGAGAATCGCTTGAACCCAGGAGGTGGAGGTTGCAGCGAGCTGAGATATCGTCACTGCACTCCAGCCTGGCAAGAGAGTGACACTCTCCTCTTCTCCCCTCCCCTCCCCTCCCTCCTCCCCCCCCCACCTCCTGTCCTCTCCTCTCTTTTCTGACATCCTGACATCCTCTCACTCTGTCACCCAGGCTGAAGTGCTGAAGTGCAGTGGTGCTATCACAGGTCACTGCAGCCTTGACCTTCCAGGTTCAAGTGATCCTTCTACCTCAGCCTCCCAAGTAGCTGGCACTGCAAGCACACACCACCATGCCTGGCTAATTATTTTTAGTTTTTGTTGAGATGGGGGCTCTCTATATTGCCCAGACTGGTCTCAAACTCCTGGGCTCAAGTGATTCACTTGCCTCGGTCTTCCAAACTGTTGGGACTACAGACGTGAGCCACCATACCTGGCCTCATTTTCTTTTCTTTGAGGGATACGAAACTATTTCCTGGTGAAATGACATCATGTCTGTCAGCTTCAAAATAATACAGTGAAGAGAATGGGGAAGTGGCAGGGTTGCCAATGAAGCAAGATTCCCTGTTGATAACTGTTTTAATTTTTCTTATTTTAAATTAAATTAAGGCCAGGTGTGGTGGCTCACACCTGTAATCCCAGCACTTTGAGAGGCCGAGGTGGGTGGATCGCCTGAAGTCGGGAGTTTGAGACCAGCCTGACCAGCATGGTGAAACTCTGTCTCTACTAAATACAAAAAAAATTAGCCAGGTGTGGTGGCACATGCCTATAATCTGAGCTACTTGGGAGGCTGAGCCAGGAGAACCGCTTGTACTTGGGAGGCAGAGGTTACAGTGAGCTGAGATCGCGCCATTGCACTCCAGCCTGGGTAACAGGAGTGAAACTCTGTCTCAAAAAAAAAAAAAATTTTAATTTAATTTTTTTATATGGGGGTCTCACTGTGTTTCCCAGGCTAAATTTGAACTCCTGGACTCAAGGAATTCTCCCATCTCAGCCTCCTGAGGAGTGATAACTGTTGAAGCTGCTTGATGGGTAAACAGGTATATTAGTCCAGTCTCACACTGCTATGAAGAAATATTGGAGACTGGGTAATTTATAAAGAAACGTTTAATTGACTCACAGTTCCGCATGACTAGGGAAGGCCTCAGGAAACTTAAAATAATGATGAAATGTACCTCTTCACAGGGCAGCAGGAGAGAGAAGGCAGAGTGAAGAGTGGAAAAGCTCCTTATAAAACCATCGGCTCTCCTGAGAACTCACTCACTATCGTAAGAACAGCATGGGGGTAACCGCCCCCATGATTCAATTACCTTCCATCGGATCCCTCCCATGACACATGGGGATTATGGGAACTATAGTTCAAGATAAGATTTGGGTGGGGACACAGCCAAACCATATCAAGTTTCATTCATTAAGCCATTTTTTTTCTTCACTTTTTGTATATAAACCAAAATAGCCAGGGGTGAGAACCTCAGAACCAGCCACTTAGGAAGACAGGGGCCACCTCAGTACTTCTGTAGGCAGAACTAGCTTGGAGGAGAACAGGTTTGCAGGACCCTAAATAAGAGGGGAGGGCTGGCTCTGTCTCCAATGTCCTGGGCCCTGGGCAGCACGGGGCCACTTGGGGAAAGAATAACCGGCACTTAGAGATGGAGTTTGGAAGACTCTGCAAACTTCTTCCCTGTAAGCCCACACAACCTCTTGGGACTGAGTCCCCATGCTCTGTGTACCAGGCCTGGAGGCCAGACTGAGGGAGCCACCTGCCTGAGGCAACCAATGCAAACAATGAGCTTCTTCTCTCTGCCTCCCTGCCCTCTCCTGATCAGCTCCACAGGGATTCAGACCCCCATCTCCTTTGGCATCCCCCACTGCCCATCACTACTGTCTCCCTGCACTGTCACTCCTCTGACAGGCTCATCTACCAGTGCCAGAGAACGTTAGCCCAGGTGACTTCATCGGGGGTTGAGGAGCCTGAACACAAATCTGTAGAACTGTGAGCACCCAGGAAGGCCCCAGAGAGATTCCCCGGTAGCTTGACCCTACTTGCATATCACTCTTTTAATGAACAAATCAAACGAATCCTAAATTCTCAGTTATCTAACATCCCAGACTAGTTGAGTCTCTTCAGCCTTGGCCCATGACCAACACAGGAGTGCCCATGTTCTCCATGTCCTCCTGAGAAACAATTTCCTGCCCTGCTGAAGTGGATGCCCCCCACCCCACCGCACAACTCAGCCCCATCCTCCAGCCATTTCCACCGGCTTACCGGCTCAGGCCTCCTGCTCAATTTGGGGCTCTGTCTTCTATGCTCCATTACCTTCCCCCATGGCCTCCAGGGGATGGGGAGGGGAGAGAGTTGGAGGGGGGCTGTTGAAGAGATTTTTGGAATCGGTGCCTGCGCATCACCCGCTGCCATGAGTTATTTCAGCGCTGATGTTTGTCTCGAGCTGATTATTCCAGCCCGAGAACAGGTGGAGCAGCCTGCGGTGGTTTATTCGTCAGCCAAGGCCATCTGTTCCCAACAAGCTGAGATTTGTAGCTGATTTCTACTGGGGAGCAAGGAGTGGGGGTGGGGAGGGAGACGGAGCTCACCCCCACCCCCCAGGGCACTTGCTCCTCCCAGACCTTCCAGGATGCCTGAACCCCAGGGCTTTCCCTTTTACTAGGGGTCCTGCATTTCCTCAGAGAAACTCACTGGTCACTCAACTCTGGTAACAACATTTCCCTAAGGGGCTACACCTTAGATGAAATCTTCTATTAGAAACACAAATCTACCAGCCAGGCACAAAGTCTGGCCAATGAGCCATGTGCCCCCCTTGCAGATCTTTGAGGGAAAAAAAAGTATATCACTATGACACAAATATCCTAAATGGCCTTCTCAACTCTTGGCTATTCCTCATCCCAACTCCACTGCCAGTCCCTTTAACAAAAACATCCTCACCTAAACCGATCACCTGCAGGGCTCCCGGCTAAGTGGGAGGGCTTGGTCTAGATGCTCTTGTCTCATCCACCCTGCTCCCCTCCCCTAAATACCCTGTTCATGTTCCACCCTCCAATCTGTTCCTCTTCCAGCTTCCACTCTCAGCCATGCCAAGAGAGCCTGCTGCTTTAAGAATGGCTTTCCCTGAGCAAGGGATATAAGCAGTTTCAAAGCAGCTTTGCCACATGGTTTGCCACCCTGCCCCGCCCCCCACTACTGCCCCGCCCCCCACTACTGCCCCGCCCCCCACTACTGCCCCGCCCCCCACTACTGCCCCGCCCCCCACTACTGCCCCGCCTGCTATGATTTCTGTATATGAAATGCTGGGAAAGAAGTGACTCTTATAGTCACGCTAATATGACAATTTGGGGCCTTCCTTGGTGTTGCTACACACATCTGTACTGACTTTTAAAAATGGTATGAAAACTTGGTATTGAAAGCACAGCTACTTCATCTGTAACCTCACATCCCCAAGTAAAACTACTCACAGTTTTCAGAGGTCCCTTCTAATATTTATTCATTGATCTGTGTTTTCCCATCTACTTTTGTCATGTCTATATGTGACCTTAGGAACCCATTAACAGAGCTAGCAGACTGCCTCACTTTCTAGTTGGTTCTCTCCGCTTATTTTGTCAGTTCTGGGAGCAGACGCTCCTTTCTACTATTAAATCCTACCCAGTGGCTATGTGTCTACCAGAAACAGATGTGCTCCGGAACCCACAAAGGCAGGCCATGAGACCTGTGCTTCCAGGGCAGAAACTTCCAGGGAATGCACTCAATAGGGTCGCGCTCCCTTGGACAGTAGTCCCCCAGCAGCCCTCAAGCAAGGGTGCCAACCTGCAATGGATGCCAGCCCCCAAGGTTAAGATGAGCCATGAGACCTCTTTCGTCACATACTATTTTATATTTGCCTGGCTACCTGTCACTCACCTGTCTTTCAAAGTCCTAATGTTTCTGAATCTATTGACTATATCTTCCCCATACAGAGATCTTTTAAACTCCTTTTCTTAAAAAAAAAAAAAAAAAAAATTTCCATTTTCAAATTCCCTAGTGTCCTCTATTTCCCAAATCCATTTGCTTCTTTTCCTAATCTAGTCAGATCATAGACGTGGCACAAAACATATAAAAATTTATTAAAATGTGGAAACTCTTTGACTCTTAAGCCAAAGCCATTTCAAATGTAATTTGCCTGGATAGTGTCAAAATGTAATATCCTTTTTGAATTTTCTTTTTTTGTAAAACCGTCATAGCTGACTTTTGATATCTACAGCAAATTCTATCTGCACATATAAGTATTCCACTGGGGGATTTATGTCACTGACTTCAGTCGCAAAGCACACACTCTTTTTGGAATCTCCCTTATGTATATGACCCATCACTGGGGCGCACGCTACAGAAGATTCAATTTCTCTGCACAATTCCTTCTAAACACATCCAGCATCCTTGTTAACTCCAAAATGGCTATTGCTCTGGAAATCTTTCCTCCCAGAGCAAATAGCAGGGAATGGTCTGGATTGTTGTCGTACTGTAATGAAATTAGACTGAAGTGAATATAACTTAAAATATGCATTCTGAGCGATGTGGAACTGTTATTCATATTGCTGGCACAGTGGGAGTGAAGTGAAAATGTGATAATGTATGGGGGATGCTCTGAAAATTGTGAAGAGCGACGCAAATGTGAAGTAGATATTTTCCCCCAAAATTGCCAAGAAGCATTTCCTTTCTGAGGCCAGGCCTTGGCGAATGCCAAGCACACACGATTTGAGATGAGGACCATGGCAGCAGTTCTTTGCTTTCTTGCCTCTCACTGCATTCTCTGCCAAGGCCAGAATAGTTAGGAGAAGCCTGGCCAGCTGCTGGAAGCAAGTTGAGGACTCTGCTTAGAAAGATGACATCACCCCTCAGCCTTGGTTTTCCTTCCAGGTCTTCACAGAGCTGTGATGGAGGTGAAATGAGTTGTAGGCAAAGTGCATAAGCACTGGGGCTATCATATTAAGTTCTCAACAAATGGGAAATATTGTTGGTCTTATCACCCTCCTCATCACTGCGCAGGTGTCACTACTGACAGGATAGGAAGGGGCCCCTCAGTCCCAGTCCCGGGGTCTCAGCCTCAGCTCGGACCAAAGACTTCCAAGTGCGCTTAAAAGGGCGGGAAGCAGTGTTTCCGGGTTGCTGGGAGAGTAGACGGGTCCTCATGCCGCTGTAATCCTTAAAAGGGCAACGCAGTTCCTGGCCGGGCGCGGTTGATCCACGCCTGTAATCCCAGCACTTTGGGAGGCTGAGGCAGGTGGATCACCTGAGGTCAGGAGTTCGCGACCAGCCTGACTAACATGGTGAAACCCCGTCTTTATTAAATACAAAAAAATTAGCCAGGCGTGGTGGCACACGCCTGTAATCCAAGCTACTTGGGAGGCTGAGACAGGAGAATCGCTTGTACCTGGGAGGCGGAGGTTGCAGTGAGCGGATATCGCGCCTTTGTACTCCAGCTAGGCTAACAAGCGCGAAACTCCGTATCAAAAAAAAAAAAAAAAAAAAAGGGAACGCAAACGGGCTCGCCTGTCAGCGACTAGAAAATCCATTGCCCTTTTAAGAGGCGTGGCTTCTCGTTATTGAATAAAGAACCGTCATGCGGGGGCGGGACCAGAAGGCCGAAGAACAGTGGACATGCAAATAAGATATGAATATGCTAATGAACCTTCGCTTTCCCAGTGAATGGCAGGGGAGAGCCGGCTAGGGAAGGAGAGGAAATGAGGGGAGGAGGTTCATCCAAGTGGCTGAAGGGAAACCAACTCCCGATAGACCATGCACGACGTTTCTTCCACAGCACCAGGATCTCGAAGCCCCACTGGCACCAGCCGTCACTCCCTCCAGTTCCTCGCTAGAGGGGATGAAGGGGAAGGGCGTAGGAGATTCTTTTGGCTGTGGTAAGGAGCTCTGAATTTAGACGCCAGAAGGTTCTTGCCAGCAGTACTACCTTGTTTCACAGATGGGGAAACCAAGGCCTGACAGGTTAAGCCCCTTCTCCAAGGTTGCAGAGCTAGAGGCAGAAGAAGAGCTCAGTTTGGCAGGTTTTGTCTATTTTTGCATTGTTTTCACTACTGCACGTGGGCACCACTCTGGAGGTGAAAAGGCAGCAGCCGCAAAGGCAGCAGAGCTTGGTACATTATCAAGCGTGTCCCAGACTGCCCACCAGGCTGGAGGTTTTAGAAAATATGTCCTAGGGGAAGATGAAAGGAGTCGGGGTGGCTGCCAGTAGCTGAAGCAGGCAAGGACAAATTATCATAGACTTGTCTGGAATGTGTTGCTATATAAAAGGTGATGAAGTGTTCCAGCTTCCCAGAGAACCGGTGCAGTGGAAATGAACAGGGAACAGAAGGGATTAGGGTTAGATTTAAGGCAGTACTTTCTCCCAGGGATGATAATTGGGCCCTTTATTCAGTGACGAACGCAGGCTAGGGACTCATCCCCCTCCCTTCCACTTCTGAGGCCTTTGGGAATCCATCTCCCTCCAGTCCCGCATGGTCTGCTTGGAGATCAGAAATGAATTAGATGACTTTTAAAAGTCCCCACTATTCAGGTAGGAGATCCTTTCTCTGGATGGGCCTCCTGCGCTCTTTGCTGAGGATGAGGACAGCAGCCACTCTAGCTCCAGGGCCCTGGGGGAGAAACAGCAGTCATGGCATCTCTTGCAACATACTCCCTGCCAAATTGATTCAAATTGGCTTGGATATGAACATATGATTAAAGGAGCGGCGTGATTCATTTATCAGGAGAGATTAAAGAGCGGCATCTGCGCAGCCTAGCTGGGGGACAATTAAGGAGCAAATCGCTAAGTGTCTGTGCCACCAGGCACGGGGGTGGAGGATGGGGGAAGGACAACTGGGATAATCTGCCAAGGAGACACAAGGACAAAAGAAGACCATTTAGGGGTCACTGCCTGCCACTGCCGTTTCTGGGCACAGACTGGACACCATGGGGAGTCCCACAGGGCGCTGGTTCCCGCCCGTGCCTCTTATTCAGGAGTCAGAGCAATCCTGGGGATCAGCAATTATAGAGGAGGATCTAGCAGGCTGGCTTTGAGCCTGGCAAAGAGCCAGATTTGCCTTCCGCAGCATCTTAAGGACCAGAGGTACCATGAGCATACAGGTAAGGCCAACAGCACAGCTTTCAAGGTACACCCAAAATGAAGATGGGCTTTGGTGGCCCTAAAGGCTCCTGGACTCCTCTGGGGAGCTGGTGCCAAGGGAATTGTCTCCTTCTCAGCCTGGAGCTCACCACCTTGGCCAAGGGGCTTTGCTGAAACTTAGAGAAGCGCTGGTCATGTGGCAATGCATAGCCAGCCTGTGGCATGTTCTACCATCACCTATCTTTCCCTGCCCCAGGACCTTTGTTTAAACTTTTCTTCTCAGTATGCTTTTCCCAGCAATTCTACATGTGGAAGTGCTATTTTCAAGCCCCGGTCAAAATACCAGCTCCTTTTAGAGGCTTTCCCAATCCTCCATGCCAAAGAGAATATCTCCCCCACCCATCATAATACATCCAAAGCAACTTCTTCGTCTTTGTTATGTCTTACGTAATTATTTCCACATGGATCTGCTACAGCCCTCGTCCACAAGCCCCTGGAGGATGGATACTGTGATGTGTTCCTCCCTACCCACCCACTCCAAGCTTGCACATACTAAGAAGTGCAGTACGTATTTTGTGTATACCTCCCTCTACTTTATGAAGGAAAAGACCTTATCCATCACCAGCACCCAGAATGGGGCCTAGGCACAGCAGGCAGTCATGAACGGTTTCTCAACTGTTAGGCAAGTGAGTATGTTTTCTGACTTGAACAAAGCTTATCCCAGGCGGGGTTACTGGAGGTTGATGTTGGAGTTTCCAGTTAAACAGAGGCCTGACTCAGTATGAGTGAACAGATTCGGGATTCATCTAAAGGTGGCAGGGAGTTTGTCACACTAGTTCCTGGGAGAAACAGAAAATGTACTGCGCTATGTGAAAACAGAAATAAAAGATGAGAGTGATAGAACTGAACACAAGCTAGCAGCCTTTTTTTTTTAAAAGTAACTTAGGCCGGGCACAGTGGCTCATGCCTGCAATTCTAGCACTTTGGGAGGCGAGATAGGCAGATCACATGAGGTCACAGTTTGAGACCAGTCTGGCCAACATGGTGAAATCCCTTCTCTATTAAAAATACAAAAATTAGTTGGGTGTGGTGGTACACATCTGTAAGTCCCAGCTACTTAGGGGCTGAGGCAGGAGAATTGCTTGAACCCCAGGACATGGAGGTTGCAGTGAGCTGAGATTGCGCCACTGCACTCCAGCTTGGTGACATAGCAAGACTCTGTCACCAAAAGAAAAATAGTGACTTCACTTTTACTACCGTCTCTATCCTCTTCTCTATTCTATCGTGGAGCAGTGGAGGGGGCAGTCTCCTTTGTTAAAGACCAATCTACTTCTCACTCCGTCCCACTCATTTTGGGAGACTTTTCTCCCTCCCTCCCTTTCTGACTCTTTCTGGGTGGCTGACATTACCAGAGCCTCCGCACTTGAGCTGTTTGACATCTTTTCCCACCAATCTGCCCAAACTACTTTATTCATTCGGGGATTATAACTGGCCACATTACAGAAGGTAGAAGAGAAGGAGGGGGGTCATTTGTTTCTTGCCCTTCTGCATGAGCTGCCTCTTTGCTGTCAATGAAGGAACAAAGCATGGAGTGGGGCATGCAGACAGACCGAGCGGGGCACAGAGACAGCACTCCCAACCTTTTCAAGTTGCCCTGTGGGCCAGAGCTAGTTCTGCGAACTTTCATCAAAAAGTCACCTTTGAAATGACTAAAATTAGGCTTTTAAAAAATGTTCTAATGAGAGGGGCTTGAATCCTTAAAAAAAAAACAAAAAACAAAAAACAAAAAACGGAAAAGAGGAAGAGAAGATAGAATCTCTGTAACTGGTGAGATTTAATAATCAGAGGAACTTCAACATTCCCTTGTGGAGGCCAGGGAGGATAAGGCTTGAAGGACTCTGCTAACCTGAATAACAGTCCCCAGGCTCTTCACATAAAAGGAGGGGCCTGTGTCTTCCTTGGCCAATCCCCTCATCCCACTACCTCTGCCTGCCCCAAAATGCACTGCCCAGGCTCAAGAGGCATTGGTCTGACACTTTGGGGAGCAGGCCAGAGAGCAGGGTGATGTCCCCATGGTCCCCATCAGAATCCTGCCTCTGCCCCATTCTGCCACAACCAATCTGGACTTTACCTGAGCCTGAAGGAACAGGCAGGAAAACTGGCGCAGCCAGGAGGAAAAGGGCCTTTATTTCCATACATCGGGTAAACAGGGAAGAGCACAGCCCAATGAGTACAAACCAACTGCAGGAGAGAAGGGGGGTGGCAGATGGGAGCAGCACCAGGCACTGCCCTTGGGCTCCCAAGTCTGGTGGAGTTCTCAGGATAACCTTTTAGGGTGGGGGCTGGGTCCTCCAGATCACATAGTGTTGTGTCTGGGATAAGTGTCTGGGGGCAGCGAGTTGGAAGAAGAATGACACAGGCTCAGGACACAGGGTGAGGACCCAGTACTCTCTTTGACCCATGAGCACTGGCCAAAACTTCCATCTTCAGTTTTTCTGATCACAAAGCCCTCAATCTCAAGCCTTCCCTCTCGAGTTGAGTTTATGGTCCAGGCAACCTGGACAGAGCAGGAGGGAGGCAGTGCTTGGACTAGCCCTGAACTGGTGTAGTTGGAATGGGTTTATCTTAAATAGGTCATTGCACGTAACACGCTGAGACAAAGAGGGTGGGGTGAGGGCTGGAGGTGTGGATGGCCCCCACGCACCCTTGTCTGCACAGGCTTGCTCAACCCAGCCCAGAAGCACCGGAGAGCTCCTCCCACCTCATTCTTAAGAACCTGGACCTGGCTCTGCTCACCAGTGTCTCCAGCTGCACAGAGAAAGAACTGCTCTCTGAAGAGTGAAGATGGAGATGAGATGAGATTCCCGAGTCATTTCTGGGGGCCTCAGCCACCACTGCAGCCCCCTCCCACTCTCAGGGATGCAGCTGTGATGGAGAGGTTAGGTATTTAAATTAAAAAGTAGAAAGACAGCAGGCACCGAGAAGAGAGAGCCCCCATCCCACACCAGAGGGAAGGCATCACTGCTCCTCCCCCAATCCTCCCATGGACCCAGCAACCTAGAGTGTCCCAGTAGGCAACCTGTCCACCGTCCCTGAGCAGGGGGCTGAGAGGGAGGTCAACGTGCTGGCTCCATGCAGTGCCAGGCCACCTGCCACTGCCCACGGTGGCCCAGGGTAGAAGCCAAGAGTGTGGCATTTTGAGGCAGGAAGGAGCAAAAATTTCTCTTTTCAGAAACTCCTCTTTCCCCCACCTCTTCCACGTGGAGACATCAGACACCCATAGCCTGGAAAGTTCCCCTGACAGAAGGAGGTCAGGGTGTTTCCCATGCAGAGCAGCAGTCGGGTGGGGGAGATGGGTGCTCCACCACTTCCTGGGAGAGGTGCCCAGGCAGCCGCAGGCCATAGGGTGAGAAGGCTGCAAACCACTCCCCTGGGCTATGCATTGGTCTCTGTCAGCTTGGCCTCTGTGTCGCTGTCACTCAGATTGCTGTGGGAGTATCGGGGTCTGGAGGTGTTGTCAAGAGGGTCGTGCTCATCATCTGACCGGTCAGGGGCAAGGGACTTCCAGTAGCTGGTGGGGCTGCAGGGACAGAGGAATAAGGTTAGGGACAAATGACACTCCTACCTTTAAGCACCCATGCCTTTGGTTCTAGAGGCCCACAAAGTTGCATCAGGGCACTCCCCAAAAGCCAAACATCGTTAGGTAAAAACCTTCCTTGGTTTACTTGGAAGATACTCAAAGTGGTAAGAGGAAGGAGACTCTGCAAGCTTTTAAAGCTCCGAGAAAAGGGATGCTGAGAGCAGTGGGTCTCAGACTTGAGGGGGCATAAGAATCTGATGCAGGCTCCTGGGCCTTTCCTCTTAGAAATCTTGAATCGCTGGCTGTTGGGTACAACCCAGGAATTCTGCATTTTTAGTCCTTCTCCAGAAGGCTCTGAAGCAAGCAGTCCGTGAACCACGTTGGCCTGGAGACTACAGGTCTGGTGATTACAACCTGTCTAGGGTAGAAGTTCTCTTAGGCAACCGATTCCTAAACAGATTCCTTCTGAGAAGGAGGCCCTTTCCCCATCAAATACTCCCAGATCTGAACCCTTTTCTCTAATGACAGCTCCCTGAGGCCTGTGAGAATTTTTACTCTTTACCATGGCATCATCTACTCACAAGAAACGGAGGATCAGGAGGGAGAGGCTGGGAAGATCTGTTTTAGGGTGGCCCAAGGGGAAAAGCCCCTTTCTTAGTACAATAACATAACTCAGAGTCTTCATCAGGCTGCTGGCTCTGGAGGCCTCTAGCTATCCCAGATGTGAAGAGGTCTCTTCCCCTGGATGGAGCAGGATCACGGCATTGCACAGGGAAGAGGGTACCTCATCTCACAGTTCCATCCACCTTCCCTTTTCTTTCTCCCAAAGCCTTAGGGCCACCTTCCTCTACTCCTCCTGCCTCCACTGCCTCTGTCAGTTCAAGTGCACTCTCACTTCAAAACAACTGCAGAAAACACAGCCCATCGTGGCTCCTCTCCTACTGGTGCCCCACACTCAGCCTGGTCCCTGGAGCTGCAGCCCTGCCTCCAGATCCTAGGCAGTTCCAACTTTGGCAAACAGGAGTTCCATGTTCCTGCTGCCTACAATTCTGACTTAAGAAGCTGAAAAGGGCCCTTTGTTTACTAGCCCGTTTAAAGTTCTATCCCCAAACCAAAAGAGGAGTCAAAGTTCTGCAGAAAGGACCACCTTCTCAGCTTTTCCCAAGGTGGCAGTGAGAGATGCAGAGGGCAAGATTTGGTCACTGGGTACTCCTGTGCGTAAGACATGGCCTAGGCACCTGAGACGGACTCTCTTATTTTTCACAATAACCCTATGAAATATTATGAGGAAGCCAGTCCAAAGAGATGAAAGGATCTTGCCCAAGGCCACACAGCCAGTATGTAAACTTGAATTTGGGACTCTCAGACCTCAGACTTTGGACGATTTCACCCTGCCACTAGATGGGATGACCTGAGAAAAAAAAAAAAAACAAGACCAAACCTGAATTCTGCTGGCTTGGGCGAGTGCCCAGGGGTTATGTAAAGATACTTCTCTCTCTATCCCTGGGGGAAAGGAAGAGGCTGATAGAATACATGTTCAATTATGCAAAACGGTTCAGGAATGGGGCAGTCTGGTTAATAGTTATCGTATTTCTCATGAATGAATTACCATTTTTAACGGAATCAGGATAGCACAAAACACATTTAATACAAACTAGACTGAACACAAATGAGTCTCACTTTGATAGGCCAAAGGCACTTAAGGACTCTGGAGGTGGGGGAGTTTTCTAGGACAAAATTATAAAGCTTACTGATGACTGTGCAACATAGAAAAAAAATGGGGTTATTTCAGCTTTGGGGTTGTTTGAATTCTAAATTAGTGGGAGCCTGGTTTGGTTCTCATTTTTTCCATAGAATTTCTGGGCACTCAGGGCTAGGGTCTGCTGTTAGGCTAAGGAGCACCTCACTTTGTGGAAAGACAGTGGGGTTATTTTGTGGGCAGAGGGGGGCAAGGCAGATGCCAGGGCTGGAATCCAGATGCAAATGAGGCACTGCTGGTGAGCTCCGGGGTGCTGTGAACTGCTGAATCGGGGCCCTCTACTCCTTTCCACTGCCTCACCTCTTTTCAAAGTGGGCGCTCCAGGCCCCACACCCACATTCCTGTGCCTGCCAGGCAGACACCTGGATAAATGACAGCCAGGTTTCCATACTGTTTTGTCAAGATGCTGGGAAGTGGCAGAGGCTGCCAGGGAGGTGGTAAACTCTATCTCTCTCTCTGCCTTGGGCAGAGGACCCACGAGATTGCTCTTGCCTCTAGCTTGGGTGATCTTTAGCCAGTCTCCTTAGTGGCGTCCACTGCTCCAGCCATCAGGGAGCCAACAGCAGGCAGCTGCCCTCCCCTCCAGGGCAAGAGTCAGGGCTGGCAATTTGAACATTTTAACCAAATTGTTTAAAAAAACCTTCCTCCCCACAAGCCAGTGTCTCCTGCTCAGCGCTGTCACAAACAATTTGTTACATAAGGTAATTCCCGCCAGGCAAGCCCAGGGCAGCAGCTTCCTCCCCTTTACTTTATTATGGAAGCTGCATTCCTGCTGCAAATTCTTGCTGGTCCTCATCACCAGATGGGAAGCTAAGCGACTGCTCTGTCCCATGCCCCCACCCCAAAGCCAGTTGATGCTGAGCGCCACCGAGGTCCTCCCTCCCCAGGCCTTTTCCCTCTGGCTCCGTGTTGCTTGGCTAGGTTCTGGCTTGGTGCCACTCTACCAACAGTGAATCCAATCCTTCTTGGAGGTGGTGGTGTATAGGGTGTCAGGGCTACTCCAGCTTTCCTGGTGGAAAAGAGGAACTGCGCTGGTGACTGGTGGAAGAAACAGGCTTTTGGTTTTTTGTTCTTGCTGGTTGTGGGGTCCAGGATGATGGTGGGCTGAGGGCATTGGGGTCTGAAATCTGCCAGTCGCCAGTGAGTGTGGGATGGCCCAGCTTTAGGCCAATGTCCATCTTGGGGTAGAAGCACAGTGTGCAGAAAGGCCTGGCCCTCTTTGCTTTCCAAACCTCTCTCCTGGGTCCATCAGCTGACTTCCTGCCCTAGGGGTGTGGGGCACTTAGCAGGGCTGCTAAGGGGAAGGCTAAGATGGCTGATCTAATATTTTAACTTTTGTTTTTTGAGATGGAGTCTCACTCTGTCTCCCAGGCTGGAGTGCAGCGATGAGATCTCGGTTCGTTGCAATCTCTGCCTCCCAGGTTCAAGCGATTCTCCTGCCTCTGCCTCCCAAGTAGCTGGGACTATAGGCGCACACCACCACGCCCGGCTAATTTTTGTATTTTTAGTAGAGACGGGGTTTCACCATCTTGGCCAGGCTGGTCTCAAACTCCTGACCTCAGGTGATCTGTCTGCCTCAGCTTCCCAAAGTGCTGGGATTACAGGTGTGAGCAACCGTGTCCGGCTGACTCTTGTCTTAACTATGGAGCCAACACTGGTTCCCTAATACAACAGAGATGCTTCTTGTTCCTCCTGGAGCACTCAGTAACCATCTGCTGCATGGGGGAAGTGACAGAGCGGGGCTGAGCCATTTCACTTGCTCCATCCCTTAAAAGGTCTTAAATCAGTCCCTTTTGGTATAATCCATTCAAAGTCAGCCTGGGTGTCCAGCTGCTCCACAGCACAAGCATGCGACAGGTGTGTTAGTTCATGCATCTGGGAAATAAATGCCCATGCCCCAGGTGACTGCACTCGGGGGTCATGCCTCCTGGGAAGCAGCAAGCTTGCCCTGGAAGGGCACCATGCCAAAAACAGCTTCACATATGCAGGGTGATCTAAAATGTCACCACCCACCAGGGAAACTGGCAACAATGAGATTCCAGTGAGTCAGGCTCTGCCCTTCTTCCACGGTGGGGGTGTGGGCATAAAGGGCCTAACCGCTAGATCTCCCGCCCCACAGGGAGAAGAGCTGGGGGAGGCAGGAGAGCCAGGAGGGGGCTGTCACTCAGCAACTGCTAATTTCTATTCATTAGAACTTTACAAGATGAGTAGAACTGAGGTGACGCCCATGTGTGGGCCTTTGGTGGGAAGGCTGGGGAGGGAGTCAGGCATCTCCTGGGTCTGCTGTAGGGTGTGGTGCTGTGTGGGCTGCAGCCCTGTGAACCTTGTACTCCTAGGCTTGAGATCTATGCCAGAAAAGGTGGCTTTGTGGGGGTGGGGTAGGGGGCGGGAGAGCTGAGCAAAAGGCCCCATAATAGCTTAGGGTCACTGATGTGCACCAACCACAGCTGGGGTGTCAGCTTGGGACCTTTCCTGGGCCCAGCCTGTTGGGGCCATGAACAAAAGCTCCTGAATGGGTGCTGCCAGGCTCACACAGTAAACATGTCACCCATGTGCTCTGCAGTGGCGGTGTGGAGGAGTGGGTAAGGGCAAGAGGGTTGGAGGTGGGCAGCCCCATTCAGGCCCTGGCAACAACCCCTCCCAGCGTGACCATATGGCACGTGACTTAACCTCTCCAAACCTCAGCTTCATCTTCTGTGAAACCGGGCTGATCAGACCTTTGTTATGGAGCTACTGTGAGGGCTAAATGACTAAAGTGTCGCAGGTATTAAGGACAGTCCCTGTCCCTGGTCCAGGGTCAGTACTTATAAGTGGGAGCTATGACATCACCAGTGAGATCAGCGGATGGGGTTCTGGGCTCAGGAAGGCTGACCAGCTTGGCAGGCCATTGCTCTCCGAGGCAGCCAGGAGGCTCTCCGAGGCCAGGCGTGCCCGAGAGGAATGCAGGTGGGCCCTGAGGTGGCCGCCGGTGGGGCAGGGAGCACGTTAGTTCACACCAGGTGGGACACACCATGCTGAACTCAGGCCGGGTGCCACCTACTGCACTAGTCGCTCTCAGGCCGGTAGAGGTACCGCATCATCAGGCTGTCCACCTCCTTCTTGCGCTTCTTCTCCTCCTTCTTCGACGGCCGGTGCGTCTGCCTGGCCTCTTCACTTTCTGCAGTTGGGCCCTTCTTCACACTGGAGCGGCTGTGGCTGGACACGGTAGAGCCGCTGGATGACGACGAGGAGGACTCAGACTCTGTCTCTGTTCTCTTTCTCCTAGACTTGGACTTCTTGCTCTTCCGAGAGCGTCCCTTCTTCCGCCTCTTGTGCTCTGAGGAAGCGTCAGAGCTGGAGCTGGAGCTGGAGCTGGAGCTGGAGCTGCTCCTTCTGCTCCTGCGCCTTCGCGGGCTCCGGCTCTTCCTGCCGCCGCGGGACCGGGACACATCAGCAGCGGAGGCGGAGCGGCGGATGCTGGCAGCTCGCTCTGGGGAGTCCAGGTGGACGCTCCGGGCACTCTGGATGCTCTTCCTGTCATCCTCCTCGGAGTCGGGCTCCAGGCTGCTCCGTTGGAATGGAACAGGCTTGTAGCTCAAGACCTCGTTGATGGCAGCCTCCAGGTCTGGGTCCAGGTAGGAGTGACGGCTGACGGGGCGGACGCTGGAGCTGGGAGGCTCGTCCATGGCCGAGGCCGAGCTGTGTGGCCGCGGTGGCACCGACAGACTGCGGGCCAGCGACGGGTGGCTGTACTGCGAGCAGGTCTCACTCAAGGCCACGCTGGCGCCGTCGTCCCACTCGTCCAGGCAGCTCCGGCCCAGGGACAGGCGGGAACTGGGGCTCTCCCGGCCTAGGCCTGAGGCCCGGCTCAGGGAAGGGCTGAGCGTCCTGGACAGGCTGTCGAGCCGGGAGGCGCTGCGGCGGGAACTGGGCGAGCCCGACAGCGAGAAACTCAGGGAGGAGCCGGCCCTGTCCTCACCAGAGCCCTGCCGCGTGGCCGAGGAGGCCCGGCTGACGGGTGCAGAGACCGGGGAGGCCCGGCTGAAGTCGGAGCCCCACCGCTTCCGGCCCGCGCGCCCCCCGGCCCCGGAGAGGACGGAGCCGCACTCCTCTTCCGGCTCCTCGGACTTCCTGCCTGGGCCTGGCTCCTCCCTGGGGCCCACGCGGGCCTTCCGGGGGGGCCTCTCAGGGGAGGCGGCCCGCTCGCTCAGGGAGGTGAAGAGCGAATCTGCATCCCCGGTGCCCCCGATGGAGTCCTTCAGGGTGAGCCGCTTCCGATAGCTCAGGGAGCTCACCACCGAGGCCGGCCTCTCCTCCACCCCCGGGGCCTCCTTAGAGAGGCTGCAGAGGGCCGTTCCCAGGGAGGATGCGAGAAGCAGCCATGGATGATGGCAGCAGGGAGGGAGGGAGGGAGGGAGGTTGAGAGAGAGAGAGAGAGGAACGAGCGTTAAACCCAGAGAATAAAGACATAGGGGGAGGGAGGCGAAAGGAGGAGAAAACGGCAGCCTTGGCAAAGTGGTGGTGAGAGTGTCGGAGGAAATGAAGCAAAATAATTTGCGTCAGTGAAAATAGCTTCATGGAGAATGTCATGTAAATTAGACTATTGTTCTATTTCATCACTTTTCCCCCTCTAAACGTTTAGTTCAATTTATTTCATTGTCAACTACCTGGAGCCTCGTGCCACGCCGTGGTGAACCACGGCAGTGGGGCGGGGAAGCCGCCATTATCTGCAATAACAAAATGTTGTTTGGCCGAATAAATTAAACCAATTAGAGGGGGCTGCTGGGTGCTTCTGATGAGGGGCCAGGCTTGGGGAAGGGGCCTCAGGGGAGCTGGAGAAGGGAGGGAGGGACGTTACTTTTTCTACCCAGTCTACCTGCTGTCTCTGGGAGGGGATGGGGAAAGGTGTGCCCTGGAGGATCAGGATGGGCTTGGGTTGCGGGGAGGATTCTATGTTGTGGGTGGGGAGTAGGGATGTGGCTTTAGGAGGGGAAGGGGCTGAGGGCTGTTCTTTCTCCCTACTGCCACACTGGTCCCGTAGGAAAGGGATAGGGAAAGGGAAGCTCTAGATTCCAGGGGTGACTGTCTATATGATCAGAGGACTATGGCTAGAAAACAGGGAGCCTGTTCCCCTAGTGGCTATTAGGAAGAAAGACATGGGTGCAGTGAAGAGATTAGAGGAAGGAGAGAACAGGCAGAGAAAGACAAATGTGCCTGTAGCTGGGACAAGAATCAGTGGAACTGGTGCCTCTTCTGCTGCTTTTCATGGTAAAATGTCAGAGATCTAGAGCTGGCCAGGGCTGTGGGATCAAGAGTCCCCTGTGCTCCATCCCAGTCTTGATTCCAAGTGTCTGAACTATCAGGAAGCTTGATCAATATTTGTTGAATAAGTGGAGGTGACATTAAACCTACGCCAAACCAAAGCCCGGAGCTTAATGGGAAAACATTACCTGAGAAAAATAAGGGAGGTGCATCCCTGGATAAGAAGAAACTAAGCCTCTTCCTGTGCTCATGCACATGCCAGAAGCACGCCTGGCAAGAGACGCAGGCCTGCCCTCATGGGATCCAGGCGCTGCTCGTCCATTCCTGGTGGCACGAGATGGCTTTTCCTCCCAGCTCAAGACCACGTGCTCACCTGGAACTCTTCAAGCTGCCATCATCAGAAGCTGCCTTGGAAGGTCCCTTGTTTTTTGACAACCAGGACTTGACCCCGTCAACCCGGTCCTCCAGCTCTGAATCCACATCCGAGTCTCCCTCACTGTAGGGATAAGAAGCAGAAAGGTAGGCAAGGCCAGGCAAGGGATGGGCACCTGCTGCCCAGGAGGAGAGCAGAGGGGGGTACAGGGGGTGTCTTGGGCGGAGGGGACGTGGGCGGCATGCGCGTCAGTGAGTTGGGGGGAGAATGAGAGAGATTAGAGCACACCATTCACAAGGAGCCTGTCCCCACTCAGCAGCCACACTGTGTGACAGCCACCAAGAAGAACCTCAGGAGCATGGAGGCAGCTCCCATGCCAGTTATCTGTGACAGGCCACTATTCAGCTGACCAACCCAAGGAGAATTACCCAAAGGCTATCCACTCATCAATTACACCTAAATGGCTCTGAGCTAAGAATAGGAGCCCTGGGTCCTTCGGTGACTCCTTGAGGACTACTCTGCTGTTTCTTGTCTGCCCACTCCTCAAATTGTGGCTATAGCTGCTATCATTTTCCATGCCTTTGTTATAAGAGCTGGGCTGTCGGCCACAGAGCAGAAGGCAAGAGTTTCATAGGATTTGGAGTTAGCTTGAAGGTGGAGGTCTTAGCAGATGGCAGCACCAACCTGGGCTCTAGATTAAGGAGGCCCAGGCCATATCCCAGATCCACCCTGTGGCTTCTCTGGCTCTTAAGAAACAGAGAAAGGAAAAGGAGAGGCATCGGCATTTCCAGAGGGACTAGCAACAGTTTCAGCATCTGAATTGTCCCTGGAGACCCAGTTGGGCTCAGAAAGTCCCAGCCCAGAGCCCTGTCGCTCAAGGTCCCCTCTTGCCTTGTCAGGTAGCCCCCAGCCCTTGCTCAAAAGTGCTTTGTCTGGCAGAGCTGACCTTAGCACCTACAGGAAAGCCCAAAGGAGTCAAATTTTGAGGCTGAAGTCATGGTCACCCTCCTCATGAAGCAGCTGGGCTTAGAGACAGCTTCTGGGTAAGATTGCTTCTAAAATTCTGCAGAATGTCTGCTCACCAAGTTCCCTGCTACGGATAGGCTAGGGTTTCTCCTTGATATACATTTCCTTTCCTGTGTCAACAGGAATGGCTCCATTCCTGAATTACGTTCTTAAATAAATAGCCACACAGGCACGTGCACACACACACACAGGCACACACAAAACTACCAGATTGTTCTAGGGACCAGGAGAGAGCCCAACTCATGGGGAGGGGAATAAAGAGCATATTTTATGGGCTTCCATCAAATACAGAATTATAACAAAGACGAGGCTGGCTGATGCCCCAGGTAAACAGGAGTTTAGCAGACAGCCTCGAAACTGCTAATGCAAGCCCTGTGCCTGTCCGAGCCTGGCAGATTTACTGTGGTGCATGGGCCCCATGGAACACCAATACCACCTGATTTATATACCCGTGCAAAAAACCTCCCTCTCTAGCTTCAGAGCCTGTAATTTATCACGCCGTTCATAACCATATTGATTGCTTTTAGAAAGGAGGTGCTGTATGCATCGCAAAATCTATGTCTACATGTTAAAAGCGTTTCTGTATAAATCTCCCTTAATACTGTGCTGTTTACTGCTTTCATTAAGGTTATGGCAATAACAACTGTATCTCTAAGTAAATCGAAACATTATTTTTCTGCCTGCCTTAGTGCGCTGGGCTCAATAACTCGGAGCTGGGGCCCAGAGCGGTTGAGGAAGGAGCCACACCACCTCTCTGCCATTAGCCGGAACCTGGTCAGAGCTGCACGTCCCCATGCATCTATGTGAGCACACACCGGTGTGCGTGTGTGTGCATGCGCTGTGTGCCTGTGTGTGTGCATGCCTGGCAATAGTTTAGAATATGATCTTAAATGCGCATTTTATCAGCCCTTGAAGCTCTTACCGCCCAAGGATGGCAGGGTTGAAACACACAGGGGACAGACAGTTGTGGGCCCAGAATACGAATTTTCCTCCTTACGTTCAGAGCAGTGGATGGGTTGCAAAGCTGGCCTACCTGCCCTCGCCTTCCTTTTAGTTGCAAGCATATAGAAGATGTTCTTTTCCTTAAATAATCAGGCCCATAAACAAACCCCAGGGGCAGGCAGGCTCAGGGGGCAGTTGAAATTTTAAATGGTTGGAATTAAACCTCGCGTCAAATACAATTTATGTCTGGGCTCATGTGCTATTAGTTAACTGGGAGCCGAATCGCGGGGGAACAAACAAACGGAGACAGAACGGTGGGGGATATTAATTGTGTGTGACAACCAGGCTCCAGCGGCCCTCTATCACTGTTACACACTATTACATTTATCATTAGCTCTCACCGAGTCCTGTGTGCTGCCACCAGCCCATCTTGGCCAGGGGAGGGGGCCCACCAGGCAAGAGAGAGTGGGGGAAGAAACCCAATGCCACGCTAGAAAAACAACCTCCAAAAAACAACCCTGTCGAACTTGATGGAGGATCAGCCTGCTCTGCCTGAAGGCCTGCGCATCTGCATTTGCTGTCCAGCTCCCACCCAGAAAGAGGGAAAAGAGAGGGGTGGATTTCCTGGGCTTCCCGCCACCTGACAGACAGCACCAGCACACACGCCGCCAGGGCCTCCCTCTGCCCACGGTGCCGCAGGGAGTAAAGTAAACACATCTGGCTGTGTTCCCTTCCCCCGCCGCAGCAGAGCAGCCCATGATTAGCTGCCTGAATGCTTTCTCCAAACAAGAAACCGGGAGATGCCCCTCACCTTCTACCCTTGTCTGCCAAGAGAAGGTGGCGAACCTTTAAAGATGAAACATACCCGCTTCTTTCAGGGAGCTCAGGCTCCCAAGGAGCCCAAGGATGTGGACAGATCCAGCCCAAACAGACTTTCTCCCAGAGAAATAGGCCAGGGAGATGGCCACACTTGGTTTTTGAGGGAGGAATGTGCTGGAGCTCGGGAAGGTAGACTTCTCGAATAGGCTGTGCCTTCCTTTCTGCAGGAGCCCCCCATCCTGCCTACCAAGGGTGCCCAGGCCAGCACCAGCCTTCCGGGGAGCACACCTCATTGCCCACTCCCAGCCTCCCCCGAGGACAGAGTCAGAGTGTTAGTGTTAGAGACCAGCGAGGCGGTAGTGTGGGGAGGCTGTGTCCACATGCGGCGTGCAGCGGCCCCAGGGTGTGAGCCAGTGTTAGGGGTGGTTAGACACCATCGAGGACAGGCAGAGAGCACATGCGCTCCAGTCCTCACAGTTTATTCTTTCTTTTCTGATACTTTGTCACCATATCCTGCAAACTGGAAATAGAGAGAAAAGGGTGGGCAAGGGGTCCAGAGGAAACAGACGAAATGAATGGGCAACCCAAGGTGGACCCCTTAGCTGAGGACCTCTCTTTTCTTGGCAAGAGCCAGCTCTGGCTGGCTGAGACCAGGTAGGGGGATGCGTGATAGTGCTGTCCTCAGAACCTGATCTGGGCTGTCCCTGGCATCTCTCCCCTGCCCCAGTGCAGCAGGCTCTCTGTGGAGGACTGGCCTGCAGGAGGGGCCCCAGCCCTGAGGTGGGAAGGGGACAGGTCTAGGGTCTGCCTAGTGAAACCTTGGGAGCTTCTCCAAGGCCTGGCACTACCCTACACTGCCAGCCTTCCTTCCTTGTGACTTTCTTATCCGCCTAAGACTACAAATCTCTCTTTCTCTCCAAACCATTCCCTGGGTGGGTTTTATGAGAAAATCTCTGGCATAGTAACAAGGCATCACAGCCTTTAAATCTCTGCTCTCCGCAGAGTGGGGCAGACACCATCGGAAATGCAGCTAAATGGGGGAATAACTCATCTTGAGCAGGCAGAGCAGGAGGGCCTGGTCCTAGGGAGGGGCAACTGACTGGGTGGGGGCCGCACTCAGAGTGTACCTGTCTCACCCTCTGGCCCTGCAGGACAGGCCATGCTGGGGTCTGGCAGTAAAGGGAGGGTGGGTTGGTGGCTTGGTCATGGGGAGGCAGAGGTTGCAACTGTTCTACCTGGTGGCCTGGTTCCAGAGGCGGTCAAGAGGGCCTCTGTGCTGGCTGCAGATGCCCCAGAGGCCACCCCTCACCTGTTGATGAGGTCCTCATTCTCATCACTCTCCATCTCGTCCTCGATGGCGGCCTGCAGGTCCCCGATGCGCTTGAATGCCAGCTTTAGGTCGGCCTGGAGGCTCTGGTTAGCAGCCTCCAAGCTTTCCAGATCCATCTCCTAGGAGGGAGGGGGCAGCCCAGTTTGCAGGAGGGCTAGCCTCTCCCCCAGATGCCCAGAAGAAGCCTGCTTCGAGTCCCTCCAAGCCATGGGGGCGCTACCTGAGGGCTGACACAGGCTTCCAGAGCCTTTTCCGCTCTGGTGCTGCTGGTCTGTAGGGGCCTGAGGGAGCCTCCAGTGCCATTGGCTCCCTGGTCTACCCTCTTGATATCCTCCTCCTCCCTCCCATTCTCTGACTCATCCGAATTCTTTGCAGCCTATCCCCAACCAGGCCAAAGCGAGGCATATACTCAGCAGCTACTCAGGGGGCTGTCATGTGAGGCCCGTGGGGGACGGGGGGCATTACCAGTTCATGCTTCTTGCGGCTCGCCTCAGCCTCCTTCCTGGCAAGCTCGCCCATCTCCTCTTTGGTGTCCCGGAGCTGCCTCTGTAGCCGCTTGTTCTGCTCCTTCTCCCGGTTCTCGGCTGCAATGCGCTGATCCCGCTCCTCAGTCAGCTTCTCCATGTTCTCCTTGAGCCGGCCGGCCAGGCTCTGGACAGGCAGGTGGGGAAGAAAGACACAGCAGGTAGGCCTGTCAGCCAGGCAGAGGGAGGGTGTGGCGCAGCTTTGGGTCAGGAGGCCTGGGGTCAGAGCTCTGGCTCCACCATTCATTGGCTACCTGGGCTAGCAATCCTGAGGCTTCCCTTGCTTTTCTGTAAAATGGGGGGAGAATAACACCTGCCCCCCAGGGGTCTTCTGAGGATGAATAAGGTAATGAATGTGAATGCACTTTGAAAGATGAAAGGTGCTATTATCATCATTACTACATCAAGACTGAGGGAGTATTCTGGGTACAGCCTAGTGGGCCTCTCCATATTGACACGGCATGTAGAGGCCTCTGAGGTCAGTAGGGCTTCCCACAGGGACTCTGAACCCAGAAGCCCCAAAAGCTAGATCCTGTGCTCAGAGGTAAATGGCTTTACTGGAGTTCTGGATTAGGAGAGACTAAACAATCATCAGATTCCAAGCAGAGAGCATCTTTTTAAGCCTAATGAATCTCCCACCAGGTAGTGAGATGCCGAGCAATAAATAACCTGGAGAGAGGGGTTAAATGTGAGCGAAGAACCCTGCATCTGCTTGTAACCTTGGTTCTACCTCTGACTGGGCCTCTAGCCTCTATGTCCCTAAAATAACAGAGCCAGGCTGCAGGATTGGGCCTTTCATGTTTAACATCCTATGAGTTTAAACCACAAAACTCCCTGAGCAGAAGGGAACCTGAGAGTTAGAGGTGCAGAAAGGGACTAGGCCCAAGAGAAAAGGAGACAGGGTCCTGTGGGCCTGCCCTGTGTCCACCAGACCAATGGCCTCTCTGTCCCTTGATAGCTCTGTGACCTTGGGCAACCCTTTCTGTATGTAAAATAGGGATCAAAATATTATTAGCCAGCCTGCAGTTGGTGTGGGCAGAAAATAAACTCTTAAGTTTCCCCAAACTCTCTCCAGCTCTCCTGAGGACTGTGACCCCACCTTGGGAGGGTCAGTTGTGCTCTCTTCCTGTCTCCAGGTTATTAATGCCCTCTAGATGCCCACCTGTTTCCATCCCTACCTAAGTGCCTGCTCCATGGACTGGGAGTTGATGAAGGAGGTGGTAGGGCTGCCCCTCACCAACCACACTCATCAACACAGGGCCCAGGCAGAATCAAAGGTGTGGAGACAAATGCTTAAAAACTCAAGAACTTACAAATAAGGTGAGACGGGTGTAAACCCAGGAGAGAATCCTTTCTGCCTCTCTCTTGCTATCTGCTCTGCCAGAGATAGAAGGGGCTGGCCCATGCTGGCTTTTGGAGACCGAAAGAAAAAGGATGGGTCCAGCATGGTGGCTCACGCCTGTAATCTCAGTACTTTGGGAGCCTGAGGCAGGTGGATTGCTTGAGCCCAGGAGTTTGAGACCAGCCTGGAAAACATGGTGAAACTCTATCTCTACAAAAAATACAAAAATTAGCTAGGTATGGTGGCATGTGCTTATAGTCCCAGCTACTCAGGAGGCTGGCATGGGAAGATTGCTTGAGACTGGGAGGTGGAGATTGTAGTGAGCTGAGATTGTACCACTGCACTCCAGCCTGGGTGAGAGTGAGACCTTGTCTCAAAAAAAAAAAAAAGAAAAGAAAAGAAAAGAAAAAGGATTGAATTTGGAATATGGAAACTCCAGTTGGGAGGAAGGAGGATAAAAAGATAGAGAAAAGGTGAACAAAAAAGGAGAAGGATTAAAGGAAAGAGAAAGAAAAATAGGGCCTGGCTTGGTGACTCATTCCTGTAATCCCAGCACTTTGGGAAGCTGAGGCAGGCGGATTGCTTGAGCCTAGGAGTTCCAGCCTGGAGAACAAGCAAAACCCTGTCTCTACAAAAAATACAAAAATTAGCCAGGCATGGTGGCACATGCCCGTGGTCCCAGCTACACAGAAGGCTGAGGGAGGAGGATGGGAGGATTGATTGCTTGAGCCCAGGAGGTCGAGGCTACAGTGAGCCATGATCACATCACTGCACTACAGACTGGGCAACAGAGTGAGACACTGTCTCAAACAAAAAAAAGAGAATGAACTTTATAATAAAGGGAGAGGAGAATGGGATGAGAAGAGGGTGAGAGAGAAATAAGATTGGGAAGAGGAAAAAATATGAAGCGAGAAGAAAGAATAGGGCCATAATCAAGAAAAAGGAAGAGAGAGAGAAACAGTAGAAACAGGAGGGCGGGAAGAAGTAAAGAAGAAAGGGAATAAAGCAGGGAAGGGGAGAGGAGGAGAGGGAGGGCAGATGAGAGAAGAGGCTCCAGTCTGCACAGAAGTGGCACCATCCGCTGCATATTTATGACCCTGCCAGAGAGCCGGTTGAGGGGAACAGGCGGGGGGAGCTCGTGGTGGAGGAAAATATGAAGACGAAGAGCTAAGCTGCTCTGGTCCCTTGGCAGAAAGCAAGCACGGAAACAGAATGTAAAGCAGGCGGGTTCCACGGTACCCAGAGAGCAGGCCAGGCAGGGTGAGAGAGAAGCACCCGCCTGTCAGCTGGCCTGGCAGCAAGGCACAGGCCTCTGAGGAGTGTCCAGGGGTTTGCCCAGCCCTGCTGAGCATGCGTGGCTCCAGCGCTGGGGCAGCTCTGCCCTGCTTGGTGTGGTCCGAGAGAAGTGTGAACCCACCTCGAGCCGTTTCACTTGCGTCCTTTCAAACTCCAGGCGTGTCTCCAGCTCCCGTATCTTGGCTTCCTGCCTGCTCACCAGGGACTTGTCCACCATGGACTGCTCCAGGAACTCTACCTGGCTCTGGAGGGCTTGCAGCTAGAGGTCGGGGGCAGGAAGAGAAGAAAGAGCTGAGCCCAGAAAGGGAGGAGGCTGCATCTGGGGCAGGCAGTATCACCATGGTGACCAGAAGGCGGAGGGAGGGAGGGATGAACTGGGGAGGAAAGAGAATGGGGCCCCAAGCCAGAGGCCTCTCCCATCTGCCCCAGCGCTTGGCACAGATCTTGCCCTTCGGAGAGAAAGGAGAAAGCTGAGGACCGGAGAGGGAATAGAGATGGGAAATGAGGCAGCTGAAGCCCAAATGTCTGCTATGGTGACATGGCTCCAAGCCTAGCTCTTGCTCCTAGCTTACTCTGCTCTGTGGATTACTGATAGCAGAGAAAAGCGCCTTCTAAATTGTGAACTTGGGGGTTCCTCCCACATGTAGTAACCCTAGCACCCTCTCTCTCCCGAGGGAGCCCCTGGTCCTCACCTTCTCCTGCAGCTCTTGCTTCTCTTTATTGGCCTCTTCTAGCTGAGCTTGGAGATCATTTATCTGAGCCAGGTCCCGGGAAGCCTGGGAAATGGGTGACAGCATCAGAAGCAAGATCCCCCATAAACACCCAGCCAGCCCAGCCCAGCTGGAACACCAGGAGACCCAGGTTCCCGCACTGTCACCTCCCAAAAAAGTGGCTGTGTGGGAGACGCGTGAGGAAGACCAGAAGGATGGTGACGGTGCAGAGTGTGAGGGGCACTCCCGGCAGGGGTACCTGAGCCACGGCGGCCTTGTGCTTCTTCATCAGCTCATTCATGTCTTCCTGATCCTCCTCTAGCCGGTTCTGTATCTCATTCTTCTCACGCTGAAGGCGGCTCAGCTGCTCCTCCAGCTGGACAGAGGCAAAGGCAGATCAGAGGGCTTCAGGCCCGGTGTGCCTGTGGGCTCCAGGTGGCAAGTCCAAGCCTCCTCCTGCGCCACCTCCAATGGCGGGGGCATAGAAGAGACGATGATAATGGGCTGAGCCTGCCTACTGGAGTGGGTCCTAGGACCAGTGACGCTCAGGGAACTGCCTGCCCTGCTTTCGGCCAGGGAGATGAGGTAAAGGGCTGTGTGCAGTACAGGCAGACCCTGGGCCTCTGAGCTGAATGACAGCTGCTTCCTGGCAGCTCTTTTGAGGCTAATGAGAAGGCAGAAAAGGTCTGCCCAGAACAAATGACCCATCATCCTGCCACTATCAGTCCAGGCCCTGACCTGCATGTACTCTGCCCCCTTCAGGCCCCAGGGAAGGACCCCTCAAATCTGTGAAGGTCTCCTGGCTTAGACTGTCATTTCCCCTGGGACCGCCCCCTCCCTGGGCATCCCGCCCCCACAGCCAGTCCCCTCCTTGGGGGAGGGGAAGAGAGAGCCAACAGCAGCTTCAGGAAATGAATGAATCTATTAGCCTGTAATTCCAAACCAAAATGACTGTGTTGGCTCCTTCTCTGCCCCATCCATCTTGTTACTGGGCTGTGGGGAGCTGGGGAAGCCTCCGCCAAGAAATTTATTAACTCAGATTTAAATAAAATGGTAATTTTATAACAGCCTTTTTTAACACAATTAAGGAATTTGAATTACTCACCTGAAAACTGCTGAAGAGCACAAATGTCACGGGGATAAATCATGCCCGTGAGATTGGCATCTCTCAGCAGCCAGGTGACTAGCTCAGGGGCCATGAAGCCACCAGCCCAACCCAGCCTCCTCCCCTGCCCCATTCCCTGCCCAAGGAGGTATCAGTGGCCACATCCCAGTAATGAATTCTCTGCCGATGGATGGGCCGTGGGAGAGGTGGGGAATTAAAAGGGAGGCATTAAATAAGAGCTGTAATTAGCTGCCGCTTGGGCTTGTCAGTGGGCTGGGCAGGGGGAAGGGGAGGGAAGCTGAGCCATCCTGTCCTCTTATCGGTGCTTCTGCTAATCTCTAGGCACCTGTTTACATCCCTCAGCCACATTAGCTGCCTTTATTTATTGTGTTGGGGCCTGCGGCCAAGCTCCTGCAGGCAGGTGGTTAAACAGGGAGATGGGCCCTTGCTGGCTCCCTCTTTCCACCTGCTCCTCCCCGAGGCCTCTGCTCAGAGTGGGGAGATGCAGAGGAGGGGAGGCCTGCTCTTCCTGCAGCAAGTCCTGGTGTGGAGGGACCTGTCTAGGGTGAAGGGAGCCACAGTCGCAGCTCTATTTTGCCTCAGCCCCCTGAGCCCTGCCCCAGGCACCCTGGTGCCTCACCGCAGCCTTGGCTTTGGCGATGTCATCAATCTGCAGGTGCAGGTCTTCGATCTCCACCTCCATTGCTTTCCGTGCTTTCACAGCTGCTGCACAGGTGAACTCTGACTCCTCCAGCTGGAGACAGACCACCCCCACCCCAGGGAGAGATGTCAGCCATTCCCTGGGCACAGGAGGGCTGTGCAGAGGAGAGGGAGCCTGGATGCCCTCCTCCTCCTCCTCCATTCACTTCAGACCCCAGGGCCATGGGTGTGTGGTGGTACATGCATGGGCATCTCCTCCTGTGACAGAGCTGGTGGGCACCAGGCCCCATCCACACCACCCCGCTCTGGGTGGTGAGACAGTAGAGCGCACACAGAGCCTGGGGAGTCTGGCTGCTACATGTGGCTCCCCTCTTTCCTGTCACTTTCCTTCCCAAGGACTCAAGAGCCACTGAGAGGAGCAAGAGAGAGAGAAAGAGATGGAAAAGGTAAGCTCTGTTGCGCCTGTGCTCTCTGGATACCTGGTTCTTGAGCTGGGCGATCTCCCGCTTGCTGGGAGCGCTGTTCTTCAGGTGGTCCAGCATGAGCTGGGCATCCGCCAGCAGGGCCTTGGTGCGCTTCAGGTCCTTCCGCAGCCGCTTCTCTGACTCAAAGTCCCGCCGGTTCACCTGGATGGGCACTAGCAGTTGGGGTTCTGGGCACCAGCACACGGCCTCCTCCTGTCTTCCCCAACCCCCTCCTCACCACATCCTCATTATCAGCATCCCCATAAGGATCCTGGAAGAGCCAAGATCATGCCAACCCGGGAAAAAGGCCTGGGTGTGCCAACATATGGTGATGCCCCCATTCCACGAGGGATGACGATGGGCTCTTTGGAGCACCCCCATTCCCCTGGCAACTCTGTTCCCAGCTCCCCATCCCTAGGATCCCCACCCATCAGGCTGCATGGGCAGGCAGCCGGCCAAGCTTGGCAGGTGGAGCGTCCCCTGACCTGGTCGCTGAGGGTGGTGAGCTTGCCCTCCAGCTCCCGCTTCTCTCGAAGCACCTTCTGCTTGTCCTCATACTCTTCCTCCAGCTGCACCTCCATCTGTTTTAACTGGAGTACCGTGGGGACAGAGACCCATCCATCCCTTTAGTGCCTGGTGCCCAGAACCCTTCTGTTCTGGGTCCCCCACTCCAGGAAAACAGTGGGGCAGGCCTGAGCACAATGATGTTGATGGAGGGGTCAGAACCTGAATTCCAGGTTTCTAGGGTTTCAAAGCAGCCTGGGAGGACGATGAGGGATGGCAGGCCACATGTGGTGGCTACCTGAGCCAGAGTAGGAGACATCGCTGCCCAGTGGAGACCTGTCCGGCCAGGCTAGCTGACTGCAGGCAGCACCAGTGCTGTACAGCAGGGCCATGGCGGGGCTGCCCCTGGCACAGAAAGTAGGGAGCATTCGTTTCTCAGGGTCCCAAGCTTCTCTACAGACTCTGAGCCAGTACATCCCTGCCAGTGCCAGGATCCTGAGAGGCACTTCCTGGCCCAGAATGACAAAGGAAGACAATGCGGCTGAGGCAGGGAGACAGAAAAGCCCCTTACTAAAAAGCAGTGATGGGAACAGGCAGTTACACTGGACAGGTAAGTACCCAGATACCTTACCTTCTTCTGACATGACTGCCGGGCCTCCTCCACCTCCTCATCCCTACTCTCCATCTCCTTAGAATGGGTCTGTCTCATCCGCTCCATCTCCATCTCCAGACGCAGCTTGGCCTGGAGGTAGTGGAGTAGGGTCTGGGTTTCCTCCTCAGCAGCGCCCACCCCCTCTCCACCTGTGCATGACTCTCGCTAGGCTCAGGGGCCGAGAACGTCCTGCCAGCCAGTTCTCTTTGCCAGCACCTTGCTCCCGTGGCAACAGCTTCTCCAGAGCAGCTGAACTCCCTTACTAGAGGTCTGGCATAGGCCCAGAGAGAGGGAGCTAGAGTGGGGACAGCCCTGCAGCTTCTCCGTCTGCCTGCAGGCTCTAGCTCCCTGAACTGACTTGGTGGCAGGCTAGGTGGGCCTGTGGCCCTCGGCTGCCATGCATCCTGAGCCCCTCCCTACTAGAGCTCCATCAGATTTGTTTTTGTGGAAAGCTCCACGAGCACTTAATTGTCTTCACACTGTGGCTGGCACAGATCAGGTGCTCACTCCACATTTTGTGAGTAGGTGAGCGAGTGAACAAGCGAATGAATGGGGGCGGGATCCTCTGGCCTGTGCCTGGGGCTGGCTGTGGGGATGGTGGTGGCCCCACTGCACCTCACCCCTCCCTTGGCCAAGCCCTCCTGTACCTGCTCCAGCATCTGGATGGTCCCTGCCTGCTCATCCAGCTCCTCTTCCTGATCCTTGACCTTGGCCTCCAGGTCCCGGAGCTGTTTCTTGACCTTGGCCAGAGAGGCCTCATCCTTGGACTCTTGGGAAGAAATGTCCTGGAGCTCCGCCTCTAGGGAGACAACCTTCTGGGTGAACCCTGCAATGTCCATGTCTTTTTCCTGGAGCAAAAGAGATGAGGCTGGTGCAGAGCTGGCCCCAGGTTGTGAGGGGGACAGGGCACAGATGGTGGGTGGCCCTACCCACCTCCAGTTGCTGCTTCAGGCTAAAAGCCTCAGCGAGGAGCATGTCCTTCTCCCGCTGCAGCTTCTCCCGCTGCAGCTTCTCCCGCTGGGCCTCCTCGTGCGCCTGCGAGAGCTCACTGTCAAACCTGTGAGGGAGCATGGCATCTCCATCAGATGGGGGAAGAACCGGGGTCCCGCGCACAGAGACTGTCAGGAGGTGGTGCCATGGACGGGACCCAAGTAGGGGTGGGGGAACCCATGCAGCCCTAACGTGAGGCCAGTAGTGAGGTAGGGGCGACATCTAGAGGTGGCAGGTCAGGCCACTGAGGCACTATTGAGCAACCAGGTCTGGGATGAGGAGCACTCAATCACCAAGTAGGCTTAGGAGAGACCCATAGACTGCTTCCAGGCAGGGGAACAGGCCTCAGGAGTTAAGTCTCTACATTCTCCATTTCAACACATCAAAGAATGAGGGACCTGTGTGAGGGCTGGGTGGGAAGAAGGTAGAGATGAGCACCCTGCTTCCACTCACTCACTTTCCACAATTCAGTTTGGCAACTGTAAGGGCAGCAACTGGCTCCTTGCCCCTGTCTCTGGGCACCAGCCTTTGACCAGGACCACACACCCCAGCAGTGCCGGCAGGACACTACCAGGAAACCCCACACTGGGTTCAGAGCCGCATTCCCACTGTGCCCAGCTGGCCACATGCCTCAGTGGGCACACAGGGGGCCCTCTTTCTTCACTCCTCCACTTCCCAGCCTTCCATTTCCCGCTAAATATGGAGCAAATTGCTGAAATTCCTCTTAACACCTTCCCTGAATAGCTAATTAGGTTCCTGTGGAAATTGAACAGCTCCCCTTACCCCAATCCCACATCAAAAAAAAGTAAGAAAACTCCGGGCAGCCGAAACCTAATAAGTTGCCCAGTGGGGAGCACAGCAGCACAGTAACTAGGCCGAGCTGGCATTATCATCGGGTGCTCAGAAGGGAGACTGAGCTAAGGGTGCCAGCCCTTGGGTAAAGGGGTAGGGTGGGGGCAGAGATGAGAACGAGGGAAGTGGTGGTCATGGTATCGGGTGGGAGGAATGGAAAACCTTCCTATTTCCCCAGCTGGGAAGATGGTCGGGGTTCAGGAGGCCAGGGGTGACCCAGGGTCACTGGAAAGGTTCCCAGAGTCCTGGGTGTGGGGATGCCCCTTCACAAAGGCAACCGGTGCCTCTGCTGAGAAGCCCTTCCCCTGCAGAGGAGAAATGGGCACTGTTCCCGCTCCCTGGGGTGCCCTACTGTTCCTAGGGTGTGTGGGTTCCTCAGTGCTGCTAATAAAGGCGTCCCATCCTCATTCCCAGCCTGGGAAATTAATTTAGATTGGATTTTCTCCTGTGAGGGCCACCCCCCTCCTTTGTATCATTACCATAATGAGATGGAAGTGGCATGGTAGTTTAAGGACATTAGTCAGGAGAGTGTGTTTGTATAGCTAAGGCAAGTGAGGGAGAGGCAGAGCTGGGGGCCAGGGGCAGGGACGCAGCGGTTCCTGCACGGGTCCTGGTTGATGCCCTTCCTGGCATGGGGTGACAGGCACACAGTGCGGGGAGCACCTCCAAGAGCCGAGGCCCGGGCAGGCCTTCAGTGGGGACACAGCCTGAGTCTACCCTGGAGGTCAGGAGGGGGCCCCTTCATGTTCCAAGATGAATGACCAGGCAGGCAAGACGCCTGGACAAATTCAGGTCCTTCCTTTTTTCCTCCCTGGAGGGCAAGGAGGCTGTCCTGGCTTTGGTTGCTCCGAAAGGTTCTCTGGGCCCAGGGCAGGGGGCCCACCCACCTCCTCTGCTTCTTCTCCAGCTCGTGGTTGCGGACCTGCTGGCCCTCCAGGTGCAGCTTGGTGTCCTGCAGCTCAGCCGTCAGCCGCTGGCACTTTTTCTTGAGCTGCTGCAGAGCCCGCTGGCTCTCCTCACTATCTGCCTGCAGGTCCCCGAGCTAGGGACCAAGATGGGGTGCATAGTCAGTGGCCACGGAGAGGCCCAGAAGCATTGGCGGAGAAGGCGAGGAGAGGGAGGTGGATGAGTGAGGGGAAGAACCAGGGGTGCAGGAGGAAGTTGGGTCTCCCAGGGAACTGAAGCAGCTCTAATGGTAGCTTGCTCCTGCACGGAGAAGCTAACATGCCAGCCTCCCCGATCCATCCCAGGCCAGGCCTGTCTGCCCCCAGCATTCACCGGACCAACACAAGGCACCAGTCCCCTCCTGGCCCTCCCAGGTACAGGCCTCGGCTCCTCCCCAGCCTCACCCGCCGCTCCAGCTGCCTCTTGTTCTGCTGCTCCACCTCCAGCTTGTCCTCAAACTCCTGCTGGAGCCGCTTCTTGGTGAAGTCCACCTCCCGCACAGCCCGCTCATACTTCAGCCGCCACTCGCCACCTGTGGGGTTGAGGCAGACAAGGAAGGATGGAGGTGCTGAGAGTCCCCATAAGGGGAAGAGGGGAAGGAGGATGGGGCGGGGGGGGACAGCAGATAGTCAGCCAAGGCTCAGAACGCTCTCTGCAATGATGGCTTCCTCCCAAGGCAGAAGGAGCCACTAGCCAGAAGACCACAGCGGGAGATGTGGCTGCATGTGCTGTCCCCTCCCCAGGGACTGCCGGGACCACGGCCCTCAGTCTTTGTCATGACCGTGATTGTTTCAGCTCTATGTAACAATCTCCTACATTTACTGGCACCTCTGCCTCCTCATCTATTTCTTTCACTTTAGTCTTATAACAGCCCCATGGAGGGAAGACAGGCCTGGACAAGAGGCATGACCACCCGGGGGTGGGCATCAGGGCTCGCATCACAAGCCACTGCTAAGCTCCTTGGGCCTCAGGCCCACCTGCATCATCATCATCCACTTCCCCGTTGATCTCCGCTGCCCGGATGAGACGGGCCTCCATCACCTCCATTTCCATCACCTCCATCTGCTTCTTCAGTGCATCGTACTGGGTCTGCAAAAGACGGGGTTATGGGGTGTGCCATTCCGCCCCCTCATACCCACTCCCCGAACCACACAGACCATGGTCACATGCTTACCCAGGACAGACAGGGGTGCTGGGCTAGGGGTGAAGATGCCAACTGTCTTTGGGGGGAGCTGATGGGCACTAGGGTGTGACAGTCACCAGCGTGCTGTCCTCACCCTGGCCTGGCTCTCACCTGCAGCTCCTTCATCTCCTTCTCAGCCCGCAGCCTCTCTGCCGTCTCCGTGTCCAGCAGCTGGGAGGCGGACTCTCCTGTGTTACGCTCATCCGTCAGCTCCGATGTCAGCTCTGAGATCTGGGGTTGGGGAGTCACCACCAGTTGAAGTGCCTGCCTCACTCAGCCAGAACACCCGAGGAACCTGCAGGGGCCGGGTCTCCCTGAGGCCATGGCCAGTCTGTGTGGTGCCAGGAGTCACTCACCCGAGTCTCCAGCCGGTCACTGTTGAGCCGCAGCTCGTTCCGCTCCTTCTCCACTTTCTCGAGCTTGCTCCGCAGCTGCTGAATCTCCTCCTAGGGTGAACCGGAGAGGGCAAAGTGAGCCAAAGGCACTGCGAGGGGCTCGGGCCCTGGGTCTGCACCCCTATAGTGAACAAAGCTGATGAAGCTTGGGCCAGGACATCATGGGGGAGGCATGTACCCAACAGCAGAGCCATGGCCTCCCAGGGATCCTGTCCCTAGACCCTTCCCAATAAGCTGGGGATGTCCAAGATTTGATCGTAAGAGGCTGCCCAGGGACTCAGCCAGCAACCCAGAGGGACATCTTCTGTTTGATGGGCACAGTTCAAGGATGTCAGCTCTCTGGACTAAACGAAGAAGCGCTTAGAAGCCCAAGATAAACTGGCAAGGCTCTTCCCTCCCAGAGACTTGCCCTCCCAGGCTGTCACATACGTCTTTGTTCCGGATCTGCTCCTCTGACAGCTGTACTTCGATGAGGGGCCTCACTGTGGTAAAGAGCTTCCACCAGGGCCAATCTTTCACCCCTTTGTTCTTCTTGATGTTCTTCTGTACACAGCGAATGGCCAGGTCCTGGATCTGCAGGTGAGATGGGGGTAGCACACAGCAGGGCTCTCAGTCACCCTGGCCAAGCTCGGCCCAGGATCCTCCCCGCCACCAGCACAGGCCCCCAGGGCTGCTCCTCTGGCCCCCTGACCCCGAGTCAGATACCTTCCATGCTCCCCCTTGCCCCAGGCTCCCTCCTTCCCTCAGAGGGCAGGCAGCGCAGACCCCAACCCTGAGAGCACTGTGCTGGGCACTAGCCACTCCACCGCCATTAGGAATCATTTCATCTGCTTTATTTGCTGCCCGATTATTTCCAGCACCCTGGCCTAGCTGTGCTATAAAACCTAATCTTGCTGAAACACAAGAGGCGGCAGTGCTGGCTGTTTTATGGACTTGCTAATAAGAAAAGGAGTCGCTGACACAGCTCCTTAATCTTCATGGAGCAGCCTATGATCCAGAGCCCACCTTTGCCTGGGCCCTGCTTCCCCCTACCCCTCAACAAAGCCCTCCAACCAGGCCCTGTCGCTGGGCACACCAGCATACTTGCTGGCACCAGGGAGCTGCCTGTTCCCCACCCTGGCCCAGGGCATGGTGCCCTGGGAGATTCCTGCCTCTTCTCCCCCTTATAGTCTCTACCCCAGGAACTTGGCTGTGCCCATCTAGGCTGGGAGGGGGAGGGGATGTCCCTAGAGCAGCACCTTTCTCTTCTTGAAGTGCTGGCGGGCCAGGTAGCCCCTGCAGGCTGCTTGGAACAGGGTTAGGTTCCTGCTGGTTTGTTCATCCCGCTGCTCCTCTAGCCGTGCCAAGGTGCCCGCCCGGAAGAAAACCTGTGGAAAAGCAGGCTAGGTGAAGGCAGGAGACGGGGCCAGCCCAGCAGAGGAAAGGGAGGGAAGGCGAGGAGCTGGAGAAACAAGCAGATCAGGGAGTGCAGCCCTTGGCTTGGGAAGAGGCTCAAAATCCAATTGTCCGAGAGGAGGGGAGGAGCAGGAAGAGGCCCTGGGAAGGTTGAGGGAGAAGGGACTGGGGAGGTTTTGGCAGGCGAGGAGTAGATGGGAAATTTAACTTCAAAGAGAGGAAAGGCGAGGGAAGGTAAAGGGAAGATACCTGGGGCAAGGAAGGAAATGGAGCAGTCACTGGTCAAACAGGGAGGTAGCGTCCTGCCACATCTGTGAGGGCTTCGTTACCCAGGACTACCAGCAACCCTGTCAGTGCCCCTGTGCCCCCAGCCCACCACAGGGCCCAACCTGGGCTCCAGCCCCCTCTGACTCCCGACTGCTGGGATCAGGTGAAGTGGTTGCTGGCGGATGTCTGTGTGAGAAGCAGCACTGAGTAGCAGCGTGCAGAGGAAGAGCGGGGAGAGCAGGAAGCGGGGTGGTGGGAGGCTCCTGCCTTCTCCTCCTGCTCCCTGCTAGTCTCATTTCAGACGGTTTCCTCTTTCATGTGCCACCCCCCAACACACACCCAGGTTTCACCTTCTCATGAAGAAGCCAGTGAGGTGGGTGGGGGTTGGCCCAGCCGAAGGACCTGTCATACAGGTTTGGGGGCTGGAGGGCAGGCATGTGCAGAACCAGCTGGGCGCCCCCACACCGGGCCTTTCCTTACACTCTGTGCTGCCCTGAGATAGGGCTTGGTAAAATTTGCCACACACCACAAAGAGGAGTGTGTGTGAAAGTGGAAGGGTTAGGTGAAAAAATGACTCTGTATCCATGAGAGTGGGCACAGACACCTATGTATATGCCTACCTCCATCTGGCACAGAACACAGAAAATTTCTTTTTTGTAGGGAAAAGAGAAGATGTGAGCATGATGGGAGACACAGGTTACATAAATGCACTCAGAGCCAATAGGCACACTATCCCAAGGCCCCCTTCAGCAAAGATCCAAAGAGAAGGCTTAAACTTTTTGCTGAGAAAGCTCTGCCTCTGGCAACTTCATAGAAACCTGGTCCCCTGAGGCTGGCCTTGGAAAAGGCCAGTTCAGTCCTTTGTGACACTTCCCTAAATCCCACCATCGAACATGAGGTCTCCCATGGGTCTTCGTTTCTACCTGAGCCTCAGTTTATTTTCTTTTCTTTAAAATTTTTTTGAACAGTCTTGCTGTATCACCCAGGCTGGAGTAAAGCGGTGTGATTGTGGCTCACTGCAGCCTCAACCTCCCAGGCTTAAGCCATCCTCCCCAGTAGCTGGGACTACAGGTGTGCACCACCATGCCCAGCTAAGTTTTGTATTTTTTTGTAGAGATGGGGTCTCCCTATGTTGCCCAGGGTGGTCTTGAACTTCTGGCATCACGTGATCCTCCTGCCTCAGCCTCCCAAAGTGCTGAGATCACAGGTGTGAGCTGTCGTGCCTGGCCATTCAATTTCTTTCTCTCTTTCTTTTTTTTTGGAGACAGTCTCGCTCTGTTGCCAGGCTGGAGTGCAGTGGTGCAGTCTCTGCTCACTGTAACCTTTGCCTCTCGGGTTCGAGTGATTCTCATGCTTCTGCCTCCTGAGTAGCTGGGGACTATAGGCACCCATCACCATGCCCAGCTAATTTTTTGTATTTCAGTAGAGATGGGGTTTTACCATGTTGCCCATGGTGGTCTCAAACTCCTGAGCTCAGGCAATCTGCCTACCTTGGCCTCCCAAAGTGCTAGGACTGTAGGCGTGAGCCACCACGCCTGACCCCCAGCTGCTTAATTTCATATAATGTGCAAGCCCGGAATCCCACTGGGGGTAAGGAATATCCAGGTTCCACAGGGGGACAGCAAATGCGCTTGGTTAGGACCCATAGCCACCTGCCCAGAGCAGAACTGAGGTGCCAGAGTTGGGGGTGGAGAATGGCCCAGAGACACAGTGAGAAGAGAAAGAATGGTCTAGAGGCCAAAGCAGCAAGCCTCAAATCTCTCTTGAACATTTGCGGGGTTAAGGGTCCTTTTGGGTATTGGGTGAAAGCTCAGGGCCATCTCTTCCCCAAAATACATATTCATACAAATTTTATAATGTCAGGAGGCTCTGATTCCCCCAAAGTCCTCATTGAAACTCTCAGGGTCCCATGGCTCAGATGAAGACCCCCTCCTCTCTGAAGCAACGTGACACATGTGGAATCCTTGTTCACGAGTCAGTGCTAACCAGAGCCTAAACGACCTGAGCTTTCTTTCCCAAACTAGATGTGAGCAGGTGCCCAATGTTGGCCCAGCTCTGCCCTGGAGTGACACTGGGCCCTGGGGCCTGCCTGCCTCAGCTGGGCACCTGGCATGGCTCAGGATGACAGAAGGTCTGAGATAGCAGCTGGGAAGAGAATCAGCCTGCACAGGCCCTTTCCTGCCCGAGATAGGCCTGGGAACCCAGGTATAGGCTGGAGGAGGTGCCATCCCTAATGGCAGCCAGCAGCGGCTCAGCCTGCTTGAGAGGCAGGAACCTGGAGGAAAAAACCAGTGTGAGCGGACCCTGGGAGAGACCCTGTGGCTGAAGCAAACCCCTGACTGCAGGTGGCTTAAAGAAGCACGGGGAGGGAAACAGACAGAGAGAAAAGAGCTGAGCCAGACACAGAGATAGACAAAGCAGTGACACAAACCAGAAAATGACACAGGAAGAGGATGGGACACAAAGATACAGAGAACAAGGAGAGAAACAGAAAAACACAGAACCAGAAACCAAGCAATAGAGACCAGCAGCGACTGCTGGGGCCAAAGGGAAAGCCAGGGACAGCAGAAGCAAAGATGGGAAGATGCAGACACAGAGATGGGAGTGAATGACAAGAAGGGTGGGAGGAGCCAGGAAAGCGACTCAACATGCAGGGCCAAGAGGAGGACCAAGGACACAGGACAAGTGAGACTCAAACCTCTGCAAGTACCTCCTTCCCCCCCGCACACACCCCATGGGGCCCTGTGACTCAGAGTTCCTTCCCTCTCTACCAGCAGACAACAGGTCCAGAACCCCCACTGGCCTCCCTTCCACCCTGGCCCTGGGGCACATATGCAGATGGCACCTGTCCAGGGTTCCCAAGCTCGAAACAGAGGGGTGTGCAGGGCTCCCTGCCCGTGGGAGGAATGCTCAGCTGACCCTTTGGTGAAGAGTGATGCAGCAGACTGGCACCCAGGGGCGGGTGTGCCTGCCTTTTACACGTGGCGTTCCATTCAGATGAGGAATTCGGCCTGTAGGCAGGTGGTGGCGGCATAGCCTTACCATGTCCTGCTTGCTCTCTGAAACTCAGCAGCCCCAGACAACTCTCTACAGGGGCTCTACCCACGGCCTTCCCGCCTCTTCCGGCCCACATCCTCTGGGTCCAGCCCTCCTGACTCCCCACACCAGGACCTGAGCCAAGTTGAGGGCCACCTTCCACCCCACCCACTCTCTCCCGACATCACAGAGGCGTTCCTGGGACTGAACAAGCCAGTCATCCAGAAGGAAGGCCAGGTTGCTGCATCTGAAACCTCTAGCTCCCTGGCCCCTGGCCCCAACGGGGGCAGCCCCTGAGTGGCAGGGCGGGGTGGAGCCGGTGGCAAGACTCAGAGGGACACCAGGAGACTGGTGATGTCTGGCTGAGCAGGGAGAACAGGAGGAGCAGGCCAGCCACCTGACAGGGGGCGCTGGAGAGTGAGGCCTGACTGCCCTCCTGCGGGGCAACTCACCCGGCTCAGGCCCATACAGCAGCTGCTCTTCTCCAGATCCAAGCATTCCAGCAGCTCCTCCACTGCCTGTGGAGAAAGGCCTCTGTCAGCCCGCCTGGGCCACCCCTCGCCATGCAGGGCTTCCTCCAGGCCCTCAGCCCTTCTCCTCCCTCCTCCTAGACAATCTGTTCTTCATGCACTTGGGTGGGCTTCCTCAGTGTCAGGCCCTGGGTTGGACGCTGGGGACAGAGATGACTTCAAGAGGAATGAACCATCTTGCTGGGGAGCAAGACCAGTGAACTAGTGCAGTACCCAGAGGAGGTGGCACCTACATCAGACCAGGGCACGTGCAAGGCACCTCAGACGGGTCTTGTTTGTGTGAGAAATTTCGATGCAAGTGAGAATTAGCCGGACAAAGTAGAGGAGAGGGCATTTCAGGCAGAAGAATCAGTGTACGCAAAGGCCTAGGAGCACAAGACAGGAAAACACACTGAGGAAACTCCAAGTCACTCATTGGAACTGGGATGGGGGGTGGGTAGTTAAGGTGCAACTAAAGAGGGGCAGGAGCTGAAGCATGTGGAGCCCTGTGTGCTTCAGGGGCCCCTGGAGGGTCCTCTCAGGGATGGGCATGACCAGGTCTGCACTGGTAGAGATCTCACTGGCAAATGGGTAGATGGATGGAGACCCACCCCACTTAGGCAGTAATCCACAGGAAGGGAGGCTAAAGCCTGGCCCAAGGGGAAGAGAGGAGGAGAACACGCAGCAGGTGTTAAGGAGACAGAGCCTTGCCAGATATGGGGGGAAGGTACGTCAGGAGAAATCTTGAGCTATACTGAGATTTCCGATTTATGTAACTAAGCAGGTAATGGTGCCATTCCCTAAAGTAGGGAATAGAAGAGAAAGAGGCAGCTTGGGAGGAGGGAGAATGGGTTTGGTTTGAACAAGCTGAGTCTGAGATGCCATAAGGCATAGGGGTAGAGAAGTCTAGAAGGCAGCCAGATAGAAATGCATGTCTGGAGCTCAGGAGAGAGGCCTGGGCTAGAGGTATTGATTTGGGAGTCATCAATATATATGCGGTGATTGAAATGATGAGTGTGAATGAGGTTGCCCAGGAAGAGGGTGCAGAATACAAAATACATATGGAAAAGGAGAGAGTTCTGAGAAAGAGACATCTTTACTTCAGGGGCAAGTGGAAAAAGAGGAGCTCAGAGGGAGTAAGAATAGAGTCAAGGGGGAAACCAGGAGTGGCAGCAGAGGCCCAGCAGAGAAAGTCTCAGAAAGAATGGAGCCCCATGCTGCTAAGAATTCAAGTAACAAAGGGATAGAAAAGTGCTCATTGGCTCTGGCAATATGGAAGGCATGGAGGATGAGAAGACAGGTGCCAGGGCCTCAGGGAGAGGGACCAGGCAGCCATGGGTGGTGGGGGCAGCAGGAGGAAAGCCCAGCAGAGCAGGCGGGAGGCAGAGCACAGTCCAGGGGGACGATGACACAGGTGACAGAGGCTCCCTCCAGACAGCAAGGCCTGCAGGTTTGTGGGGAGCTTCTCCATGGAGGGAAAGGGCCAGGAGAGGAGACATCAGAGGAAAAAGAGAGAGAAGCGAGTTGACACTGATGAATGGGTCTCTGGGGAGACCCAAGGAAATGGACTCCAAGGCACAGGGCAAGGGACTGGACAGGAGGGACGCTCTCCCACCAAGACAGAAGGGGTGCGGGAAGAAGGAGGCCAAGGGAGGTTTGCAGGAGGCAGAAGCAGCAGCTGGAGCCTGATGTCCTGAGATCTGGAGGCTGGGCATCTGCTGGAAGGTGAGCCAGGAAGGTGGGGTGGGGAGGATTTGAGGAGAAAGATGGAGAATGGAATAGCAAATAGGAAGCCTGGAGTCACGGCCAGATAAGGAAGGGACATCTAGAAGACTTGCTGGTCCCTCTGAGGGCCCACCAAAGGCTGAAGACCATGAACCTGTAGGAAGTCAAGTCCATAAAGTTGTATCATTTTCTCTCACCACCCTTGGGAGCCCAGAGCAAGGAGTGCAGACACCCAAAGGCTGGCACTTCAGGGTGGGAGTTTGGCAGGCCAGGAGCTGTGGGAGGCTCAGGAGTGCTGAGGGCGATGGAGGCTGAGTGACTGGAGAGCGAACGATGGTAAAGGGGAGAACTGACAGAGAAATGGAGTGCAATCCAGAAATGAGAGGTCCTGATGGAACCAGAGAGCGGGAGTCCTGAGGGGAAGAGGCACTGGGACTAGAAGGCAGGAGGCTGTGATGAGAGAAAAGCACGCTGGAATTTCAGATTTTGGAGGTGAGGCATTTCCAGGGCTGATGAGGTGCCGGTGTAGCCATAGGTAAGAGGCTGGAATGGAGGCTGAGGGCACATGAGAAGGGGGCATCTACGTCCACACAAGGTTGCTCACACCACTGGCAGGCCAGAGGATGGAAGGAAGGTCTTCCGGGCCCCCTCCATGAATGCAGGTCTTTAAGTCGGGGGTGGAGAGGCAAGGGGCACACACAGAGACAGGCTGGGCACTCTGTGGGCTTTCTGTCCCATTCTGCAGCATCCCCTCCTTTTAGGGAAGCCATCCTAAGGTCTGAGGTGCTTTCAGAGTCAGGCTGGGTGCCTGAGGCCTGAGCACAGTGAGGGAGGGGCTCCTCTGCTCCTAGAGCCCTGTCACTGTCTGAGGGGCTGCCTCTGGGGTTCGGGGTGATAGCCCAAACTGGCAGGGACACCCCTTCTGCAGCCACACGTTCAACCAGGCCGGCAATGGGCCTGGCAGCCTGTGTTCACCCTGGTACCACAGAGGTCTCGCCATATCCACCTTCCTTCTAGGAGGAATCCTCACCCAGCCCTGGATGGCTTCCTGCCTCAGGAACCAATCCCTGGCACGGGGGCCCAGGTGCCATTTGTGGGGTTCCCAAAGCACTAATTCTCATCTGCCCCCAGTGGGCCCAGGCTCTGCTTGCTCCTGGATGACTGTCTAGCTCACCAGCGAGCAGACACCCTCAGTTCAGGCTTTCAAGGAGGGGTGGCTCTTCTCCAGCTCCTAGGGTCCAGACCCCAGGCTACAGCTGGGTGCTTCTAAAACTAGGAGCCCCTGAGCAGGGCCAGATGGTTCTCCAGGGAAGGGAGGGCAGATGCATCTGGAAAGGGCAGCTACTTGAGAGGCCTGGGCAGAGGGAGAGGGGTCTGGGGACCCGGACCTACCCGCCTTTCATCCACCACGATGTAGTTACGCCCATGTTTCTTGGTCAGGTGCGGGGCCAGGACGTCAAAGCGGCGGCGGAACTCGGAAAACACCATGTGGTCAGGGTAACCTAGAGAGAGTGGCCCAGAGCCGGGCCTATCAATGCTGCCTGCTCCCAGCACACCCTAGTAGCCACTGGTGCCTAGGAAGCCAGTGGAGAGTCACTGAAGGGGAAGAAACTGCAGGGAGTGGGAAGCCTGTGGTTGAGGCAGGCCTGGAAAGGAGAGCTGAGAGGGGGGAGGCAGGGAAGGAGGAAGAGGAGGGCAGGAGGAATCAGGCCTGCTCCACAGGGGGATAGTAAGGCTTGAAAAAGGAACAGCTTCCTTCAGAGGGAAGCAAGCTCCTAGTCAGTGAGGTGTGCAAATGGCGGGTTGTGGGGCAGCTGACCAGCTGGGAGGAAGCATCCCCAAGATGCTCTCTAGCCCTCCAAATCTGTGCCTCAGTGATAACCCAGACAGAATGACGTCTTATGGTCTTAAAAAAAATAACAGGCCAGGTGCGGTGGCTCAGGCCTGTAATCCCAGCACTTTGGGAGGTCAAGACAGGCGGATCACAAGGTCAGGAGTTCAAGTCCAGCCTGGCCAATATGGTGAAACCCCATCTCCACTAAAAATACAAAAATTAGGCTGTGTGCGGTGGCTCACACCTGTAATCCCAGCACTTTGGGAGGCCGAGGCAGGTGAATCACGAAGCCAGGAGGTGGAGACCAGTCTGGCCAATATGGTGAAACCCATCTCTACTAAAACAAAAATTAGCCGGGCATGGTGGTGTGCACCTGTAGTCCCAGCTGCTCAGGAGGCCAAGGCAGAAGAACTGCTTGAACCCAGAAGACAGAGGTTGCAGTGGGCCAAGATCGTGCCACTGGACTCCATCCTGGGCAACAGAGTGAGACTCCGTCTCAAAAAAAAAAAAGCCAAACAAAAATTAGCCAGGCGTGGTGTCATGCACCTGTAACCCCAGCTACTCGGGAGGCTAAGGCAGGAGAATCATTTGAAACCAGGAGGCAGAGGTAGCAGTGAGCTGAGATGGCACCACTGCACTCCAGCCTGGACAACAGAGCAAGTCCAGTCTCAAAAAAAAGACACCAGGCCAGGTGCGGGGGCTCACACCTGTAATTACAGCACTTTGGGAGGCCAAGGTGGGAGAATCACTTGAGGCCAGGAATTCAAGACCAGCCTGGCCAGCATGGTGAAACTTGGACTCTACTAAAAATACAAAAAAAATAGCTGGGTATGGTGGTGCATGCCTATAGTCTCAGCTACTTGGGAGGCTGAGGCAGAATTGCTTGAACCCAAGAGGCAGAGGCGGCAGTGAGCCAAGATCGCGCCACTGCACTCCATGCTGGGAGACAGAGCAAGACTCCATCTCAAAAAAAAAAAAATAATAAATAAATAAAAGGCACCACAGAGTAACTGAGAGGAAACATGCCTGGACTAGGCCCTGGCCCTGCCTCTTAGGATCATGTGACCTTGGGCCAGTCACTCAACCTCTCTGAGCCTCAGTTTCTTCACCCTTTAAATGGTGCCCTAGCACTCCATGCTAGTCATAGAGAGTAAATGAGAAACCAGGTAAAAAGCACAATGTGACTCACTTGCTGGGTATTTAATAAATACTCCTTTCCTTTCCTCTGTCTACTGAAGCAGGACATCAGAAAGGCTGCCCTCCCTGCCTGCACCCTGACCTGGAGTCCTAGGCCAGGTGACCAAAAAGACTTACAGATTCTCTTTCCCTGAAGAGTGTCTGGGCTTCAGGTCAGGGGAGGTGTGAGGTGGCTTTTGGCTTGGAGCAAGGTCAGAGCAGTGGCTAGCAGGAGGTGACCAAGTCACCTCGATCTTACCAGAGCCCAGGGTGGAGGGCCACGAACACCACTCCCGCAGAATCACCTAATTTCAAACTGGAAAGGGATCTCGAACCAGATCCGACTCATCTTTCAGACCCAGAAACGGAGCGACTGGCTTGCTCAAGGTCACAAAGGCTGCTGCTGGGGGCAGAACTGGCTTCCAAACCTGGGCTCCCGACAGCCAGCCAGGGGCTCGCTCCACAGCAGTGCCGGGCTAGCTGGCTCTGGGAAACCCTCCAGCTGCGAGGTGAGGCTGATGCATGGGCCTGATAATTGAAACAGGAGGTGGGGGCTGCTGAGGGGCCAAGACAAAGTGAGCTATTGATTGTATCTGAATTGCAATTAAATTGATGGGCCAGGATAGCAGGTCCGGACGCCTGGCATCTTAATTAATCATCAGTGCTATCGTTGGTGGCTGGGGGCCGGGTGAGGGAAGGGGGGCCTGCTGCTGCCGGCCTCATCGATCTGCTTGTTTGAGTAAAGCACATTGATTTTGGTTCAGAGTGGTAACAATCTGGTTTTGAAATAATAAACACCAACTCCATATCAAGACGTGGGGACAGATCGATGATTTATTTAGAGCAGGGCAGGGAGCCTGTTTCCTGGCTTGGGCTGCTAAGGAAAAGTGACGGTGCCCATGGGAATATCTGAAGGGGACCTGGCTGTGGCGGGGTGGGACCCTACCTGCTTTTCTATCGAAGGAGAAAAACAGCAGAAAGCCAGCAACTCATAACTTGTCAGGCAAAAAATAAAAACAAACAAAAAATACCCTACTTGAGAGACATGAGACATGACTCTACAGCCAGCCTGCTGAGTCAAATCCTGCTCTGCCACTCAGGAGCTGTGTGACCCTGGGCAAGCTAGTTAACCTCTCTGAGCCTCAGTCTCCTCATCTGGAATGATAGCAGCATCTGCCTCATGAGGTTGTTGTGAGGATTAAATGAGTGAATGTGTGGGAAGAGCTTCCAATGGTGAGTGTGCGGTAAATGGTCTAAGGACGCTAAGTAACCACTATTACTATCATCCTCTCTGTCTCCTCCTCTTAGATGGGTCCATAAAAAGAGTCTGTCTGATCTTTCTTGGGAATTTTAAGTACTTCAGAAAGATTTAGCACCTCATTTCTCACTGGGCAGATGGCTCCGAAAGGGCACCGGGTTTGCTGCTGTGGGCAAAGTTGAGCTGTTCAAACTAGGGACATGGGGAGAAAGGGAGCTCTGGACAAATGACAAGGAGTGGGGTGGAGCAGTGGTGGAGGGTGAAGAGAACTGAATATGGAAGGGAGAGGAGGAGGCAGGGACTCTGTAGGATGGAAAGAAATGGAGAAAGGAAGGGGCTGTGGGCTGGGAGAGACAAGGAGAGATCAGAGCAGAAAGGAGTGTGAGGAAAGAGACAAGGGCCAGCCCTGAGGCAGGAGCAGCCCCAGCACGGCCCACAGGTCCCAGGCCGGAGGCTTTGCGGGGCAGGGCCAGCTCTGGAAAAGAGAGCCAGGAGTCGAGAGGGAAGGAGGCCCCACCTTGGCGATACATGCGCATGGCATCGAGCAGGCGGGAGCCGCGGAGCTGGGTGCGGAGCAGGGGCACATCCAGTTGCAGGAGGCCAGCCTCGCAGTGGTCTCCGGAGGGCAGGTCCAGCTCACTGCTGCTGCTGACTCGGCGGGAGGAGGCAGAACGGGGCTCTCCGGCCCAGCCCTCAGCCACGGGCAGGAAGCAATGGACAAAATGCAGCTTTGACTTCTTGATGGTGTCAATGAGGGCATCCTGCCAAGGGGAAGGGACCGCCCTCAGTGGGCTCTGATGGCCCATGCCCAGGAGAGCAGGGACTGGTGCCAGCATCTCCACTTCTCACAGGGTAGCAGGGGTCCCAGCACCAGCCAGGACACGCTAAGCCTGGACAACTCTGCCCTCGCCAGGCCTCGGTGGCCACTCACTGGCGGCAGCACTGAAAAGAAGACCCCACCAGCAGCCATCGAGTCACAGCGGGATGCTGAGTGGGCACCAGATGGCCTCAGTGTGCTCGGAGTCCCCAGGCCTGCCTGCCAGGGGTAAGGAAGAGTCCCCAGGCCTGCCTGCTGAGGCCTGGGCTGGCACTTACCACCTGCAGCTTAATCTGGATGCACAGTGACTTCTTTTTGACAGCCGCCATGCCCGTGGTAAAGGTCTTCCGCATGCTGGTGGCCCGGCGCAGTGCCAGCTGTGAGCCGCCCTCCAGGCCCGCAATGGAGCCTGAGAGCACCGTGGCACTGCCTGCACGGCCCAGAAACAGGTTGCTGATGATTTTTCTGCCAGAGGTGGAAGGACAAGGGAGGAAAAGGAGTCACCTCAATGGAGCAAGAGAGACTACTCCTCCCTCGAGGCCCCAGGGCACCAAACAGTCCCATTCAGCCACATCCAGGGGCCTGGCTACCTGACTGTATGTCCCACACCCTACAGAGAAACAAACTGGAGAAATTTTCAAACAGTAAGGAGAGAAAGCCGGAGGTGGGCAGAAGCCAACGGGTGGACAGGAATCGGACAGAGGGGAGCAACCTACTCATCTATTTCTCCCTCAGCAGGGAGGGCAGAGATGTGGAAGGGCTTCCAGTGTGACAGGAGGGGTTAGGGTTCAACATCTTCTAACATATGATATAATTTACTTATTATGTTTGCTGTTTATTATCTGTCTCTCCCACTAGAATGTGAATTCCACAGGGGCAGGGAGTTCAGTTTTGTTCACTATTATCTGCCAAGAGCCTCTTGCAGGGTGGGTGCCCACTAAACCATCTTCTGAATAAGTGAGCGGATAACAGGGCCTATGGGGCAAGGGGTTTCAAAGGCTGCTCCTGCCTTCTTTGTAGGGGTATTCTTCAAATTTAAACCATGGGTCTCCCACCATGTCTGCCTCCCCCCACTACTCCAGGAGCCCTCTCCAGTTCCTCAAGGCCAAGTGCCCTGGGCCATTGCCTCTCAGGAATAAAGGCCATCTACTTTGCTAGTGAGGGGGCCTCTGAGACAACTCCAGGAGGAGGGAACCCCAAAACCAAAACAGTCCTGGGGACAGGATGGGGCAGAGGGAGTGGTGGTCTTACTTCTGGGAGTCCTGCAGGAGCCGGGGGGCATTCTGGGTGGCTGGGTTCTGCTTGGTGTAGTTCAGCCAGCCAGTCACGTTGTACTCTACCCAGTTGGTGCCATGGCTGTGGCCCAGGAGAAAATGGTGTGGTTTGCTGCTGCGCAGAAGGGGGCTTTGGCCTGGGGGTAAGAGAAGCAAGATTCAGGTTGTCGGGCAGGACCCAGGCACAAAGTGGGGCCCAGGGAGTGCCACCTGGCCCCACCTGTGTGTAAGAGGAAGGAGAGGAGCTACCCTCTAGGGATGCCACCTACCTTTTTTGTCACCTTCCTGGGGGCCATAATAGGAGAAAAGGCGCTCCAGGAGGGCATCCTCGCTGGCCCCTGGCACCAGGGCCTCCTCTTCCAATAGCCAGAGCAGGCCCCTCGCCTCGTCTGTGCGGGCCAGTGAGCGGACCTACAGAGAAGGAGCAATCCCTCCTTATCGTATGGAGCTGTGGGAAAGGGGCCAGGGTCCCTGGGCCCAAACACACCCTACAGGATGCTACACACATGCACCCATGCACGCACACACACGCCGCAGCTCCTGCTGCTCACTGCTGACACCTTGTGGAGGAGGCGGGCAGCCCAGGGAAAGGGGAGCCTAGAAATGGAGCGGAGGGAAGCCCACAGCAAAAGAGGACACTTATCGCTCTGGTCCAAAGTCACCAAAGACTGCAGCCTTCCTGCTGGCCCAAGCCTGTGCCCTGAGGCCCTCCTCCACCCTTGTCCCCTCAGAGGTCACAAGGGGCTTGGGTGAGTCTTGTACTGCTCTCACTCCTTGGCAGTGGGATAAAGTCTGGAAGGCCCTGAGCACAAGGCTTGGCCCTATGGAAGCTGTTAGTGAGTGATGTCTGTGGGCTTAATCCTGGTCCCTGAGAGGAGAGAACCCAGAGAGGGCTCAGATGGCTGCCGGGATCACTGCAGGGTATAAACTCAAGGGCCAAAAGCATAAGACAGGCGACTTAACGGACGTGGCAGCCAAACCTGGTGGAAGCTGGGACGAGCTAGAGAGCAGGTGTCCCTGTCTAAAGGGAACAGCCACCACTGAGCTGCAGCCAGCTGCTGTCCTGGAAGAACACTGGCCTAGCACTGATAAACTCTCTGGTTCTTCAAGAGAAGGTAGAAATATACAAAATTCTGATTTCTAATATCCCATGAAGGCCAAACAAACTAGGCCTGCGGCCACATCTGACCTGAAGGTGTCATTTCTATGAAGTTGCCACATCTTCCTCAGGCAGGAAGGATGGAACCTTCCCTACACCCTATTCTGGCCTGGCCTTTAGGGACTGGAGGAAAAAAGAAGTGAGAAAAGGGCCATTTTTCGTCTCTTTGACCCCAGCTGCCTGCATCTCCTCCCCACAGATGCCCAAGGGAGTTGGCGTGATTACCAGAAGGAAGCAGAATGTGGCCAAAGGGCAGGGCAACTCTGGCAGCAGGCACTGAGTAGCAGGAATGAGCAATGAAGCCATCAGATGGGGAGACAGGCTTGGCACCAAGGCCCCTTCCCAGGGGTGCAGCTGCCCCACGCCAGGGCACAGTAGTCAGAGGAGACCACAGGAGACAAAGGAGGGCCGAGCTCTTCCCACACGCTGCCTGACCCCTGCTGCTCATGAGTCTCACATGCTGACATCCCCCCTCTCCCAGGAACCACAACGGCTCTGAGTGAGGCCACCACAGGAGCTCAGGTGTCAAGAAAAGAAAATCCACTTCCCTGGGGAGATGCAGTGCTTGGGCACTTTAAACATCTGTCCCCAGGGGCTACTCACTCTCTCCCGGGCCCCACCACATATGCAAGCCAAACAGGGCCTTGTGGCAGAGAAGACGGAGGGAGAGGCAGGAATGAAAGCAGAAGAGGGAGATCGGCAGCCTCGCAAAATGCCAGTTCTCCAACAGAGCACCTTACGCAATTCCCCAATGGAGGACAAGTGCCAAATGCCAAGTGTTCGCAAGGCCAGCCAGTCCCCACTGAGTGCCAAGGGGCCCAAGACACTAGCACAAAGGGTGACAAAGCCTGCCCCCAGGTTGAGGGGCAAGGGTTCATATCCATGACAGCCCCCCAGAGGGCGTTGTCCAGCTTGGCACTGCTCCGCTGGGAGTGGGAGGCTGGCTCCTGGCCCTGCTCTGTTAGGTTGCACCGGTCCTCTTCTTGGAGACAATGGGAGGGAATGACTTTGTCCTTGGGGTCTGCGCCCTCACCACTTGGGACTGGTCACCAGGGCTCCTGGCAGACACACTGGAGGGTCAGCCAGTCACCAGCTGGGGCCTGAGCCTCAGATGCTAAGAAATGAGATATGCTTTCCTGCCTGGCTGGGACACTCGTGGGCTGTGGCTCCCCAGGGCACCAGGGCAGAAGAAAATGCCACCTTCCTGGCCAGACTGCCTGAGTGTTGAGAGGCAGAGCCCTAGCTCCATAGAGTAGTTGGTGTCTGGGCATAACTGCTGGACCCTCCCTCAGCCCACAGTGGCACCCCCAGCAGCAGCTCAGATGGGGAGAGGGGTGAGTAACGAGAGGAAAGGCTGTCCAGACCCTCTCTGGAGCTCCTACCAGGGACTGATGGGAGGCCTGGTCCACAGCAGCCACAGAGTCATCCGTGGGGGGCTCCAAGTCGTCAAACGCCAGCTCAATGTTTTCCTGGGAAGGAAGGCCGAGCAATACTGAGCATGAGGGTCACATCGGGGGCACAGCCCTGTGAGTGGCTGGGGGGTCCTGAGGCCAGCAAGGCCAACCTCCTTCCATGCCTGCAGGTGCTCCCGCCATCATCCCAAATGAAACTGCTCCCAAGGCAACTCACTGTATTTTTTGTACAGCCAAAATTCTCAGAACCTCTTTTTATCCTAAGCCAGAGTCACATTCTCCTGTTACTCACATCAGTTGATTAGGCAACGCAGAGTAAGCCCACTCTCAATTTCACACAATCATCCTTGAACACTTAAAGACAAATGCCATTTTCCTTCTGAATCCTCTTTTGTCCCAAATAAATTTCCTGACAATTCACTCAACTCACTTTCAGATGAGGCAGGGTTTCCAGTTCTCATCCCATCTGGGACACTCTTTTACAGAAGGCACTAAGCCATCACCCGGCATCCTCACAGATCAGGGAAGGGAGATAGGAAGGCCAGGCCCAGACACACTTTGGGCAGGAACCACACAGTGGCAATCACCAGGCCTGGGAGTTGCCTCAAAAGAGGGCAAGGGCAAGGGCAGCCTCCTGGGGGCCCCCAATGCACCTGCAGCTTCTTGGAGAGTAAACTCTCCACAAAGTGAGAACATAGCCAAAGCCAGAGGCCAGGGAAAAGGGGGCAAGGAATGACTCCTGCTCCAGAGAGCACAGGAGGACAGAAACGGAGAGTAAGGAGTGGGGAAGGGGTGCCTTCTGCATCCACAGGTGCCCTTCTGGGGGTGCCAAGGCCAGAAGCTGAGGCTGGGTCCGAGAGCTACCTCCTTGTATCTTTCCAGCTCCTGCACGAAGGTGCGCTCGTGGAAGAGCCTCTGCAGCCGGTCCTGGGCGTAGTTGTGGCACAGTTCCTCAAAGGAGGCTCCGCGGGCTGACCCAGCCTGCTCAGGGTTCTGGAAGCCCGGGGTGTCCACAATCATCATGGAGCAGAGCGAGTGCTGGCTGGACTTGAGAGCCCTGGACACGGATAGCCTGGGTCAGAGCCCTGCTGGTTGGCCCCTGGCACCAGGCAGCCCTGCCCTACCCAAGCCTGACCTCCACCCCTGCCCAGGTCCCCAAGAACCTGGTGCAGAGGGAGTGCCGGCCTTGCTCATGGACCCCACGAGACAGTAAGCCCCTGCTGGAGGAGGCTAGCTCTGCCTCAGCCAACTAGACACAAAGGCATCAACTGTTTTTCTGCCAAAGCAGGAAACGCCCTGGGTCCCGCGTGGCACTCACCTGTTTACCAGGGAGACGAGAAGGGTGAAGAGCTCGCTGTAGAGGCCGGCTGCCATCCCCTCGAGGCACTCCAGCGCACTCAGTTTCGGGCCTGTAGGGCAGGGGGAGCAGTGCTATCTCCTGCTCCCCAGGGCTCCCCACCTGGGTAAGCCCCTGAACTGCCCAGAGCCCAGTCAGCAGGGGGCCTGGGGCGGGGCCTCTGCCACTGACAGAGCATCTGTTCACTCCAGCAGTCCCCTCTAGCCCCAGGGATGGCACAAGCCCTGGATGAGGCCTCCTGCTCACAATCACCAGCCAACGGGCAAAGAGTACCTGTCCCATTTCCCAGGCTGCTCTCCTCGGGGCCCTGGAGGAAGGAGGTGGAGCGCTGCAGAGTGCCAGCCTTGTGCTGGTGCTTGAAGATGGCTGAGGACAGCTCCTCCAGGCTGCAGCCCAGCAGGTACGCCGCCTTCTGGGCCCACTCATGGCGGGCAAACTGCTTGCGCCCAGCTGTAGGGTAGAAAAAGGGATCTCGCATCCTGGGTGTTTTTCCTTAGGCCAGCTGATCACCTGATGACCAGCTGATGACTGCATCTTCTGGAGGCAAAAATCGGCCCTGATGACACCTGATGGGCTTCAGGCAGAACAGGGGCAGCTAGCAGTGGCCAGCACTTCCTGTGTTCAGTGGGGATAAAGAGAATGAAAAGGTCCTAAAGAGGAGGTAACTCCACATGCTACCACCAGAGGGCAACAAACCAGCTGCAAAAATCCCTTTTCAGAGTGCTCAGCTCCAGGGGTGCCCAACTAGGTGAAGGGTAGAGTCAGAGGACAAACCAGCCCACCTGGGATGGGCACAAGAAACCCATGTGCCTGTGGGGGATTTATCTTGAGAGAGGACTCCCCATTCCCTAGGTACATTAGAACCCTCCCTCTTGCTCCCTGGCATCTGCCTGTGGAGACCACAAACACCCTCTAATGGCCCAACAGTGGGGAGGCAAAAAAGCCGCAGGGGAAAGGGAACAGCCCGCACACACATATGCGCCTCAGCCAACATGTGTCTAATCACGCCAATTAGGGAAAGCTAACAAGAAACAAGGTTTTACCTTCAGTAGCTTCTGTAAGGCAAAGGACCAGCATGCAGCATGCAAAGAAAAACAGTGTGTTAGCAAACAGTCATCAATGGAGCTTGCTGTCTCGGAGGGTCCATGGGGGGTTGTGAGGATGAGCAGGCAAGAAAACACAACCACAGTCAGACTTGGGACACACGCACACACACAGTCTCCAGGGAGTATGCTTGTGGGTGTAATCACACTGACACACACAGAAAGAGACCTGTAAAGACATTTGTGCACACCCCTCCCCCCACCAAAAAAAACACCGGAAGCTCTGAGGCGCTAACAGACTTTGCTCCACAAGGTCCCTGTGTTGACACCTAGAGCTCTCTGCCCGCATTTGGAGCTGGGTAGGTTAGAGGAAAGCCAGGCTTGTCACTGCTTCAGAGTGAAGCCACTTCCCTCAAGACACAGCCATGTGCCCGCCTGCCTGCCCATCCTCCACAGTCTTGAGACAACTTCTCTAACACAGAGCCTGGCTCCTCCTGGGCAGGGATGCCACCTCCTGGGGTCACACAGAGCCTCAAGGCCAGCACTCGTTCCTCCAGGCACCCACCACCCGCCGGGGCTTTCTCACTCCAGCTAAGCAGCCTGGGGCCCTTCACATCCCAGAGGGGGACAAAGCCAAAGCCCAAGGTGCTGTACAGTGCCAGCATCCCCTTTCCCTAAACTGGAGGAAAAAGGGGTGAAGAGGATCGCCACCCTCCAATGTAAGTCATCTTGGAGGATGGAGCAGAACTCTTCCAAGCAAGGCCAAGTACCCAAGCACAAGTGGCTTAGCTGCAGTCCATTCGTTACTGCGGTGCCTGCTGCCCTCTAGTGGCAGCCACCCTGACATGCAAGAGGAAGAGACGCAGCTACCCAACCAGCGGAGAGAAGGGAAGAGGACTGGGGAAAACTGGTCTGGGGAGGCCCCAGGAAGCAAGCCCACCCTACCCCACCCCATCCCACGGAGGGCATCCTGAGAGGTTCCAGAATCCAGATCCAAAACAGGCAGGAGAACCAGCTACTCCTGGAACTCCAAGACAGCCCACAGCCTGCAGGCTCCCCTTCCACTCTCAATCTTGGGGCTTTTCCCCAGACCAGTCCTCTCCGCAGTGATAGAACAAGCCCAGCCCCCAGAAAGTCCTGGGCAAGCACCAAGACAGGGCACGGTGGCCCCTACACCCCAGGGCAGGGCTGAAGTCAGTTACCCTCTTGCTCCTCGGGGGCCTCTGTCAGGAAGGGAACAAGAAGGAGAGTTATTCCAGGGGGGCTGCCCTGCCTTAGTACCCTTCTTGTCCCTCAGCCTCTGAACTCCCAGCCCTCCATGCATCCTTGTGGTTCCCCCCGGCACGGACAGCTAAGTCCAGGCCTCAGGCCGTCACTGGCAAAGATGCTTCTTGGGCCTTCTGCTCTGATGTGGGGGGCTGAGAAGCAAAAGAGGGGTGTCTCAGAATGGCTGAGTCTGTCCTGGGCCAGAATAAACTGGAAGTGGGCAGGGTTCCTAGGAGGTCTCCCAGGGGATAGGCCAGCTTGCTGGGACCCACTGCAGGTTACCTTTGGTGGCTCCTGCAGCCCCCAGGTGGTAGATGGCAGCCAGAATGAGCCAGCAGGCCTTCTGTTCATCAGGGGAGATGCCCAGCACCTTCATGGCTGCCTGCAGCTTACTAAACTGCTGAGCAGCCTTCTGCTTTTCCTCAGGCTGTGGAGACAGATGACCTCAAAGGGCCGTCCCTTCCAGCACACCCCCACAGGCTGGGCCCTCAGGGAGGGTGAGGCTTGGGTAGAGCCAGCAGCTGGAGTGAGCTGGGCTCCCGCTATTCCCATGGGACGCTTGGAGGTTTCTCCTACCCACCAAGGCTCAGGGCTGCCAACCCAGACCCCACGGACCCCTTACCTTGGCCAGTGGCACAATCCCAAACACACTGTTCTCTGCCAAGTGGTTGAGGTGGAGCTCTGTCCTAGGGGTACAAATGAGGCGTCAGCATGGCATTTTGTCCCCACGCCAAGGCCATTTCCCTCCCAGGGCGGAGAGAGACAGACTCAGCTTCCAGACTCCAAGTTCTGTCTGCCCATCACGCCGCCATCTCCGACTGGCAGGCCAGCTGCGGCGCTTTCCTAACTGGCCTGGAAGCCTGGTCAGAGCACCGTTCTCCCGAGGACAGGTCACCAGACATGCCCTGCTGAGAGGATGCAGCCAGGCCCTCAGAACAGAGCAAGGGACCTGCCCGAAGGGTGAGTCCAGCCAAGGCAGAGACCATGCCCATGCCCTCAGTTACAAGAAGGGCTAAAGAGAACAATGGCCTGGGGCTGCCGACTCAGCCTCATCATTTTTCTCCTTTCAGTGAACACACATGCCAAGTCTGAAGGTCTGAGAGGAAGAGCGTGGCAGAGGCAGCCCACATGGGCCAGAAAGGGCCAGCCTGGAGGGCACTGGAAAAGGCATGGGCTTTTGGCCCCAGTGTGGACTCAAATACCAGCTCAGCCCCCTACCAGCCAGGAGAAGCGGGTGGCATTGCCATTCATGATGGTGGGGCTGTTCCCAAAGGCTTCCAGGAGGGTTTACAGAGCCTGCCACTTCCCCACTGCAGAATACAAGCCCAAGTGTACTCCCCAGCCATTGGCACCTCAGTGTGCTTTGCTTCCCAGAACTGGCTTCATGGGTAACAGAGCTCCTAGCTAGGCCCTGGAAACACCGAAGGACTGGCTGTTCCCCTCCCTTATAGCCGGGCCCCATTACCTGGGAGCAGGGAGTTCCTGACAGGCAGGGGCTATGTCTAATTCATCTCACTGTCCCTGGGACCTCGCTCAGAGCCTAGCACGTAGCAGACACGCAGTGACCAAACAGTGCAGGATGTGATCAGGTGGCTTTAACTGAGGATGCAGTCAAGGCCCAGGAGCCCAGTCAGTGGGCTGGAGCTCAGAGCACCCTTGTGCACCCTTTGACCCATCTCACCTGAGGGTGCCATCCCCACAGGCCAGCAGGTAGTAGAAGACGTTGAATGTGGCTTCATTGGCTGGGCGCCGAGCCACACGCAGCTTCTCCAGAAGCATCGTCTGTGGGACAGCATGGAGATGTGGGTAAGGTAAGGAGGGTAGTGCCAGATTGAGTTTCTCTCACCCCACATCAGCACATCAGAAGGAATCAAGTCCACAGTCCTCTAAGCCCTGGGGAACAAGCAGCTGCATATTTTTTTTTAAGATTTGAGATGGAGTCTCACTCCATCACCCAGGCTGGAGTGCAATGGTGCTATGAGTGCGATCTCGGCTCACTGCAACCTCCGCCTCCTGGGTTCAAGCGATTCTCCTGCCTTGGCCTCCCAAGTAGCTGGGATTACAGGCACACACACCACCATACCAGGTTGATTTTTGCATGTTTAGTAGAGATGGGGTCAGGCTGGTCTTGAACTCCTGACCTCAGGTGATCTGCCTGCCTCAGCCTCCCAAAGTGCTGGGATTAAAGGTATGAGCCACCATTCCCAACCTGCATCTTTTTTCTTTATTTTCTTTTTTTTTTTTAAAGACAGGGTTTCACCATGTTGGTCAGGCTGGTCTCGAACTCCTGACCTCAGGTGATCCACCCGCCTTGGCCTCCAAAGTGCTTGGATTACAGGCGTGAGCCACCGCACCCGGCCCTGCATCTTTTTTAAAAATTATTTTTTCAGATATGGTCTCACTCCATTGCCCAGGCTGGAGTGCAGTGGTACAATCACAGCTTGCTTCAGCCTCAATCTCCCAGGCTCAAATGACCCTCCAATTTCAGCCTCCCCAGTAGCTGGGACCACAGGTGTGTGCTACCACATCTGGCTCAATTAAGTAGCTACATCTTATTCCCAAGGTGCTCAACCAGATACCAGATCCCTCTAGGATCAAATGGGGGACAGAAACCAGAACAAGGTGGAAGAAGACAGGCCCAGCTCCTCCCAAAGGGGCCCTGCCGCTCTGCCCAGCCTGCAGGCACCTGCCTTCTGGAAGTGGGAGCTTGTGGTGATGTATTTAGTATGGGAGGGAATCAGCCGTGGCTGGGTATTACTTTCTGACAAGCCACTCCTCTGCTAGGTGACATCAGTCTGAGAGAAGCCCCTGAGCATGAATCTCAGAAAGTGGGCATAAGGCTGAGACCAAGCAGTAGGGTGAGGACAACCCCAGGATTGGAAGAGCAAAGGGAAATGGGCAGAAAGCTGGGCCAGGCCTCATACAGGGCAGGAGGCACAGAGGGAAGAAAGGTGATGCCTTCGGGCAGCACAGGCCAACCCCGCCCAGGTCTGGGTCAATTTTGTTGAGGTAGAATCCCAGGAAACTGAGGCACAGGAGACAGCCTCATTTCTAGGTCATAAAATCCTGTGGCCCATCTCCTCCTACCCCAAGTCCTGGGCAGCACTCTCACCTGAATGGAGGCTGAGGCCACCTGGCCAGCTTGGTCAAAGTCCAGGGAGAGGATCTGGGAGAAGCGGGTGGCATTGCCATTCATGATGGTGGGGCTATTCCCAAAGGCTTCCAGGAGGGTGTACAGAGCCTGCCACTTCTCCGCTGCAGAATACAGGCCCAAGGGGACATCAGGAAAGCCAGGGGTAGCTTATCCCCCAGCTAGGAGCTCCAGAGGCATGAAGGCTTGGGGACACTCAAACCAGAACTGCCCATGGACAGAGGGGTTTTGGGGGAACGGAAAGGCCAGGGAAAAAAAGAGCTGGCACCTAAGCGGGTGCTCTCTCCTCACTCCCCTCCTCACCCCACTATCACTTTCCTCCCTTGTCCTTGCCTCACCAGAAAACACCTTGTTCCCGCTGATGCCCGCAATGGTGGCCAGGTACTGCACCAGATGCTGGCAGCTGGTGGTCTTGCCACTGCCACTACTGCCCAGGAGGACGATCGACTGGTCCTGGCGGCTCATCAACATGGCCCGGTATGCGGTCTGGGCCACGGCATAGATGTGGGGTGCCATGTCCTCCCGCCGACACCCCTTGAACATGTGCATCACCTTGGGCAGACAGCGGGGGAGAGAAGCGGTTGGCTCTTAGCTGATCCCATTAAGACACCCCTTACCCCCAAGGTCCACATCTTTCTGGATTTTCCCTCCTGTAGTGCCCAGGGATTCCAAGGCCAAGGCCATGTATGGAATTGCAGACACTAAGTCATTGACTCCATCAAAGGTGGTGGGGAGGTCCTATCCCCATCTCTTCAAATGACTCCTCTTCCCAGGTCAACTGTGAGTGGACAGGAGGCTGGTGGGATGCCAGAGGGGAAGGGCAGAGAGCCAGGGCAGAGGGTGGGGCCAGGAGCCAGTGGGGTAGCCTCAAGGGTGCCGCACCTTCTCGGAGTACACAGCAGGGGCCCCACGGGGGCCAAGGACCAGCAGGCTAGGGCCAGCGTATGTGTGCAGCAGGCTAGCACCGTAGCGCTGGCGCAAGGTGTGCAGGACGCTGGACTCATTGAGGTACACCAGCGAGGCCAGATCCTCCAGACGGTCGCAGGAGGGAGCATTAGCCTGTGTGGGAGGACAAACGGGTGGGCACTGGAGCAGCAGAGCCCATCTCCGCTGCCAGAGGACGGGACTGCCCCGCCCAGTGCACTCCTGAGCTTCCTCCCCTCCCCCAGATCCATGCCTACCTTCTCCACGTCATCCTCGTCCACATCCAGGATGGCCCCATCGTGGTCCAGCTTCACACGCACCTTCCCCTCAGGCAAGCTGAGCTCCTCAGATTTGAGCTGACTGGCTGCAGGGCAGGGACAGACAATTGGGATGGGGCTGGGAAGCCTCTGCTACCCCACTTGGGACCTTCTCGGTCCTGCCCTCCTCCCCACTGCATCACCAGCCTCCCCTTGCTCACTGCCCAGCCCTCACCAGATGCAGAAGGCACATCTGCTGCCCAGCCCTGAGACCAGAGAGTCCCAACATGTGTCCCCGACCCTCCGAGACTCACCCAGCGAGAAGCCATCCCTATGGACCAGCCACACCTTCTCTGTCTCATTCCAGGCCTCCTCCGCTGCAATCTGCTCTTCTGTCTTTGCCTGTCAGAGAGAGGGAAGAGTAAACAGTCAGGCTCTGCTATGGAAGACAGGGACAAGGACAGCAAGAGAGGGGAGGCGAGTGAGGGAAGGGCTTCAAAACGAGCCACTGGGCGAGGGATGAGTTAGGTGGCAGACACAGAACAAACACAGGGACATCAGAGGTGTCTGGGAAAGAGGGTGGGGAAAGCAGGAGGCAGGGGTGGCTCTGAGGAGCCCTGAGGATGGAACAGAGAGGCATCAGTGAGGATCTGGCAGGACAGGGACAGAGGGAGCTTGTGCCCAGGAGAGAGCAGCCCCCAGGGAAGCAAATCACCAGGTTATCCTTCAGCTGCCCTCTGCCCCTCCACCCTGCGAAGCCTGGGAGATCAGTGTCCTGACTCTAAGGCCCTAGACCCTGGCCACAGCTACTAGAATATTCCATGCCCAGCTTCTCCCTTCATTCAAATGATAGGGCCTCCTTTGCCAAGCTGGGAGACGGCATGTCCTCAGACCTGAGAGGGGAGTGTCGCCTGGACTTTGCAGTACAGAATGATAGGTGGTCTCGGAGCCCTGGCCTCAGCCCTGGCCCTCCACTGCAGAGGGTGCTCTACCTGGGCAGGGGAACAGTGCCTAGGTGCACACACCAGCCTCCCTGCTCCTCCTCCACGCCACTGTCAGCAAAGATGCGTCCCACAGACCTAGTGGACATGCTGACGCCACACAAGGGCACGAGGCAGTGCGGCCAGAAATATGGGGGTACAGGCAGCCCTGCTCTGTCAAACACAGGGAGAGGCTTGCACATTACACAGATGGGCACAGGAGTGGCACAGGAGTGGTGTGAAGGAGCTGGGATTCCCCAGAGGCCTCAGGAGGTCACCAGCTCAGAAATCACCATTCATAAATACTGAAAGGGTATGGGGCTGTCAAACCTGGCACCCTCTAAGGACACTTGAGCTGGGAAGAAACGGTGCCTGGGGAGCTGGGAAGAAACGGTGCCTGGGGAGCTGGGGAAACAGACAAGGGACCCAGGGCCCATCGGGCTCCCCTTGTTGTGTGTGGGTGAAATGGCAGCAAGGTCGTCCAGTGCCCTGGGTGATGGGCACCACAGTGCCAATGGACCCACCCTCAGGTCAGCCCCAGCCCCTGTACTCTTGGAGGGCCCCAGTTGTGAGGCACAATTAACCTGAGACCCGAGGCCCAGCCGTGGATACTCCCTGGGTCCTGACCCCCTGGGTGAGAAATTAGGAAAGGATAAGAAAACATACGAAGTACGTTCTTTGTCACATTTCTTGGAGTTGAAAGAAAAGGAGATGGGGCTCTCCTCCCAGGCTGGCTTCTGGCTTTAGACAAATCCCTCCAGCGCTGGACTGCCCTTCCCCAGCTTGGAGTAAGAGGGCTGGGCTGTACCAGTGGCTCCCAGATCTCTGGGTTTCATGGACGCACAAAATAACTCTTTGAATAGGAGGACCACCATGGGGCTGGCAACATTTCGGTGTGTTCGGCGAGGACATTAAAAAGGCTAGTTCTTCATACTTGCAGAACAATAACTTCATACAAATCATTACAATGTTGTAATTTTTTTCAAATCACCTAAGACAGGGGAGACCTTTGTCTTGATCGGCCACCTTCTATGGACCAGGTATTTGGAGACTGATGAAGAAGGTGACATCATAGCCTATAACGAACTCCTTCAGAGCTAATCTGAAAATAGGTTTCTCACATTGGCCAGGAGGTGGAGACAAAGAATGTCTCATCTTCAGGCATGGGCTGGGAAGACGGCAGGGATTTGGCCTTTTCAGCTTTCTCTATCCAGAGTGAGCAGAATTGAAACACCCAGAACTCAACAAGGCCCCCCATGGGCTCCAGGGGCTGAGAACCATATGCCACATGGGCCCAACTTGGGCAACACTCAATCTAGATGCTCCCCAAGGGCCTGGCACAGAGCTGCACCATCTCAAGCTCCCGGCATTGCCTCCCCCTGGGGTCCTCCCAGACACAGGGTGGGAGCCTGGAGGGGAAAGAGGCCTTACACTCCAGCAGGAGGCCCGAGCACAGATGCCAGCCCAGGTGCAGGCCGGGGGCACTGGGTGGTCACCGGAGGGAGCAGAGGGCTCCTGAGTGGGGGAAGAGCACCCTACCTGGCTGTGGGCAGGAGAGGCAGCCTCAGGGTCCAGCTACCGACAGCAAGCAAAGGAGAGAGAGAGAAGAGGGGTGAAGACAAGCAGACCACTGGCACACCCCCTTTAGCAAGCACTGCTGGGTCAAGTGGGCCGGCACTCTCTGGTTATCCAAGGCCTGGGGTGAAGGTGGAGGAGCTTGGCACAGGACCTGGGAGCGGGCCTGGGCAGGTGAACTGTACCCAGTCAAGGAGAGGCCAGGAAGGTGAAGAGACACTAGTGACCATCAGGCCTCAGGAGATGTGCTTCTAAGTCATTCCCAGTGGCCTGGGCAGGAGTCTGCCACTCTGCATCTGGCCGCAGCCTCTCCTGGGCTGGCCATCTGGTCCATTCTGAATCAGGCTCCCTCTTCCGTGTGTCTACCAGGCCAGGCCACCTCACCACACCCAAGGCCTGGGCCCCCTGGGAGCATCTTGCCTTAATCTCCAGGGCATTTCTCAGCCTAGAGAAATGCCCCAGCACAGAGCTGCTCCTCGCCTTCTAACACAGCGCCGGGGTGCCACTCCCCAGGCCAAGGGCTGCGCTCAGAGCTGTGGCCCTGCACCTCATTGAACACAGCTCCCACCGGCTCCAGTCTAGCGTCTCTCCCTGAACCCCCATGCACCCTACAGCACTCCCACCTCTGCCAGCCAGGCACAGTGACCCCACCTAGATCCAACCTGGGGACCACCTGATAGCTGCCCAAGAGCCAAGGCACTGTGGGCAGACCCTGTGGCCAGCTGTGACCTCTCTGGTTACTTAAAGCCCTGAAAAGCCTTTCTGGGGAGGAAGGCGCATCAACCAGGACTTGGATGTTACCTGTTAGCAATGGGCAAGGAGTTAACAGGCCCCACCTGGATGTGGAGAGCCAGGGCACCAAAAATAGTGACGGCACCCTTCCTTACTACCCGCCAGGCCCTGACACCAAGACATGCCCTCGAGGCAGGGCAATGTGGCCAGAGAAAGGGACTGGACCCTGAGCAAGCAGGGCGCCCTCCCACGTGCACACAGCTTTGGGCTCTCTGGAGAGACAACTCTCCCCAGAGCCCTTCTCTCATTGCTTCAAGAGAGGGGCCAACGTGAGGGCCCGCAGGCCACCACAGAGCCACCTTCACAGTCAGTGCGCCTACAGACACACACAGGGCCCCGCCGCCAGTCTCAGGAAGAGGGCAGCCAGGGACTCGGACCCACACATGCGAATGACATTACAGAAGTTGTGAAGATCCTCTCCAGCCGCTGGTGGGCCTCTTCCACGGCGGTCAGCTGGACCTTGGCAGCTCCTGCCTAAAGGTTAAACCACTATTAGTCCCAGCCCAGAAATGGAGGGGCCGCAGCATGCCGAGCTCCCAGCCCAGGAAGCCACTGGGACCCATCAGGGAAGGAAAGTAGCGCCAGGGAGGCAAGCCACGCGGCAACTTGAGTTTTTAAACTGTCAGATTAGAAAAAAAGAACAGGTGCCCAGGAGTCCTGGGGTGATTGCTTCCCACCTGCCTATCTTAAGCCCTATTACCCCACTTGCCCACTGGTCTCTGACCCAGGCCCAGGTGACAGGTGGCTAAACTCCAGGTCAGGGCACAGCTCAGCTCCCAACTCCTCCCTTGGGAGAGGAGGAGGGACAGGGAGTCCGAGGGGAGGGCAGCTGGCCCAGGAACAGGCCCACCACACTCCCTGCCTGCTTATAGGTTCTCCAGAGTGACTGACAGTTCTGCCACGCCCTGCCTAAAATGCCCATGCCAGCTCCTCCCTGTGAGCAGGAGCAGTCATTTCCCTGATTCACAGAGTGGGCCAGGTGGGTGGGGAAAGCAGTGGCTGGCTTTTCTCTAAGTGCTGCAATGCCCAGGAAGAATGGGGAGCAACAAGCCTCCCCAGGTTCCAGGAGGGAGAGGTCAGGGAGGGCCTCAAGGCCTCTCAGCCTATTCCCTGGCACCCTCCAGATCTCTCTCCCAGCCAGAAAGAGCCTGCACAAGCACAGGGAAGTAGTTGCAAAACTTGATGCCCCTCCCCCACACCGTGTGAGGCCTCAGCAGGGTCCACAAAAGGGAAGCTTGAAGAGAACTGCCCCCAACTCAGAGGCCAGCCAAGGCAGCAATACCTTCGAAGAGGAAGAGGCTGGACTGAGCCTCTCTCCTGCTTCTCAGCCTCCTGCCCCACCCAGAGAACACTTTCTGGGAAGATGGGGTTGTCCCTATATCCTGAGGGGCCCACTGTACCCATCTGCCATCCAAGCACAGGGCTCCTCAAGAGTCCTGCTGCCAGAGGGTCATGCTGGCCAGACCTAAAGAAGGCAGTGATGGCATCAGTAACAAGGGTTATTAGCACCACTATCAACACTACCATTTACAGAGCACCCACCATGCCAGGGACCAGCTTGGAGCATTATCTATATCATTTCTAATCTTCTAGTTACTTAAAATCCTTCAAAGCAGTATTATCCCTTATTTGCAATTCCAAAATCCCAAAAGCCCCCAAAACAAAACATTTTTTCTTAACTATTTTGGCAGCAAAACCTGGTAGTTTATCCTCTATGCCCTGTAGCGTGAATATTCAGATTTTGCTTTGGAAATATTGATGTTTGTCACGCGTTGTTGCTCATTATGTATACTGTATGGCACTAAAATACAAAAATTACTAATTTCCAAAATACTTCCACACCCAGGGTATCAGAGAAAAAATTTCAGACCTGCATTATTCCCATTCAACAGAGGAAGTCTGAGATGGGACTTTGCTGAGATCCCAGGGGGTGAGTGGCTAGGGATGCAAACCCAGACCCCCTGACTTGAGAAAACACTGTTTTCCGCCCGGAACTGATCTGCTGAGACTCTGATCCTCGGCTTGCGGTCTGGGGCCTCAAGCTGGTGCCATGTAGCTGGGGACGAGGCCCTGACTCCCATGGCAAGGCCAGCATCATGCTGGTTAGCAGTTTCCATCCCAGCTGCCGGCCCAGAGCCCAGGCAACCTCAGGGTCTGCATCCCGTTAAAGAAAGCCATGCAGCCCCTGCCTTCAGCTCACGACCCTGGGCTCAGCCTCTTGGTCATGCGGGGTTCATAGAGGTGGCTTGGGGAAGCAGGCTGTGAGGGTGCCTGGCCCTTGAGCGAGGCTGGTGAGGGGCAGGAGCGGTTAGTGACACACTCGTGTACCTCCTGCTTCACACCAGGGGCTGGTGACTTGGACTGCTGCTCTCCAGTGGGGTCTGACTTCCGGCCAGCAGAGCCTGGGGCCGCCAGCTCTTCCGGTGGGGCTGGGGAGTGCTGCTTCTTTGGGGTTTCAGGCTTGGCTGGGGATCCTGCTTTCTCTGGGGAGTCCACCCTGTCTGGGGAGCCTGGCTCCCGGCTGGAAGGCTTCTCCCCCTTCCCAGGAGACTGCTTGCCGCGAGGCTTGTGCTCCTTGCCCCTGCCCCGAGACATCAGGCTCCGCAGGCCCAGGGAGAGCTCATCCTTGGCCACCTCCTTCTTCGCTGCAGGCTTAGGTGGAGCAGGGGGAGGTGGGGGAGGGGGTGGCGGCTTGGGACTAGGGGCTGCCTTTTCTCCCCTCTTGCTTCGAGTCGGGTGCTCAGGGGACTTGACTCCTCTGCCTGGGGGCTCCTTGGCATTCCCAAGTTCCTCGCCGGGCAGCACCTTACTCACCACCTTCCTCACTGCATTTGCCACCCGCTTCCGGGACAGGCCCTGGGACTCTTCGCTTGGGCCTTCTGCTGTGGCAGCTCCCAGGCCATTCATGGCGAGCGTGGGTGCAGGGCTCTTGGCTCTCTGGGAAGTCTCTGGGGGTATCGGGCTGGTGGGAGGCTGAGGACTCTTAGATGGGCCACTGCCTTCCTTTGAGCTGCCCTCTAGCTAAGGTCGTACAAATACAGGTAGACATTAGCATCATCCCCTGCATCCCTGCCCACCCCATGCAGAGGGAGTAAGAAGGTATGACCTCACGGCCTGGGACAGATCTTCCATTCATCCATCCGCCAAGCAACACATGGCTCCAAGAGGCTACCCCAGGAAGCCCACTTTCCATCTTCCCAATAGGACAACTGCAGCTAAGAGTTTGGCTTCTTTCCCACAAAACACAATCAGGTACTACTGTCACCTGCTGTCTATCCCCAGGCTTAGCATGGACCTGTGAGATGCTGGCACAGAGCACCCAGAGGCCCATAGGTGCTCCAGGGTTACTGGTTTTGTGTTAGGGCAACAACCAAGTCCCAATCTAGGTGAGCCCACTGCCTCACAGCCCAGACACAGCAGAGATGGAGCATGGAGAGGTCAAACAGCCAATTCCCACCTCCATTCCTACCACCAATCCCAGGCCTAACTCCAGGGCTTCCTGCCTTTGTGGTCCTTGGCCCTTCCATCACCTGTTTTCTGGGGAGTCAGACCAAGAGCCCGCCCATCCTGAAGGAAAAAATGATCAGGGGAGCTCTTCCTGGCCCCAAGACATGCCAAGCCTCCTCCTGGCAGCGTCCCTGTTCTGTGGCCACTGTCTGCCCTTCACTTATACTCTCAAGGGCTGCAGAGCCCAGCACTGGCCCAGGAAGCTTCCGTTTCAGCTTGCTTTCTGCCAGTCTCTTTGCAGTTTTCTTCCTGCAAACCTCTCAAGGGTTTGGAGACCCCCTAGCTCCCAGAGTGTGTGTATAGCCCACAAAGGGTTAAGCAGCCTCAGCTCCATTCTGCCCTGGAGTCGGCTGGTACACTCCAGCTGGTACACCCACCCTTCCCCCACACACTGGTGGTAACTATCTGGGTCCTGAGGGACTGCCACTGGAAGGCCAGGCTGGCTAACAGCAGGGTAGAGTTTCCCATAAAGCCAGCCACATTGCCTGGGGGGAGCAAGGGTAACCTGGGGTCTCCTTGTTGGCCAGGCAGAGCTCTGTCACCAGCTGAGCTGTGCTTGAGTCCTTGTTGCCCAAAACCATGATCTTGGTTCTAGAACTCATGTGGGCACTGGGCTCCAGGAAGGCCCACCCACTCATGCTTGCTTGGATGCAGGAAGAGGCTCATAGTAGGCACACCTAGGAGCTGCTGCCTCTGTATGCCACATGGAGAGGTTGTTCCGCCTTCTGAGTAGAGCTGAGCCAAGGGCCTCAGTCTAGGCCCTGGCTACAGGGTGGCTCTGCTGAAGGGGTAGACAGAGTAAGGGCTTGAAGGTCTTCCTCGACCTCTTAGGCCAAGAGTGCTCAATGGCATGCCAGGGCACTGCAGAGTTGGCCAGTGGCCCTAGCCGCTGGATCCTACTCTCCTCCCCTTCCTCTTCTGGCTTTCCTCCCATCCCCCTTCCATCATTAAGATGATGATGATGGGCCAGGGATGGTGGCTCACGCCTGTAATCCTAGCACTTTGGGAGGCCAAGGCAGGGAGATCACTTGAGTTCAGGAGTTCAACATCAGCCTGGGCAACATGTGACATTGTTTCTACAAAAAATACAAAAATTAGCCAGGCTTGATGGTGTGCACCTACAGTCCCAGCTACTCAGGAGGCTGAAGTGGGAGGATGGCTTGAGCCTGGGAGGCAGAGGTTGCAGTGAGCTGAGATGGCACCACTGCACTTCAGCCTGGGTGACAGAGTAAGACTCTGTCTCAAAAAAATGATGATGATGATACTAATTGCTAACACATACAGTACTTACCATGGGCCATGGCCCTCTTCCAAGCACTTTACATGTCAGTTTTGAAAAAAAAAATTCTGGGCAACTCTGAGGCCTCTCCCTATCACACACACATCCCTTTCAAATCACAGGCTGGCTTTGCAGGATTGTTTGCAGATCAGGTGGAAGCCGCAGTGCCTGGCTAATCAAATTGACCAAGGAAGTGCGGGGAGCCAGGGAAGGCACCATCTGGGGTAATGAAGTAAGGATCTGTGTTGTGACCCAGCTCTGTCCCAGAGCCCGGGTACTCCTGCCCCCAAGCCTGGGTACTCCTGCCCCCTGTGCTACCAGCTGCCCTCTCCTAACTACACATCTCTGGACTTGGCTATTCAGAAACGGATTCTCCTCTTTTGTCTTAGAAGAGTCCAGCTTTATTTAGGGTCTCACCAAGCAGCCGACAGGGTCTTGGAAGAGACAGCAGTGACTGGAGTAAAGTCCCTCCATGCCCTCATCTTGTGCCACCCAGAGCAGGCTGAAGAATCCCAACAGCTGAGCTCTCATTCAATGCTCCCTGATCTAAGAGTTTCCCCACCAAAGCCTCTCCAGGCCCAAAGGGTTCAGGAACCCATAACCAAAGGAAGGCAACTAAAGAGGATTGGGGAGGAGGTTAAAGGAGGTCCCCAAAGCACCCTGGCCATCCCCTTCACACACCTCAGGCTGGCATCACACACACCATACTTTCTGCCTCTTTACTAGAATTCCCTCCAGCTGAGCCACATAGGAAGGGGCCCCCTGCAATCCCCACCTACTCCATGGAACTGTCTCACAGGATAGTCCAGGGCAAACACACACATGCACACATGCACACACGCATGCATGCACACACGCACATCTCGGAGAACTCAGGGATGCACTTACAGCCCCTTCCTCTTTGCCAGGAGGGCCAGGCTTTGGCAGAGTTTTGTCCTCCTCTTTAACCTGAGGGAGCAGACGAAGAAGTCACTGGCAGGTCAAGGCTGGGGACCCAGCACTAAAAGCACAGGCAGAGAACATTCAAGGGGCCTCTCTCTCCCTAAGAGGCAGAGCTCCTGAGTCTCTAGGAATACTAGGGCAAGGGGAACTGGACAAGAGCTATCCTATCCTAGAATCAGAACTGTGCAGTGATGACTTCAAGAATGAAGAGTCTCTGTGGGGGTGAAAGCCAAGTACTCCTGTCCTCAGTGACCAGACCAGCCACTTTGCCTACTTGGGGGGCTGTCTAAACAGGTCCACCCACAGCGACAACGTGGTTTTGGTTTCGTGGCGGAAAGGAAGAGCCAGCTAATTTAATTCATCCAAACTACAGGAGTCATCCCCAGCTCAGACAAGAAGTGGTTTGAACAAAAAGCCCCTGATCTAGTGACTGAGGAGGTAAAAGTAACCCAGTGTGGGTGCCTGGTGGGCCAGCAGCGTTTAGGGTAGGGTGAAGGTTGGCCCCTATCGGGCTGGCTCTGGCTTGCTTCTTGGTCCTCAACAATTCCCTCAGCTCAGCTGAGCTCTTGCTGGAGGCTGGGAGTGGGGCAGAGGCAGAGATTCAGGAGGCCAGATGTTTTCCCAACCTCAGACCCACAAAACTGCCAACCATGCAGCCGAGGGAGGGAACTCTGAAGTTAGGGGTGGGGTAAGGAGGAAGGAAAGATGCTAAGCTCTGCTCACTGTGGCCAGGGGTTTGTGCTACAGCCCAGGAGCTGGCTGACCTGAATCAGAGGGGAGGAGTGGAGGCACAGAAACAGCAGATACTGTCACACATCTGGAAAAAGGCCAGATGATGTGGAAGCTCTGAAGGTTCTTCCAGTTCAGAAACTGGCTCACAATAGACTTAGAGGGGCCAGGTCTGAAGGTTAAAAGAGCCATCTCCTTTCCACCTCACCAGCAACTCTCCCTCTAAAAGCTCAGGCAATCTTGGTGGATTTAATTTCTCCTCTTTCCTGAGTCACCTAGCACTTCAGGAAAAAGACAGCCCTGCTACCAACATACCCGCTCCTCAATATGCCTCCCCTTCCCAGCACATCGTGGGTAGGAGCATGGCAAGAAGTCCTTGATTCCTAAGGGAAAAGATCCTTAGAAACATCCAGAACATTTACATGATCCACGTGGGGGGACTCTCCAGTTTCAATCAGGGTCTATGGCTAATTTTGAACTCAAATTAGCAAGGCCGGGGCACCGGCCAGCGTGATGGCCACTGCAGTTTTAAAGCTGCCTCTTGTTCACAGAGCTATTTGCAACAGGCTCAAGCTTCACAGTTAGTTTACAATGCCGAGGATGGGTGGAAATGGCAAATATTCACCAGAGTGAAGCCTACTTCTTTAAGAATTGGAATCAGAGCAGAGAAAGGGAAGGGCTGGTGGACAAAGTGAGGTGGGTGGCAGGGTCTAGGTCTGTGCCTGCTGCCACCCACCAAGTCATCACTCTCCCCGCTCCCTCCCCCAGGGATCACACCATGCAGTAGCTCCAGGGCACATAGGTTAGTGGGGGGACAAGTGTTCGCAAACCACACAGACACACCCATTACTGCACACAGTGCTGTTAGCTCAGGTTCTGGGGTGACCCAGATTCCAAGTCCACTCTGTGTTCTGCACCAGCTCCAAATTTGTCCTCCCTCCAGTGGCTCAAGTTTGGGACCCCAAGTGTTTTCCCCAAGATGTGGCATTGGGGAAAATACTGAGTGCCCCCAAAGTGTCTGGAACACTGGGCCCAGCTCTGAGCTCAGCTCTGGATTTAGTGTCAGGCTGACTCACCGCTACCTCCCCCTGCCAGAAGGGCTCTGGCTGTTGTAGGTCACTGCCCAGCTGGGGACTATGCACACACACAAAGGCACACACACAGGCACTCCCAAGTCTGCAGCCTGAATCACCCTCTGGACGCAGGTGGCCAACTGGCCTGACTCCCCACCCTCAGCCCCTTGTCCTCCTACCCACTGCGGCCCCCAGGCTCAGGAACACCCAGTTCCAGCGGTCTCTCCACAGCAGCCCACGTTCCAGGGGTGAGTCAAAGCAGCAGGGAGGTGGGAAGGGTATGGAGGGGTTAACCCAGAGGGACACCAGCAGAGGGACAAAAGGCGGCTCACCTTACCAGAGGTGGGGCTTAGGGGAGGAGCATGACTCAGCGCAGGAGCCCATCCAGCCAGAATAGGGAGTTCACCAGCCCCCATCATTCTCCCCACCACCCCCAATCATACACACATGCCCCAGTCCATCTCTAGCTTCCAAAACTCCCTCTCCCACAAGCCAGTCTCCTGCCTGCAGACACAACATGCCAAGCACACAGGAAAAACAATAAAGATTTTAAAATCCAACTTTCCTTTTGTTCCCAGAAGGCGAACCTTGATGAAAAGGCCATGGTGCTGAAGGTAACCTGTACCCTGGGTCAGAGAAGAAATGAGGGGCAAAGTCTCTCAGGGTCTGAGTCTTCCTAAAGGTCAGAACCTGCCAGGACAAACGCTGTGGGCAACAAGGGGAAAGGAGGGATGGAGTGGAGGAGGAAGGATTATAGAACTCAAAAGGGTATTGGAGTAAGGAATAAAATATTAAAGGAAAAAATGAAGGCAGGTAGATACAGAACATAGAACTCCCTACCCTTGGAAGCTGTGTGCTTTGCTTTCGTTTTTGGAGACACAGTCTTGCTCTGTCGCCCAGGCTGAAGTGCAATGGTGCCATCCTGGCTCACTGCAGCCTCTGCCTCCCGGGTTCAAGTGATTCTCCCGCCTCAGTCTCCCGAGTAGCTAGGATTACAGGCATGCACCACCATGCCCTGCTAATTTTTGTATTTTTAGAGACAGGGTTTCACCATGTTGGCCAAACTAGTCTCAAACTCTTGACCTCAGTGATCCACCCGCCTCGTGTCCTAAAGTGAAGCTGTGTGCTTCCAATAAGCCACTTTGCCTCTCTGGGTCTCCCTGAAGAATTAGGGCCTGACTAGTCTAGATAACGGTTCAAAGCCTCTCTATGTCTGGCACCTTAGGAGTCTATGTGGGCAGAGGCACTCAAACTCTTATTTATTTATTTATTTTTTGAGATGGAGTCTTGCTCTGTCACCCAGACAGGAGTACAATGGCGTGATCTCAGCTCACTGCAACATCCGCCTCTTGGGCTCAAACGATTCTCCTGCCTCAGACTCCCAAGTAGCTGGGATTACAGGCGTGTGCCACCATGCCCAGCGAATTTTTGTATTTTTAGTAGAGATGGGTTTCACCACGTTAGTCAGGCTGGTCTTGAACTCCTGACCTCAGGTTATCCACCCGCCTCAGCCTCCCAAAGTGCTGGGATTACAAGTGTGAACCACCACGCCTGGCCGGTACTCAAACCCTTAATACAGTAAACCAAAGTTGTGGGCCTGTGACCTAGGAGAGGAATTGAGGAAGCTGCCTCAGGATCCAGCAACTTTGCCTTCCAGCTGTAACACACAATTACCTGTGGCAAGAGGCCTGGAGAACTCTAAAACTGTCCATCTGTGGATTATAAACCAGAGCTGGTCCTCTTGAAAAATCAAGTCAGAATCTGCCTCAGTCCAGGGAGAGGCCTCATCCAAAGAATCAGTGTAATTCAGTGGAATTTAAGAACTGGTTCATTCTTATAACTACTTATCACAAATTAATAGTTAAAAATTAGAAAATGTTTTATTTTCAATTAATTATTTTTATTTTGCTTTGTTGACTTCTGTTTTATTATTCAGTTAATGTGCCAGAGACTTTAAGTTTGTTAGTGTAATTAACTCATTTGATCTTTGATCTCTTGTTCAAGTTTTCCTACTTGTCCAGGGAGGTCCCATCCGGCCCAGGCTGTGAGGACACTGGGCCATTTCCACTCATGCCTGTTCCTCTGCACCCCACAGATGTGGGGCTCTCCCCAGAGGAAATTCTCTCTGTGGCTTTTAAGCAGAATTGCCTGGATAGTTTTCCTCCCTTCCTTATCACTGAATTTCAACTAAGATTGCTTCAGATCAAGAGCAAGTTATCTTGTAACTGGATTGTTTATAACAAAGGATAAATGCTTGGGGGGTGGAGAACCCATTCTCTGTGATGTGCTTGTTTCTCTTTTTTTTTTTTTTTTGAGACGGAGTCTCTGTTGCCAGGCTGGAGTACGGTGGCGCAATCTTGGATCACTGCAACCTCTGCCTCCTGGGTTCAAGCAATTCCCCTGCCCCAGCCTCCCAAGTAGCTGGGACTACAGGCGAGGGCCACCACACCCGGCTAATCCTTTGTATTTTAGTAGAGACAGGGTTTCACCATGTTGGTCAAGATGGTTTCGATCTGCCCTCCTCAGCCTCCCAAAGTGCTGGGATTACAATAGGTGTGAGCCACCACACCCAGCCAAAGTGCTTGTTTCTCAATGCATGCCCGTAATCAAAACATCTCATGGGCTGGGCATGGTGGCTCATGCCTGTAATCCCAGGACTTTGGGAGGCTGAGGTGGGTGGATTGCTTGAGTTCAGAGTCTGAGACCAGCCTGGGCAACACAGCAAAACCCTGTCTCTACCTAAAACACAAAAAATTAACTGGGGATGGTGTCCCAGCTAATGGGAAGGCTGAGGTGGGAGGATCACTTGAGCCTGGGAGATGGAGGTTGTAGCAAGCTGAGATGGCAACACTCTATTCCAGCCTGGGGGACAGAGTGAGAACCTATCTCAAAAAAAAAAAAAAAAAAATATATATATATATATATATATACACACACAGACACACACACACACATATATACACACACATATATCCCATTAAGTATATACACCTACTATGTACTCACAAAAAATTTTTAAAAAACAATATCAAGTTGCTCTTATCCAATATAGAATAGGTAAGGAACTCGGGCCCCAAAGATGGTGGCAACATCTGAGTTGGGAACAAATGGCTCTCTGCAGCAAGGGTGTTTAGATCTAAGGCCTCTCTTCCCTGACCTGTTCTCTCTCTCTTTTTTTTTTTTTTTTGAGAATAAGTCTCATTGTCACCCAGGCTGAAGTGCAACAGCATGATCTCAGCTCACCGCAACCTTTGCCTCCTGGGTTCTAGCAATTCTCCTGCCTCAGCCTCCCGAGTAGCTGGGATTACAGGCGCCCATCACCACACCTGGCTAATTTTTGTATTTTTAATAGAAATGAGGTTTCACCATGTTGGCTAGGCTGGTCTCAAACTCCTGACCTCAGGTGATCCACCCGCCTCAGCCTCCCAAAGTGCTGGGATTACAGGCGTGAGCCACTATTCCAGGCCAATGACCTGTTCTCTCTCTAGAGATTTCAGCCATTTTCAGCAACATTACTGAATACGGAATACCTACAATGAGATGGGCCCTATACAAGTTATTCAACATTTATTTTCTAATGTAAATCTTACAACAATCTGAGGATTGGTGATATGGGAATTATTATTATTCCCATTTTATTGATGAGGGAAAAGACTCAGAAAGAGATTAAGTCACAAAGCTAGTTAAGTGGGGGAACTCGGACTTCGACCCACATTGATTGGTCTGCTTCCAAAGCCTGTGCTGCTTCCTTAGCGCCAACCTTTTCTGGTATGTTAGGCAGGCATCCTCCTTGGTAGCCAAATCTGGTTGATAAACTTCATCAGCGTGAAGGTTCAGCAGATCTGGTCAAGCCAAAGCACGGATTCACAGTGTGTTTTACTAGTGTGCAACTTTCCGAATTGAGTTTATGGACTTGAAAAAGGAAGACCCCACCATGACTCTGCCACTCTGTGCAGCCCTGCCCAGCTACTCCCTCTGTGGCACTTCTGACTTCTTCCCTTGAGGGACGGCAAGAGAAACCAACACTCACTGAACACTTACTATGAGCCAGGAACAGGGGAAGGCACTTCACACAGGTCTCTTCATTGAATCCTCACAACCCACTTTCTAGATAAGGAAATAAAGAAAGTGAGTTGCCGAGAGCCCCGCAACTAGTAAGTGGCAGAGCTGGGATCCACAACCAGAATGGATCGTGGGGAGCTGTTTGTGTGTCTTTGTCATCCTGGACTGTGATTCACTCCTGAGCAGGACTTACCCATCATACTGCAGGCGCTTAATAAATGTTAGCTGCACGAGAATACTGGGACAGGGGTTTTTTGCACAAACCTCTTATTCCCATCTAATCTCTTCCCCAAATGTAAACTACAGAGAACAACACTAGCCCATTCTGATTCCCAGGGACATGGTACAAACAAGGGAGGTATAATCTCTAAACATACTCCCAATAAATACATAGTAAACTCAGTGCCTGGGTTAGGGGGAGGGCAAGGACACTGAAATTGCTTAGTAGCTCTTTGTGGAACAACAGCCACAAAATGCACCATCCTCTGGTCTAGCCACTCCATCTTCAGGAATGCATGTCCAATGAGCTGACTTAAGAAAGAAAGAGAAAGAAAAAAAATACAAAGATTTTTATAGATGCACTCTGTATAACAGCTCCAGATTGGAAACAGCCCAAATACCTAGAATTAGGAAATGGTTAGGTGCAACTCGTTCTTCTATTGCCATTTAAACCGACAAATGTGTGGACAATGTAACCGTATGGAAATCTCCACATAAAATAACATCAATCAAAAAAAACTAGAACTCAAATAGCATACAAAGAGTGATCATAATAATCTTGTAAACTGTGCGAATTAGACACAACAGGAATACTTGGTATTTATTTTGCTATGTATTTGTTACTTACTGCTTATTTTTATTATGAAGATGGCTAGATAGTCAACAAAAAAAAGAAAAAACAAAGAAGATAATAGCTAGAAGCATTTGTTCTCAAAGAGGAGAAATCGAAGAAGTATGCGGAGAGACTGTCAAACCTCAGCCTGGGAAGGCTTCTGATACTCAGGGAGCAGGGCCAGCTGGGGTTTACCCTCCACCATGCCGGCAGAGCCCCCCGGTCTTAACCTGCATCCTGTGTGCTCCTCACAGGAAGGAATGGGGGCACAAATGCTCCTAGGAGAATGATGCCACACCTCAGGTAGCCCCTCAGGCCTGGAATGCCCGGCAACCCCATCGAGGCTCAAGCATCCATGCCAGACATCTGTACACTGCAAGCCCCTGAGAGCAGCAGGTAACCCTTGAGAGAGTGCCCAGAGGAAGCCAAGACGTGGCCGGTAGCTGAGGCCAGTTCCCCGCCTTGCCACCTCTGCCAGCACTCACACACCCAGGGCTTCTCCTTCTGAGGATGAAGAGGCAGGGCATTCTCCTCTCCTCCCTCTCCTTTCCCATTCGGAGGCACAGAGGGCAGCTCCCAGGAGACTTCTTCCTGCCAGTACCAACCTAGCACCAACTTATCTAAGGACTGGGGGTGAGGGGGATGGGAGGAATAAAGGAGAAGGGAAGAAAGAGTAGCATAATAGTAAAAAACAGTTAATCACTATTGAGCATTTGCTATGTGTCAGGCACTGTGCTGAACCCTTCACATGAATTATCTCATTTGATCCTCACAACATCCCTCTGAAATAGATACTAGTGTGACTGTGTTACTGCTACTTTACAAACGAGTAAAAAGAGGCTCAGAAGGTCAGGTGACTTGCCCAAAGCCTCCCAGCAGCAAGTGGCAGAACTGGGACTCACACTCAGGTCTCCAGCAAGAGACCTCCACAGCTCTCTTGAAGGGATGAAGGCACACCCTGCCCGCCACCTCCCCTGGTTCACTTGCACTGTTTTCCTTCAACATCAGCTGCCAGAACAGCAGCTTGGGAGGAAAGCAGGGGTTTCCAATGAGGACCCGCCCCTCCACCCACCGACCTGAATATGCTTTACATGGAACTGCTTGAGAAGAAGAGAAGCTCTCTAGGGAATGAACCGAAGGCCACGCCGCCAGACAGAGGAGGAGGGGGAGACAAGCTTGGCAGGGACAACCTGGCCCTTGCAGTCCTGCCTCCAGCTAGAGCCCTCCCCAGCCCCAGAGCGGAACAGAAAGCAGCCAGGCACCCGCCTCATTGCAGGCCAGCCCAGAGGAAGCAGGTGCACTGGAATGGCTTCCTGCCGCAACTGCAGTTGCAGAAGGGTCTGGCTTTCCTCCTCCAACGACTGGACCTGCTGGAGGCCCCCCTTCCCTGGGGATGCTCCCTGCCCCTCTGTAGGGCACTTTGCTGTCTGCCTGGACATCATTGTGCATGGCCCTGAATCTGTGGCCTGGTGCTAGTGGCTCGGGGGTGGCTGGGGGAGAGTAAGCTAGACCAGGAAGCACCCATCTCTCAGGGTGAGGAGCTCTCTCTGACATCCCCCCACCCCCAGGCATACTGCCCACACACCTCAGCCCTGGTGCCAGTTTGGGGGCTGAGGCAGGGCAGTACTGAGCACAGAGAGATACAAGTGCTCATGGGCACATCTCAGGCTCCTGATGCACCTCCACACCAGGCCAGCCCATGCACTCTGCCAACTGCTGACACAACTGAAAACCTTACCCTTGGGCTGGGAGGGGTAAAGTCAGGGGAACGGAAAGGACTGGGAGCAGCTATGTCTCTCCTCACTTTCTTTTTTAAGGAACTTACTTCTCTGGAGTAATCTCTACTCAAAAAGAGATGTAGGGCCAGTCAGGGCATCTCCGACATGCCATCTGTGCCCCTTGCAAGTGTCCTGTGCAAGCAATGGAGGTGGCCAGGCTGAGACTACTCTTGGGGACAGTGAGAAGGGTTGCTCCCTGACAACTCCAAGGACCATCCCCTCTCAAGGAGGAAGAAAGGAGAGAGCTATACCGGCAACAAAGCAGGGGCAACTTGCTGAAGACCTTGGGTGCCAGGGGGCTGCGTCTTTGGAAGAAAACAGCGTTCTAAGGAATGAAGGCCAAAAAAGCATTAATGGTTGGCGGGAAGGCGTGTCACAGGCTGGGGTGTGGATGCAACCCAGAAAACAGAAGACAGTGCCCCTCCTGAAGTCAGGAGTCAGGCCCAGGATGCCCTGCTCCTAGCCATGGAGGGGTTTGAGGCTTCCGGATCTGGGTAACTCCCTTCTTTAAGGCTTCCGGGGCTGAGTAACTCCCTTCTTACCAAGAAGCTCGGGAGAGCTGAACCCCAAGGCAGCCCCACCCCCTCTCCCCACCTACTTCAGCGACATCTGGGGAAATCAAAGGTCCCTCCTTTCCTAAATGAGGAAATAGCATGAGGAACCTGGGACATTTCCGGGGTGGGGGGTCAGAGGGACACTCACCCGCATGGCCCGGCCAGGAGCAGCTCAGAGCAAGGAGACTCCGCTCTGATGCTGCTACTGCTCCGTTAGCAGCTCAAAATAGCACAGGCTCGGCCCCGCCCAGTTCCCGCCCTCTCTCAGCCCCTCCCGCTCCAAGCTGCCCATCCCTGGTTGGAGCCAGTGGCCCGGAGGACTGCGGGTATCAGGTATGCCAGGAGGGAGAGGGTGATACAGCAGTGTAGGTGGAGAAGGAGAAGGCTCTTAGGGTAAAGCCATTAGGGTGGAGGGCAGGCAGTGTTGGGGGGTTAGGGCAAGGACAGGGAGGGTGGGACTTTGCTATGGACACACACCCCGGCTCCGGGACAGCTGGGCTGATATGGCTCCTAAAAATAGCAGAGGAATTTGAGACCTGCAGCCCCCGGCCCCACAGGCCAAGCTTGAGACAAGCACATGCGCACTCATGTAGACTCACGTACATGTACACACACACACACACACACACACACACACACACCAGCATGCATGAACATTCAATCAGCACAGTGTTCTTGAGAACACGCAAATCATAGGCCTACCCTAGCCACTTAATTACTGCAGCAGAGGCCAAGACAGCCACTAACGTCACATCCAAGACAACGCACAGGACCCACTGCATACCATGCCCACAGAGCGGCCACAGAGCGGCCACAGAGCAGTCCTATAAGGTCGGCAGGAGCAGAGACCCACATGGGCAGGCCCACTTACTGCCCCACTGCCATCAGCACACGGGGACATGCAGCGAATCAACTGCACTCTCTTCATTTACATCTCTCTGTCCTCCTCACGTGCCAGGGACTGCACAGTGGGGAGGGTGGGGTGGGCCTCAACCCTGCAGACGGAGGAAGTCATGGGTGTATGGCCAATGAGCGACGGCTGCCTGTGAAAAGCCAGTGTTCCTTGTGAAGAGAAATCCTGGCCTGGCTCTCCAGTTAGCACCACGGGATGCCTAGACCAGAACCAGGGACCCCCGAGAGGCTGAAATGGGAGCTGGAGAACAGAAAGGGAAGGGGCCAAAATAGACAGAGTGCAAGTCTCAGAAGCTGTCAGCTCTGCAGAAAAAAGGAAACAGTCATTGCCTCCCTCTTCCTCTTCAGGAAAAAAAGGGGTGGGGGGCAGGGGGTGGTGCTAGGAAGCCCTGATACAGAACCAGCAGTCTGGCATACACTTCATGCTTCTTGCCCCTAGCCAGCTCTAAGGGCCACTGGCCCTGTCATTTATCTGACTTCCTCCATGAAAAGATTGGTAAGCACTGCCAGAGAGGACCAAAACCCAGCTCTGCCTCCTACCTGCCATGCACTGTCCAAGTCCCGTCGTCATACAGTCACATACTCAGGCTACTAGGACACAGTGCTTGTGTGCCTGCTCTCTGGGGAGTGAGATGTCTGCCCAGGGGGAGCATCTCGCCCTTCGGAAGCACGTGCATTGTCACAGGTGCATCTCTAGTGCCTACTTAGCGCAAGGTGCCATCCTCAGCTGCTCACTGAAATCCACTGGGAAACTTGAAAAAAATACTGATGCCTGGAGCCCACCCTTTCCCTCTCAGTTTCTGATATAATTGGCCTGGAAGGGAGGCCTGGGCACTGGAATTGTTTTTATTAAGTAAAGCTCCCAAGGTGATCTTACGTGCAGCCAAGGCTGAGAACTGCAAGTCTCTAAGGCCAGCATAAGACCTAACACAGAAATGTCCATTTGTTAAATGAGTGAGTGAATGAATGAATGACTTAGCTGTGTGAACACAGGCAGGTGACTTAAATTTCCCTTATCTGTAAAATGAGGATTACACCTGTACTGACTCTTTTACCCAACCAGTATGGGACTGGTACATAATGTATGTGAAAGGGCTTTGGTTCTCAAAGTTCTCAGGCCAGCAGCATTGGCACCCCCTGGGGACTTGCTGGAAATGCAAATTCTAGGGACCCCACCCAGACCTGCTGAATCAAGAACTCTGGATATGGGGTGCAGCATCTGTGTTTTAACTAGGCTTCCAGGTGCTGCTGAGACACATTCAAGTCTGAGAAGCACTGCTTGAAAGGAATGATTCATAGCATACCATGGTTAGGAGTGAGACCTCCAGAGCCACATGGCCTTCCACATAATAAACTACACAGTTTGACCTCTCTGTGTTCAGTCTTTTCATTTGTATTTTATTTTTTGAAATGGAGTCTCAACTCACTCTGTCAACTGGAGTACAGTGGCACTATCTTGGCTCACTGTAACCTGCATCTCCCAGGTTCAAGTGATTCTTGTGCCTCAGCCTCCTGTGTAGCTGGGATTTGTGTGCCACCACACCCAGCTAATTTTTGTATTTTTAGTGGAGACAGGGTTTCACCATTTTTGCCAGGCTGGCCTGGAACTCCTGACCACAAGTGATCCGCCCACCTCAGCCTCCCAAAGTGCTGGGATTACAGGTGTGAGCCACCACGCCCAGTCTCTGCGTTTCAATTTCTTCATTTGTAAAATAGGAAAATCACAGCACCTACCACGTGGGGTTATTACATGGGTTAAAAGAATTAGTACATACACAGCTCTGAGAACAGTGCCTAGCACATTCATTTTCAATATTTTTTTTTAAAAAAGCAGGGTCTTGCTCTTTTGCCCAGGCTGAAGTGCAGTGGCACTATCTTGGCTCCCTGAAATCCCCGTCTCCCAGGCTCAGCCCATCCTCCTACCTCAGCCTCCCTAGTAGCTGGGACAACAGGCATGTGCCACCATGCCACCCTACAAGTTTTATTTTATATATATATATATACATATATGTATATATTTTGTACAGATGGCATTTCCCCATATTGCCCAGGTTGGTCTCAAACTCCTGGGCTCAAGCAATCCACCTGCCTCAGCCTTCCAAAGTGCTGCGATTTCAGGCATGAGCCACCACATTTGGCCTCAATACATTTTAACTATTAGTGTCTACATATAATCATAAGTGGGGGGAAAATGAGGCACTGTAAGCAAAATTTCCAGGTAACTGGAGCCTACCCTTTATAAGGGATAAAATATTTAAGTCATTTTCTAAATTCTATACTATTTATAATCCTAAAAATAACAAACATATATACCCTGTTTTCTTAAGTACAATACTCCAAATTCTTCTCAAATATCTCAAATTCTGAGCCTTCCTTCTTGAACCCAATCCATTTCTGCTCCATCCTGTACTGAAGGGCATGCCATCTCCACCATGATGACTCCCAACTTCCCGGCCTGGTTACAGAGCCTGGCTTCTGCCCCACCAGTGCCCCAGCCTCTCTCCAAGGGCAGCAGTCCCTCTTAGGCACTGCCATGCTGAAGCCTCGGATATGCCTATATTAGGAAGGCCAGATGCCCTTTGTGGCCATATGTCTGCTTTTTAATTCTTTTGTCCCCTACCTCATTAGGCCATCAGCTGTCACTTGCCTGTCGGGGTGCCTGTCTCCACTCAGCTTCACATGCAACCACAGCTAGTCCCTCCGCTGCTCAAAGTGTGGTGCAATCTCAGGGCATGGTCTGTGTCTTCAATGAGCCTAAATGATGGCTCCAGGGGCCATGTGGGCACTCCCACAGCCAGCCGGGCCACCCCAAGCCCCTCAGCTTGCCTCCAAGGACAGCAGGAATCTATAATCTGGCCCTGTCCATTTTTCTAGTCTCTTCTCCCTCTTCTCAGCCAGCCTGGCTCTCTCTCATTTGCCTGCCCTTGTCACCACCAGAGCCATTCCTTATGAATGTGTCTCTACCTTGGCCGACCCTCCCCATCTCTCCAGGCCCATCTCAACTCCTGCCTCCTTTATAAAGCCTTCCCTGAAACCTAAGACCCACCCAGCAATGCAAAGAACGTGGACTTGGCAGCTGGACACGCCTGGGTCCGAATCCCAGCCTCTTTCTTGCTGTCTGACCTAAGGGAAAGTTTCTTGCTGTCTGACCTAAGGGAAAGTTACTTGACTTCTTAGAGTTTCCATTTTTTTGGCCTTAAAATAGTCTGATATCTACCTTAAGGGCTGTTGTGAGAATAGAAAAGGTAGTATATATAAAGCAACTGATATGCAACCTGGAAAATTATAGTTATTAAATTATTATCATTATTATTATAAACCACAGCACTCATTATCTACACCTAAACATATCACTACATACAGTTCTTAGTTATACTCAATATGGTGCTCTATTATATACAGTGGAATCACACACTATATGGGGTTAGATTCTAAAGGCAGCACATAAGGCAAAAATAGAATCTAGTCCAAAACTCCTGAAAATCCCCCTAAACTACTCACAAAGTATAGTACACATGGTTTTGGGGTATGCCATTTGATAGACTATAGCTGCAGGAAAGCATAATAGCCATGTACGGCATATAGTAAAAACACACAAAATATAATTTTTATAATTTTAGGCTACAGTAATATAGTTTCTTACACAACCATATAGTTGAATTTATTGAAGTGTACTGTCCACGTGCCATGACTATACAGCATAACTAATGTTCTAAATGATAATCGATTCATGTTGAATGTTTAAGCCTGCTCTCCCTGGAGAGCTGGGACCACTTCCTACTTCCTTTATATCCCATCCCATTCCCCAGCACGAGGCACACAACAGGTGTTCCAGGAAAATCCATATGGACTTAGCCCACTGATCCGAACGGTGCCTGCACAATAAGGGGGTTGGAACAGAATGGAGAACAAGGAGATCTTCCCGTGAGGTGACAACTTCAACTGCTCTGCAATTCCATGTTAGTGGCATGGGTAAGTTTAAGGTCCTTGGCTCTGTGTCAGGCACTTGACCAGGCCAAGTGGCCTAGCAGAGCTGAGGACAGGCCAGATAAGAGGCTCTGAGGGCGGGAGGAAGTTGTTCACTTATTCAACTAGCCGTGAACTGTAATACCTCAAGGTGAACACTGTGGGGAAGCACCATGCCTGCTTTTTCAGCTTCCCCACCACTGACTGAGCTTCCTGAGGCAGACGCTGTGTGTTGTTCATTGCTGTACCCCAGTGCTCACCTAGCACTGGGTCCTGCTCAGAGACAGTATGAGGCACGTTTGAGTGACTGAGTGAAAGAAGATGATTTAGTTCTTGTTTTCAACTAAATACTTCCTGACTTCAAAAAATGTACAGAACAGCAGAGGGGATAACAAAGGTACCCCGAGAATTAAAATTCAAGTCAGAATGTGCTTAGTGCACCAACAGGGACATCAGGAACCGTCTAGGGAAGTTCAGAGGCAAAGATCTGTTCCAGTTGGGGAATTAGGCAGACAGCTTACAGACAGCTTGGAGCTAGGCCAATGAAAGACATGTTATAATGTGGCAATGAGGCAGGAAGGGAATTCCAGGGTGAAGAAGTAGTGTAAGAAAAGGCAAAGAGGGGCCGGGAGGGGGTGGTGGCTAACACCAGTAATCCCAGCACTTTGGGAAGCTGAGGCAGGCAGATCACCTGAAGTCAGGAGTTTGAGACCAGCCTGGCCAACATGGTGAAACCCTGTCTCTACTAAAAAAAAAAAAATTAGCCAGGCATGGTGGCAGGCACCAGTAATCCTAGCTACTTGGGAGGCTGAGGCAGGAGAATCGCTTGAACCCGGGAGGCAGAGGTTGCAGTGAGCTGAGATAGCGCCACTGCACTCCAGCCTGGGCGACAGAGCAAGACTCCGTCTCGAAAAAATAAAACAAAATACAATAAAAGGCAAAGAGGTGGGAAAGCATGAGATGTGAACAGTAAGTCTGAAAGAAACGTACAACACAAATAGGAAAGCAAGGAGGGATTAAAGCTGGGAAGGAAGCTGGGTCTCAAATCAAGCAGGTGTGTGCTGTAGTGGACATGTGTTATTTCTGCTGTCCGCCACCCATTCCTCCATCCTCTGATTACAGCACCCCAGTTTCCCTCTGAGGACCTACCCCAGCACATGACTCGGCCCTGGCCAATAAGAATATCATATCCTCAGGCTATAGGTTCATGGAGGGTGTGTGACCCAATCAGTTTCAAGGACGCATAATGAAACTTTGGGATTATTCAGAGTTATGCTTCTCTTTCCACACAACTTGAACCTAGGGCTGTGACATTTTGCCATTACTTGTCTGAGGATCAAGTCTGCCTAGAAGATGGGGTGAGACACAGAAAAGGTCAGGTCCTAGTCACACTGATAATGTTTCCAGATAAGGCTGGGCCTCTAGCCAGTTCTACTGTCGGACTTTTCAGATATTGGTGCTAATGTATATCTTCTTTTTAAGCCATTTGAGCTGGGCTTTCTGTTGCTCACAACTGAAAGAGCTCTACCCGAGGTGAAAGCAAGGCGGGCAGTCTAAGGAACAAGAAGGCACACGCTGCACACTAGCCATGGGCCAGGCACAGTACTACTGGTTTTCCTCTCAAAACCCTGCGAGGTAATGAAAAGGGGAATTGTGGAATGAGGAAGCAGGGTTTACAGGGGTTAAGACTGGCCAGATGATTTGAACTCAGAGCCTAGCTCCTTACACACCACCACCTGCCTGGAAAACAATGGGAGGCACAACAAGTTTCTGGAGAGTAACGGGGCATGATTTAACCTGTGCTTTAAGAATGCTGAGCAGGTCAGGCATGTGGCTTATTCCTGTAATCCCAGCACTTTGGGAGGCCAAGGCAGGCAGATTGCTTGAGCTCAGGGGTTCAAGACCAGCTTGGGCAACATGGTGAAATCCCGTCTCTACAAAAAACACAAAAATTAGCTGGGCGTGGTAGTGGCATGCCTGTGGTCCCAGCTACTTGGGAGCCTGAAGTGGGAGGATCACCTGAGCCCAGGGAAGGTCAAGGCTGCAGTGAGTCGTGATCACACCACTGCAATCCAGCCTGAATGACAGAGTAAGAGACCCTGCCTTAAAAAAAAAAAAAACCTGAGCTAACAGGATGCAAGAGGAAGAGAAAGGAGTCTAGAAGGTGAAAGAACATTAGAAAGTCAAGGTAGCCAGGCATGGTGGCTCACACCTGTAATCCCAAAACTTTGGAAGGCAGAGGTGAGAGGATCACTTCAGACCAGGAGTTCAAGACCAGCCTGGGAAACGCAGAGACACCCCATCTACAAAAAAATTTTAAAATTAGCCATGGGTGCACCTGCAGTCTCAGCTAGTTGGGAGGCTGAAGTGGGAGGATCTTGAGCCCAGGAGTTCAAGGTTATAGGTTACAGTGAGCTATGACCATGTCACTGCCTTCTAGCCTGGTGACCAAAAAAAAGGAAGTCAAGGTAAAAGGTGATGCCAGATGAGAGATTAGGAGGGTCTACCTAGGATTCTGGCAGTTGATGGAGAAGAGAGGGTGATGCAAGAGAAATAAGCTGGACTTGGTGACTATTTGTGGGAGGATGGGAAAGGGGCACAAGCAGTGGGGGTGGAGATTGAGAAAAGGAAGATGCTAAGGTTTCAAGCTTGGGAGCATCTCAACAAAATACATCCTAAGAAAAGAATACTTCCCTGACCACATTTGTCCCTCTAGTTCCTCTGTAAATCAAAACTTCTAAAAAAAAAAAAAAGTCTATAAGCACCGTTGCCATAAATGGGCACTAATTATACGATCCTTGTATTACAAATTAAATTTGCCATGTGTAAAGTGTCACTAACAGAACTCTTTATTTAGGGAAGCTGGGGAGAGTCCTGTTGGCCTGGAGCACTTGCCCTTGGGGTGGGAGGGCCCAGCCACTAGGGTGGCAGGTGCACTTCCTGGATGATCACTTCAGAGGTCCTCAGCACCAGCCCTAGGGCCAGTACTAGAGTCTACACCTGTCTCAAAGAAAATGCCAGCACAGGAGTGCCTTCCCTTTCTTGGGAGGAATTCTCCTTTATTCCTTTGGGTTTGTATGTAACAAAATCTCATCTCGTATGAAACAGCAGTGTTAGGAGACAGCGATTGGTATTGAGGCGCCAAGATTTTTTATTAAATTCTACCAGGTGTCGATGCCAGCAGATTCTGAAGTGTTAGATGGCAGACTCCCTTGAAGAAGCCTAGGGATGGTCTCAGGAAGGAGAAAGAGGGCTGAGAGGAAACCTGGAGTGACCAACAGTGCACGCCCAGGGCCGCCCCAGCCACTCAGCACCTTCCGCATGGGTCAGGGTCTGTGAGGGCGGAGTCAGTCCCAGGCGCCCGCCACACCCGCACTTCCCGGGTCAGCGCCGCAGCGGGCCGGAGCCTGGGCGGGGCCAAGGGGGCAGGGCCAGCCCCGGCACATGCGCCTGGAGCCCCGGAAGCTCCGCCCTGCGGTCCCACTGGCGCCCGGCAGAGGGCGGCCGCCCCCTTCTCATCAATACTCCCGCTCTACCCTGGCCGCGGGCTTTCACCTCCGCCAGGCCGGCCTCCGGGCCCCGCCCCTGGGGGAGCTCTGGCCCGAGGGGGCTGCGGCGGCAAGATGGCCTCTCGTCGTCCCCAGGATGGGCAGGGCAAGAAGAGGCAGGGATGAACTCGGCGCCCACTTTGTTTTCATCACCGCTTTATCCCCAGAACCTAGAACAGTTCCTACATATAGCAGACATTCAGTAAATGTTTATTGATGGATGCCTGCTATAGGTAGGAACTGATGCTTATTGAATGAATACATGAGTACGAGGTCAAAAGACGCCAGGAACGCCTTGAGTCTGTTCTAGGGAGGGGCCCAGGACAAGCAATCAGGAAGATCAGTGGGCATGGGACAGTGAGCCACAGATCACTGCCCCAGAAGTGGTTGCCGAGGCTTGGGGCTCTGGCACCGCCCCCAGCCCCTACACCCCCCCAGTCCCTGCACTGGCACACCCCATCGGTTTTACTACACTTTTTCGGGCACAGAGCCCAAGCAGGGACACCTGGGCTTGTCCTCTCTGCCAAGACCCAGAGTCAATACGCGAAGACTAGGTAGGCAGGTGCGGCCGACTGCGGGGACCACCTGACCGGGCAGCAGCAGGCCCGCTGCTCTCTGAGGTCTCTCAGCTGCTGGGGATTTCCTCATGGCCCCTGGGGATTTCCAAATTGCCTCTGCTTTGCCAAGCTTCCCCCAAGGCCCAAAGCCAAGAGCCAGCCTTGAGGATGGTTTCCCAAAATCCTCCACAGCCCTGCCCCAAATCTCATCAGGACTTGGGTCACTTTTGGGTCTCCTAAATGCACCACATCCACTATGTTCTCCTCTCCACCCTCTCTAGCAGACACGAGGGGATAAGCATAATGAAGCATTGTTCTCTTTTTCATATAAATGACAACTCTAATCCACAGAAGGAAGAAAAAAAAAAAGAAAAGAAAAGAAAGTCAGCTTAAGGGTCAGCCAGAGCAATTTAAATAAAATATCAGTAAGGTCTTCCTGGGTGTGAGAGATGGAGGCCTGTGGTGCTTATTCTCAAAGTCAGAGAGGTTCCTGTAGACAAGCATCAGGCTCCTCCAAACACTGGACATCCAATAAATATTTGAGAATCTGTGTGCTCACCTCTGGAGCCCCTATTGGGCCTGTTTCTAGAATGCTTTGAAACAAAAATAAAACACAAACAGTATGTCCATAGTAACAGGAAGAAGCAAAAGCCTCTATCTTGCCTACCAACCCACCACCTCCGCATTAGGAGCCTGGGCAAAATCCACTGGGGCATGTGAGCACCTGTGTGCTACAAAGCTGGGCAGAATACATGCTAGGCAAAGTAAGGAAGCACTGCCCCAGTTGTGGCGGCACACAGCCAGGGGCCTGCTGGCCCTGGGGCATCAGGATTCCAGAGCTGGTGAAGTGTAGAAATTGCCAGAGAGGACAGATCTTCCTTCCTGAGAGGAAGGGGAAATGACCGTCCCCTGCCTCACCAGGGGGACTCTGAAGGAGGAGACAAACTTTCAAGAACACCCCACCATTTCTTTCTGGGAGCTGTTTAGAGCTGCGCTGTTTAATACGGTAGCTGCTAGCCATGAGTGGCTATTCAAATTGAAGTTGGCAGGATGTGGTGGCTCATGCCCACAATCCCAACATTTTGGGAGGCCTAGGTGGCAAGATTGCTTGAGGCAGGAGTTCAAGACCAGTCTGGGCAACACAGTGAGACTCAGTCTCTACAAAAAAAATGTTGTTTAATTAGCCAGGTCTGGTTCCAGCTACTTGGGAGGGGGAGGGGGGAGGATCACTTAAGCCCAAGAGTTTGCTGCAGTGAACTCTGATGGTGCCACTGCACTCTAGCCTGGGCAACAGAATAAGACCGTGTCTCCAAAAACAATTCCAGTTAAATGGAAACAATGATGATACTTCTGATTAAATTAAAATCAAATAAAATTTAAGGTTCAGTTCCTACTGAGTTGGACAGCACTATAGAACACTTCCATCCCTGCAGAATGTTCTGTTGGGCAGGTCTGGTCTAGAGGTTCCCTTTCAGGGTGTCCTGGTCCCTCTGCCAGTGCCTCCTTCAGATGATGCCCCTGCCTACCTGCTGTTGTCTCCCTTCCCCACCCCAGAGTCTGCTTAGACTCCTGTCCCCACGTGCCTTGCCTTGTTCCCTGGGCCCCCAAAGGAGGTGGAGGAGGGGACTATAGTCGCAATTTCATACCCAGCTGGGAGCAGAAGCCAAGGCTGAATGGAAACCTGCCCCCACCCTGAGGCATCCCAGGCCTGGGAGAAAGCCCCTCAGAGTGCGCACAATCGTTCCTTGTTTCTGCAGTCTCTGGGCCAAGCACGGGTAAGACATCTGGAATGCAGTGGCCTGAGGGCTTCCCCAAACCACTCGCTGCAGGACTTATCTGATGTTAGTACTCCTCTAGAGACAGAAGCCCCAACAGAATCCTGAACTTTCAAGGGCAAATAAGGCCAGTGAAGCCTCGTCCAGGGCATGCAGGATTTCTGCCATGGACCAGTGAGGGCCATAATGGGACACCGCCCTGTGTCACCAGCTGGATGAAGAAAATGAGGAGTAGGAGGGGGAGGACATGGTGGAGAATGGACTCTGACATCCCCGACATGCTGGAGAGGAGGCTCAGAGAAGTCCTCCAGCCCCACATTCACAGAAGAGCAAAGGAACAGAGAGGCGGGTCTGACCACTGTTGTGTTCCATTGCAGGGACTTCATTGGAGAGGTTTTTCCACAGTAGTTGAAAATTATAAGTGGGAGAGTCTGGGTACACTCATATGGGTGGTGGAAGGAGCAGAGAACAGACCTTGGAACTGGCAGGTCAGGACTGTCTCTCTGTTCTATGCCTCAGTTCCTGCTTAGTCCTAATCTAAGTGGGCTGTCAGGAGCAAGACAGGCATGAAGAAACAAAATAAGTTGTAGAAAGACCAAAAAGTAGGGTGAGTTTGTTCAAATGGAAAACAAACAGGCAGAAAGACACCTGGTACTCCAAAGGTCTTGCTGTCAACTAAGAATCTGACTGGAGGGAGTCACACAGAAAGCAGCACAATTTTAAAAACTGGAATCAAACTTCAGACCAGATTGGAAACTCCGAGCAAAGAAATCCCTAAGATTACTGCGCGGGCCTGAGTAAGCTTGTGCCTCTTCCCCACTTTGGGCAAAAGCACCATCGTGGGGACAAGAATAAAGCAGTCCCCCAACCCACCCCATGAGCAGAGCTGAGCCATTAACAGGAACAGCACCTGTGACATTCTTGCGGGTACCAAGCTACCAGGCACAAGTGCTTCCCGACATATCAGAGACAGATTAATGATGATGACGATGTTCACTTTTTTTTTTTTTGAAACAAGATCTCATTCTGTCACTCGGGTTGGAGTGCAGTGGTATGATCATGGCTCACTGAAACCTTTAACTCCTGGACTCAAGCGATCCTCCTGCTTCAGCCTCCTAAGTAGCTAGGAGAGGCATGTGCCGCCACGCTTGGCTAATATTTTTACTTTTTATGCAGTCTCACTATCTTTCTCAGGCTGGTCTTAAACTCCTAGCCTCAAGACATCCTCCCACCTCAGCCTCTCAAAGCACTGGGATTACAGGTGTGAACCACCGTGCCTGGCCAATGCTCACTGACTCTACACACTATTTTCAGGCACTGCTCTAAGTAATCCTCAAGACAACCTTACAAGGAAAGCACTATTATATTGTGTTTGCTTGTCTGTCTGAGACAGGGTCTTGCTCTGTCACCCAGCATGGAGTGCAGTGGTGCAATCATGGCTCACTGCAGCAACTCCTGGGCTCAAGCAATCCTCTCACTTCAGCCTCCTGAGTAACTGGGACTATAGGCACACACCACCACATCCAGCTAATTTTTTTTTTTTTTTTGAGATGGAGTCTTTCTCTGTCACGAGGCTGTTTCAGCTCAATGCAACCTCCGTCTCCCAGGTTCAAGCCATTCTCCTGCCTCAGCCTCCTGAGTAGCTGGGACTACAGGCACGTGCCACCACACCTGGCTAATTTTTTATATTTTATTAGAGATGGGGTTTCACTACGGCCAGGATGGTCTTGATCTCCTGACCTTGTGATCTGCCTGCCTCGGCCTCTGAAAGTGCTGGGATTATAGGCATGAGCCACCGCACCGGCCTATATATATTTTTTAATATACATATTTATATATTAGGCCAGTGTGGTGGCTCATGCCTGTAATCCCACATTGGGGTCTCACCACATTGCCTGGTCTTGTCTCGCTATGTTGCCCAGGCTAGTCTCGAACTCCTGGGCTCAAACAATCCTCCTGGCTCAACCTCCCAAAGTGTTAGGGTTACAGGCATGAACCACCATGCTGGACTAAAAGTACTATGATTATCCTCATTTTATAGATAAGGAAAATGAGACACAGAGGAATTAAATAATTTGCCCAAGGTCACTCAGCCCATAGGCAGCACAGCCAGGATTCAGACCCAGGCAGTCTGGTTCTAGAGGCCATGCTGTAGCCAACACTTAGCAAAGTATTAACAACACCTTCACAGCCACATGCAACTCCTGCCCTGTAGGCCCTTGCCAAGGCTGCCTTCCTCCTCTCTCCTCCCCAGACGAGCTGAAAGCAGTTCCTGCAGCCTAAACTAGCCCTTCCAACCAACTTCATGTTTGACAAGCATCTGTTTCTACGGCAACAATAAGAGCTGTAGTTCTGGGATTTCGAAGAAAATGGGCGGGACAAAGGGTAGAGGATCCTTTACAGGATGGGTCTCTCTTTCAGAGGCACGGAAGAGAAACCTCAAAATCAGTCATCAAAGGAAGACAGGCAGGTTGAATGAGGAACCCAAAGCCCTGATTGAAGCAGGAAAACTGCTTTCCCAACCCCAGAGAAAAAGTCCTCTGGTTTGAAGCCAGCTGTTTTCCCCTGGAAAGAGAAGGGAAGAGCTAGAAGGAAATGGCAGAAATTGGAGGGGTCTGGGAGATAAGGACAACTAATTCCAAATTCTGCAGAGAGAGAGAAAGAGTGTGTGTGCACATATGTGGCACCGAGGCCATCCCTAAGCTGGGTGTCCTGCCACAGAGCCCCGTTCTGTGGTTCTCTTCCCCAGGCTGAGGTTAGGTGATGACGGGTGGAGGCAGGAGTGATCAGGCAGCTCTGGGAGAAGCGTGTAGACAGGCCTCGGTGGCTCACCTCCCTCAACGGAGGGCAAGGGCATTTGGGGTGAGGTGGTCAGGCTGGTACTCCTAAGAGAAGGCTTCATTCCTGCCTGTCCCCTCACCTCACCTAAGCAAGAAACCCCTTTTATTGTTCAGAAATCCTGAGGCCAGGATCTCAGGCTGCCAGGGCAATGGGGGCTCTGCCAGGCAAAGCCAAGTGCTAGGGGGAATAAGGATGTTTGCTGGTCACCGATTCTGGGAAGACAGGCCACAGTGGTCCCCCCAGGCTTCTTAGGCAGGGGGCCCAGTTTCCCTCTTGCCTCTATTGACCTTGGGGCATGGCCAAGTGAGCAGGGACTCAACCTCACCCTGTGCCCGTGTCCTTTAGGGAACCTAGGTGCCTGTTGGGAGGAGGCAAGGCTGTGCCAGTCTCAGCACAGGCTGGGCTCCCCCCGTGCCTGAAGTGCCAGGCATACTGGCTCCCACAGCCTGGATAGCTCTGCGGAGGGCAAAGCAGAAGATGCCAGCCCCACCGGGCAGGAAACCTTGTACTGCTCGGAGGCCAGTGCTTCCACAATCAGCTCCACAACCAAAGCAGTCCACAAAAGAGGGAGGGGCAGGAGCAGAAGGCAGGGCCCCTAGCAGGAAGAACGAACCACACAACGGAATGGTATTAGACCCTTCCCCTCACCATGTCCCTGGAAGGTTCTATTGGAATCTCCAGATACTTTCCCCTTGATGTGTTGGGGCTGGGCATAAAACTGGGTATCACGGAAAGTCATGACAGTCTCACGCTGCCTGACAGTGCTGTCACTGCTTGGCCTCTAGCCCATGCCACCCAGGGCTGAGATGGCTCTTCCTGCAGATGGCTTCTGTCCTTGCAGAAGCACAGGCTCCTTCATCACAGGGGTGGCATCTTCAGCCTTTCTTCTCCACAGAAGCAGGCTCAGGGACTGACCCGAAGCAGGTGTTCATCAAGGCATCCTGACATCCCACCCTGATTGCACCAAGGCTCCGGGACATCCACATCTGGCCTTTCCTACATCCCAGAGCCCTGCCTCTCCCCACCACACATGCAGCCCTCTTCTGCCCCGGGGCTGGGAAGCCTTAGTCCTGCTGCCAGAGAAGAGCTGCCTGGGAGGAACCTGCCACCCTGTGTGGACCCTGCTTGCCCCAGGGCCTGGCAGTGAGAGGAGCTGGGGAAGGAGGGAGGAAGTGAGTCAGCTCCTTACAGAGATGGGAGTGGGAGGGAGGAGCCAGCAGAAATGAGATCAGGGGGTAAAGGGCACAGGAGCCAGAAAGGTCACTAAGAGAGGAAACCAGGCCCCAGAGATCGGGGACCCACAGAGTAGAAGACAGACGCAGGTGATGAATTCAGCAGGGCCACCTCTAACCGAGGCTGGGTGGCCCCAGCAGGCCAGAGAACCTGGGTCCAGAGGCCCGGCCCCACCTGAGGCTGGAATCTGAGGCGGCTCCCCTCCCTGACTCATGTTCACGCAGGAGGCAGCGAGGCCTTGTGGGACACGACCAGCCTCGTTCTCTCCGCATAGAGGTGGAGTCTCTGGGCTCCAAGGCCTCCCACCCCCTCTCCTGAGCCCTACAGCTCCAGAAGCCCATGTTCCCCCTGACCTGGCACAGTGGGCACATGCTAAGGTCCTACAGACAAGTCACCAAGGCCAGTCAGAGGGAGAAGTTTCCAGGAACCAAAACTGTCTCCCAGAAGGGACGGGAGCTGAGCCTGGGCCCCAAGAGCAGAGCAACTGGGGCTGCCTTAGCACCCACCCTCCCCTCCCTGGTAGGGACATATGGGAGCTGTCCCCAGGCTCCAGCTGGAATCCACTGCTGTGACTGGGCAAGATCCTTGCTGTGAAAATTCCCAGCCTGCCGACATTCCAGCAGGAAGGCAGTTCAGGGAGAGCAGCAGAAGGGAAGAGGAAGCCTTGAGCCCCACCAGGCCACATTCCAGCCCTCAGAGACCTGCAGCCAGTGAGACAGGCGCATTCCTCCAAGGACTAGGCCAGACACTGTGTGGCCTCCATGTAACCCTGAATCTTCTTCTCACCCAAGCCTGGCACCTTCATGCGGGCTCCGGTGTGGGGGCGGGAGGCATACTGTCCCCAGGAGCCCCCCCTCCCAGGCTCCTGCTCCTGGACGCCCACAGAGCTGCCTCTCCTCCACTCCTGTGAGAGATGCCAGGCCCCAGGCACACAAGAAACAGTCCATGGGTGGAATCAGGACATGCTAAGGTCCTAGAGACAAGTCACCAGACCAGCTGGAGCAGGAGGGGTCCAGGAATCAAAACTAAGCTCAAGTTTTGGTTCTGGTCTGGAAGACCGAATGGAGAGAATGAGAAACCAGTTCTTGATTACAGAACCATCTTCTTTCCTTCAGCAAATAACCTCTGCCCTCAAGCAGTGCTCCAGCACTGGAGAATGAATAAGATAACTCAGTAATTACCATCTTGTAAATGCTATGAGGAGCCTGGGGTGCTGCCAGGGTGGGGACCTGACATGGTCTGGGAAGATCAGGGACAAGTGACATTCAAATTGAAGCCAATGTGTAGTAGAAGTGTACAGGGTGGGCAGGGAAAGGGGCTACAGACAAAAGGAGTGGCAGCAGCTCAAGGGTAGACCAGTGAGAAGCCTGCATAGCCCGTACCCCTGCTAGGAGCTCCGCCAGGCTGTGCTCCGCCACTGTTTTTCCACAACACACAGAGGAAACAACAGTGCGGCCCCGAGCAACCTGGCAAGCCCACTCTTGGTCAGAGGTGACACTGCAGGGATCCTGTCACCCCAAGTGCTATGGAGATCAGCACTACCTTGCCAGAATGGACCAAAAAGGTGAGAGGGGCAACATCCTGGACTCCCAGATCTAGCATAAGGTCCTCCACTCCTGGGGACCACATCAAACGCTGCCAAGGCAGGTGCCGCCTCTCAAGGCGTCCCTCTGCCACCCTTCCCTCTCCCAGCTCCTACAAGATCGAATCCTGCCCACTGCCACTTGGGCTCACTTCCTCTGGCTAACCCGCCAGGAGACACTGAGAGCCATGGTCACCCCTTCTGCAGCACATCGCCACAGCGCAAGAGTGGCCTGTCATTCCTGGCTTCCCTTCCAGAAGGACGACAAGGAGTTGAAGAGGCTTTTAGTGACAGGGCAGCAGGAGTCAGAAGGTCTCAGCTGGGCAGTGGATTTCTATGGATATCCAGATAACTGCCTTCTTCTCCCCTATACAGCAGACTAGTCAAGAGCTGATGGCCCAGGAGTTCAAGTCCTGATGAGTCACCTGTGCAACCTTATGCAATTTGCTTAACTTTACCTCTCAGTAATCCAGTTCCCTCATCTTTAAAACAGATTGTTATGACCCCTCCTTCAAAGGGTTGTTGAGAAAATTAAATAACTTACTATATGTAAAACACTGAGAAGAGCACCTAACCTACAGTGAATGTTAGGCATGACCCTCACCTCGCCAGAACTTTTCATGCCTTCCCCCACGGTATTTCTGTTCAGCTGAGTCTTTTTTTTTTTTTTTGAGACAGGCTCTTGCTCTGTCTCCCAGGCTGGAGTTCAGTGGCATAATCACAGCTCACTGTAGCCTCAACCTCCCAGGTTCAAAGGATCCTCCCACCTCAGCCACCCAAGTAACTAGGACTACAGGTGTGCATCACCACCTCTGGCTAATTTTTGTATTTTTTGCAGAGATGGTGTTTTGCCATGTTGCCCAGGCTGGTCTCAAACTTCTAGGCTCAAGTGACCTGCCCACCTCGGCCTCCCAAAGTGCTGGGATTATAGGTGTGAGCCACTGTGCCCTGCCTTGGCCGAGTCTTATCCAGATCAATTAAACACCACCTAGGGCGCATGTCTGCACTGTGCACCATACTGAGCACTAGAGATAACACCCAGCAAACACCCGACATCCTGCCCAGAGTCTGAGCAAAGCAACCAGGCCAAGTCGCACCAGGGCTGAACGCCATGCCCTGATTCTGGAGAACATATGGCGGGAGATTAAGGGAGTCCAAGGGGTGACCCAGGACTAAGGAAATAGTTTCCCAACCAAACTAGAGCCCACAACTGAAAAAATAAGCTTTGCTAACACTGTCCCCTGTATTTAACAGGACAGAAGCTGCTGCCAAACACCATGTGGGACTCTTGAGTTGGCTGCCCCTATCAAACTGCACAGCAGAGGTGGGGGCCCTGAAAACGCCACTCTTTTGCAGTGGCTGGCTGGCATGGTGGGCGCCCACAGTGCTGCCAGATGCCTGGAGCACATTCGTACCCGCTGCCCAGGACTGACAATGGAGGCGCCAGGCCGCCTGCCCAGGCAGCAGGGGAGCCCTCACCTCAGCTAGGTCACTAGTCCCCACCACCGCCCCCATGCTGTTATCCACCCCAAGACTGCAGTGAGGAAAATACAGCAGCTTAGTGCAGTGGGGTGGCAGGAGCCCTGCTGGCGGGCAGCGCGTGCCTGTGGTTTCTGGGAAACGCTGTAGAGATTTCAGCATTTTTAAAATACTTGTGTTCCCACCCGCCACACACTCCCCTTCACCCCACTCCCACCCACCCCCAGTCAGGGTGTTTGCATATCTGGTATTTTCCAGAACCATTCCAATGTAAATAAGAGAGATTAGAAGGGAGCAGAGAGCAGGGTGACTTGGGGTGTCAGGGCAGGCAGAAAGGGACCAGGACAGGAAGGGGTGAGGGCAGGCTATCTCTTAGACCTTGCCCTTGCACCAAGGCTCTGAGCTGTGCCTGCAAAAGCACCCAATGACCATGTCGTGTACCCACACTCAAGTCAATGTGGCCTGGGCACTGTGCCCACCACCCACAGGCTGGGTGGCCAGGGCACTCTAGGGCTGCAATTCATCCAGCATCTCATGAGGAAGAAGACAGAACTGTGCCTCCAGGGACAGAGAAGGGAGACCTGGTGGGATAGAAATGATCTAGTCCACTGCTCCGCCCTGACAGTCCCATGTACCCCGCTAATCCAGGACAGACAATCCCAAAGACCTTTCACCCACCACTTCCCGTGCCCTTGACACCTGCCCCCTGGCCCTTTATTACCAAAAGGACTTAATTAGGGTTGCTCACTGAGCCCTCAAACCAGAGTTCTCACGTGGCGAGACTCAGATGCCAGGGGTGCCTGAAGCTTTGGCACAAAATGAAGTAAAAATTTCCTGTTTAAAAAGAAAAACAGAAACCAAAAACCAAAAGCAAAACAAAACCAAAAAAAAACCCCTCCAAGGATCACTTGCAGTAAAATCAGGAACAGAAGCATTCTAGAACAGTGAGCCCAGGCAGCACACAGCACTGTTCTCCAAACCTGGCCTGGTAGACCTGGAAGCATGACCATTTTGATCTTCCCTTGGAGTTCTGCAGGCCCCACTCCTGGCAGCAGCCAGGTACTCTAGGGACAAGGCTGATGAGGCTCATACAGTGCTACCCAGGGGTCTAGGGCTTCCCCTACAGCAAAAAGGCTCTCTTGCCCTTCTCCCAGAGGCAGGCAACCCTGACTTGCCGGTCTGCTACAGGGCCACCGACAGCCAAGCCTGCAGGCCTGAGAAGCTGGCCTCTAATAAGCTAGAAAAGGATAGGAAGCGCCCAGAAGCCCATCTCTCCCTTCAGCTGGCTGTCTCTAAGGCTAGGGCTACAGGAAAAGTCTAGATGAAAGCATCAGGAGTCTCCATTATTCAGAAAACCTCAGGAGCAAGGATGGGTGAATACTAGGATGGATTAAGTAAGGAAGCTGCAAAATTACTCTCCCTGAATGGCTTTAGAGAATGAGCAGAGGGAAGGGAAGGGCACTAATGTTCCTAAGCATTTACCACTTGCCAACTTGCCCACCATAAACATGCTTATCTCATATAAAGACCCACAAAATAGAGTATACAGAATAGAATAAAAAGTCAGTCTCCCTTTGGTCCGCAATTGTATTCTGCTTCTCAGAGATAAGTGGAGTGAATTCATTGGGTATGCATCCTTCTCCAACTTAACCTTCTCAAACTCTGAGATGGTAGAATAGGCCCATTTTATAGAGATCACAGGTCAACTCCACCAGGAGGCCTCTCCTGATTGCCACCCCTCCCGCTACGCAGAACTTCCTCTTTTCTGCCCCACTGTATGTCTGCACAGACTTCTGTGATAGCAGCTTTGCATTTGCATTTCTTTACTTAGGTCTACGCTTCCTCAAGGAAAAATCATATTTTATTTATTTAATCCCCCAGTGCCAGCACAGTGGCCAGTCCTTAGGTAACCTTCACTAAATATTTATTGAGGGAAAAGAGAACGCTGAGGCTCTGAAAGGTTTGATAACTTTGGCAAAACCCAAACCCAGGTCTTTCTGGCTCCAGGACAGGAAGGGGTGAGGGCAGACTATCTTTTAGACCTTGCCTATGCTCTGGACCTTAGAGCCCATGCTCTTTCCACTGTAACATGCCCTCTTCCAGACCTGCGTGAGCGTGGAGGTGGTTTACATGAACATGGCAACCTCATGAGGAACCCAACAGCCCGAAAGCCTTTAACTAGAACCTCCATCCCCCACACTAAAACCTTTGACTAGCAACCTCAAGGTCCACCAGGAGAAGTACCCCTACCACAGTGACTAGAGTAGGCTGGGAGGGAGTAGCGGGCCTTCCTTTAAAGATCCCCTCTCTCTTCCCACCACATCCTCAAAAGCTCAGGGACAGCCAGGTGCAGTGGCTCATGCCTGTAATCACAGCACCTGGGAGGCCCACAGTGGGCAGACAGCTTGAGCTCAGGAGTTTGAGACCAGCCTGGGCAATATGGTAAAACCCTGTCCTCACTAAAGTATACAAAAATTAGGCCGGTGCAGTGGCTCGCGCCTGTAATCCCAGCACTCTGGGAGGCCAAGGCAGGTGGATCACCTGAGGTCAGGAGTTCAAGACCAGCCTGACCAACATGGTGAAACCACGTCTGTACTAAAGATACAAAAATTAGCCAGGCATGGTGGCAGGCACCTGTAATCCCAGCTATTTACGAGGCTGAGGCAGAAGAATCGTTTGAACCAAAGAGGCAGAGGTTGCTGTGAGCCAAGATCGCACTATTGCACTCCAGCCTGGGTGACAAGAGTGAAACTCCTTGTCAAAAAAAAAAAAAAAAAAAAAAAAAAACAAAAAAAGAAAACGTAGCCAGGCAATGTGGTGTGTGCCTGTGGTCCCAGCTTCTCAGGAGGCTGAGGCGGGAGGATCGCTTGAGCCCAAGCCAAAATTGCCCCATTGCACTCCAGCCTGGGTGACAGTGAGACTCTGCCTCAAAAAAAAGAAAACAGTGTTCAGGGCGGCATTGCTTTCCAGCCAGCACCTCTGGCTCCTCGTCGCAGGACAACCACATTGGCCAGGGTTTAGCTGGGTGGGCTTTTCTGAGCTCAGCAGAGAGGTCCTGTACTCCCTGATGTAGGAGGACATGGCTAGTCCTAAGGGACTGCACTTGTCTTCCCCCAGGATGGACCCACTGAGGATACAAACCGAACAGACTTGCCTTCTCCTCCCCAAGGCTGGAGTCTCCAGCCTGGCCTCTGCCCCTTCTCAATGGGCCCTGACTTTCCCATCCAGACTTAGGGAAGTGGAGGAGGGAATTTCGACCCAACTGGGTTTTTAAGATCCTCAACTTTACCAACACTTCCCCTCACCAGACTCAGGAAACATTTGGCCTTCAGCAAACTTAAAAGTAATTGATCCAAATACAGATGCCCCCCAATAACTTTCCCTGAGGAATCAAAGGGGAAAGAACGTAGCATCTTCCTAGTACTCTGGTGGCCGGGCACTTGACCCTTCCTCTCCCTCGGGCCCCTACCAGTGGGTCACCAAGACCCCAGAGTAACTCTGCCTTCGTTGCTCGAGTCTGAGATGGCTCTCCACCCCACTGCCTCTACATGAGTCCAGGCCTCCATCCATTCTCCTAGGATCACAATCACTCCCTCACCATTCTCCCCACAGCCAACCTTGTTACACCCTAGAGCATGCTCCATAAGCAGCCAGAGCGATTTCCTAAAACCTGTTCTTATCGCTCCCTGATTAAATTGCTTGAGTGCCCTTTGGTTAAAGTTCCCGTTCCCCAGAGCAGCTCACAGGGGCCTCAGTGACCTGGCTCCCGTGGGTTCCTCCTAGTGCTTCTCTCAACGCTCCCTTCCCACACACCATCTCCCAGCCTCATTCCTGAAATGTGTTACTCTTTCTCCATAACTTTAGGCCCTGACATGTGTTTATGACAGCATTTCCCTTCCTTTTGCCTCCCCTTCACTCATCTACTACCCAGATGTCAGCTTTTGCTGACCCATCCACAAGACTGGACTTGAAGCCCCTCTGCTGGACCCCCAGCACCAGGACTGGCCCCTGCAGTTGAGCTTCTCAGAGGGCACTGTCATGGTCTGCTGCTAGACCATCTCTCCCACTAGACTATGAGCTCCTTGGGGCTGGGATTATGTGCGGCTCACTGCTGGATCCCAGGACCTAGGATGCAGTAAGTGTTCAACAAACGCCTCCCTAATGGACGGGGTAGGTGGAAGGATAGATGGCAAAAGAAAATGCTGGTCTCCCAGGCCTGCTGGTGATTTCTGCCAGGCCCCAAGTCTACCCTACCACTGTGGCTCACCCCTGCTCCCAACGGAACCTCATCTAGCTGCTACATGGACACATGAAGGTGTGAGCCCAGCATTCTGGACACACACCATGTGAGAGGGAAACCCAAGGGGCTGTGTCTCCCTGGAGCCTTCTAAACAGGCCATGGAGGGGAGCTGGGGGGCCTGGCCCCATCTGCATGCAGGAAGGGAACAGATGTCTCGTCAGCTCCCTCAGAGCTCCCTGGGGACAGGCAATATGTGGACACAGTTGATGGATGGCCTGATGGCAGAGTGGCCAGTAGGAGCTGTCCCCATGGGGCTACAGTCATCAGGGTATCCTCCCAGGAGTCTGAAGGAGGCAGGAAGACTTCTCTTGGCATATAACTAGGATCAGAACTGCTGCCAAGACAGGGAGCAGGAGTAGGAGCAAAAGGAAGAGGAGGAGATAGAGGCTGAGGGTACAAAAGAGGCTAGAGCACCCCACGCCACTCCCAGGCCTGTCCAGGAAGCTGGAAACACTGGGCTCACCCTGTTCCTCTCTGCTTGTGGCATGAGTCCCCACCGCCTACCTGGGTGAGAGAAGATACAGGGCTTCTTTCAGGCCCATGTGTCCCTTATCCTGCCACATGACTCTAGGAGACGCATGGGGATGGGGTTTGCTACTATGTTCCCTGGCAGATGACACAGGCTGAGGCTGGGAGAAGAAGTCCTCTGGGCACCAACAGGGCTTACCCTATGGGAGATAGAGTGAGCCAGCATTTCAGGGATACCAGCTGTAACCTGGAATCCACCAGGGCCTCCAAAGCTAAACCACCTACCTCCCCAGGGATGGGATAGCAGCAGCTACTTGGGAAGGGAAAGCTAGGAAATGTGAGATGCCAGGATGATCCCTGTGCTATAAAGAGAAAACCAAACAGCATCTGGGATGCCAGGCCCAGGGCCCCATAGAGGCCTTGCTATGGTTCAGCAGGGAGCTGGCAACAATCCCCTGGGGGATTCATTCTTTAGAAGAAAATTCCATCTGTTAAAAGCAGTGTTAGCCTGGAAGAATGCATGCAGACAGGCATGACAACATGTTACAGTCATTGCTTCTGAGATAAAGACCCCTCTCTTGTTCTTCCCCCTCTACCTCGTGGTTCTCCGAGTTCCGCCTAACCTGGTGGCTAAAACATAGGAGGTGCTCAATGTGTGCTTCTGGAATGAAGAGTCCAGGTCTTCCACACAGGCCTCCTCCCATTCATTACCCTTCCCTGACTAGCAAAGCTGCCTAAACCCAGCTAGCTCCAGGTGAAAGGAAGGCCTGGAATCCAACTGCAGGGCTTCCTGCCAGTCTGACCCTGCCACTGTCAGCCCCCCTTCAGGCCCAAGGTGCTGCTGGGTTGAGCAGTTATCCTTAGCAGCCACTTCCCCTCCCTGGGAGAAAGCTGGGACCAGGACTCTGTCTATTTCCTCCCATTAGCACTTCCTCCCATTTCTGATTTTGACGCATCTGGCTGGTCACTTAGTACCAAAAGATCCTGGCCAGGCCATGCATTGGTCAGGCAGCAGGGGCCAGATCTGGATGGTCCTAAAACCCACAGCTGGGAGGGGAAGATAGCCAGAGGACAACTTGTCCTTCATGCACTATCTCCAGGCAGGACATTCAAACTGCTATGTAGCCACCCGATCAAAAGACCCCTGGGGTTAGTGAGCTTGTTGCGCCATGGAGATCTGTTCCTGCATCTGATCTAAACCTCTCTGCTCCTGTGCCTCCTGATGTTCTTTTTGTGTGGGCAGGATGGCAGCTGGGGTCTCAGGGACAGTCAGGACATACTATCTGTGTAGGTTTTATCCCTCTTGCTTTTCCAGGTCCACGTTTTTTCTCCTTCCAGGAGAGTAATAAAGATGCTTGGAGCCCAAGGGACCTTTATAAATTAGATCCAGTTACTCTCCTGCTTCGAACCCTTCAATGGTCCCATTTCACTGGAATGAAATCTGAATTCCAACTGTAACTTACAAGGTCCTCCGCGATCTGCCTCTGCTCTCTCTGCAGCCTCACCTGGTATTCCCTTGCTCACTCAGGGGCAAGAGGAGTCTGTGGCTTGAGGTCATCTTTCCCAAAGATATAAGCATACCAGCTGTACCTCTCAGATGTTTCATGACAGCCCTAATTTGAAATCATTTGTCTTTTTTATCCCCAAGATCTAAATAACATGGAAATATTGTATCTTACTGTCCAGATTGTCTCTTATACCTGGAAGTGTCACGTTAGCCTACATGCCCCAATTTAGGGCTCAGGAAATATGGTGCCCAAACCCCTAACCAGTCCTTGTAGTGGAGAAGCCAAATACTTTCACAGTATTTACTAACCAATAGCAGACCTCTCTTGAGGGCTCCAGAGCTGCAGCTAAAGTTCAGGCAGAGCTCAGTCTAGCTCAGCACCCTTGAGAAAGGCATTACGCTGAATTCAGTTAGGTCAATCCAACAGACACAGAACACTGGAGGGAACCATAATAGCATGAGGCCTGACCAAACGGCTGGGAACTCTACTGCAATAACCCTTTGCGGACTTGTCCTCAGCTCCCAGAACAAGGTAGAGAGACAAATTATGACTCCTTTAATGTCCTTGTCTTTCTTCATTAGGTTGGGGGTGCTGTTTGTTGGGGTGGCACCCCCAGAAGATTGTGAGTATGGGGCACCTTTTCCTAAGCTCATGCTTCCCCACAGGCTCAGAAAGCAGCACAGCTTCCCCACTTACACACTGCTAGGCTCTGATCGCAGCTCTTGGGTACCCCAAATACCCGGCCAAGCACAACAGCAGGAGGGGCCCACATTCCCCATCCCTGCTCAGCCCAGGTGCCCAGGGAAGCACTCACATCGGCTGGCTCCCTGCGGGGTCCCTCGCTGCTCCGCAGCCAGCTCCTGCTGAGCTCGCTGAGCTCTGGAATGGGCTGAACCTTGAGCCGCACGCTGTCCCCTGACTGCCGGATCATCTCCACAATCTCATCCCTGGACTTGCTCTCCACATTGTGCCCATTAATCTCCACCAGTCGATCTCCTGGCACCAGCCCCAGGGCCAGGTCCTTGGTGCCTGCACCGGGCTCAGCAAAGTGCACCACCCGCCGATAGGCCTGGCCCTCCGGGCCCCGATCCAGCATGGTTGTGCGCCGTAGGGAGAAGCCAAAGTCTCCAGTGGGCCGTCGTTGAAGCTCCAGCTCCCGGAGGGCAGGTGGGGGCAGGGGCACCACGGGGGGCAGGCGCAGGTCGGCTGGGAACTTTTTAGTCACCAGCTCAGGGGCTCGGGATCGGTGCCCTGGTCGAGGGATGCCTGGGCCAGGATACTGCACCAGCTGTCCCTCCAGAGTCCTCACCTCCACCTGTGGCGAGGGGGCGGCAGAGTGCTCTGAGGGCGTCGAGGTTTCTGAGGCGCTCTCATCCCGACTACGCTGGGAGAAGGAAAAGCGCTTGACAATCATCTGTGAGTTCTGCTTGGCCAGTGAGCCGAACTTGGCTGCCCGTTGCAGCACTGAGCCGCGGAAGCTGCCCTCCTCACCCTTGAGGTCATCGCTGGAGCTGGCTGTACTTAGGTGGCCCGAGTCCAGGATGACGCTGCCCCGGTTACTATCGGAGTCAATGTCAGTCAGGTGCAGGTCAGAGCCACTGGCCACCTTGATGGGGATGGGGTTGGAGATTTCCAGGCGTGTCTTGGATTCACGCTTGGAGGATCGGTTCAGGTTGAAGAAGCCACGTCGCAGGCTCATCTCCTCCAGGCTCCGGAGCTCTGCTGCTGACATCCTTTCCTTTTTCTCCTTTTTTTCCTTCTTCTCCTTCCGTCCGCCATCTTTGTCCTTGTCCTTCTTCATTAGGTTAAACATGGTGGGGGTGCTGTTTGTAGGGGTGGCACCCCCAGTGGATTATGAGTCCTTAGCACAGAGCCTCGGTGCCCCACTTTGCTGCTACAAACAGAAACATAGAGAGAAGGGTTATTCAAACAGAGCCTCATGTGTCTCCAGTCCAGACATAACGAATGATACAGCAGCTCCTCACTGGGTGCTAGCTATGTGCCAGGCACTCTGCTTTACTCAATATTGTCTCCATTGATTTCATCCTTACAACCCTTCTAGAGGTAGGTACTATTATTACCCCATTTTACAAATAAGGAAACTTCAGGTTCAGATAAGGCGGTAAAAGCCCAGATTCCAAAGTCTGTCATTTCCTTGAATCCTTGATAGATTTAGGTGTACCTGGAGGTAGCATCTGGGAGACCCGACTTCCTGGTGAGAGGATATTTCAAGCCAACCTGGGATCTGACTTAAGATTCAAACACAGACTGGGCAGGGTGGCTCACGCCTGTAATCCTGGCACTTTGGGAGGCTGAAGCAAGATTGAGGCTAGGAGTTTAAGACCAGCCTGGGCAACACAGCGAGATCCCATCTCTACAGAAATTAGCCAGGCATGGTGGTGCACGCCCGCAGTCCTAGCTACTTGGGAAGCTGAAGATTTCTTGAGCCCAGGAGGTCAAGGCTGCAGTGAACTATGATCACACCACTGTACTCCAGCCTGTCAAAAAAAATAAAAAAGATTCAAACACAAAGGGAAAAGGAAATGGTCTCAGTGCACCATTACCTCCCACAGACAATGTTCGTTTAAGCAAGAGACATCCCATTCTTTGGGCTCTTTGCTGAGCCTGTTACCCCTAGAGCAGCATCCTTGGCCACCGCCTATGAGAAGACCTCAAAAGAACCAACATTTATTTAATGACTACCACTTGCTAGCATAACGCCAGGCACTTTACATGCACTATCTCCTTTGAGCCTCACAGCATTCCTGCAAGGTAGATATCACTATCTCCACTGCACAAAAGAGGAAAATGGGACACAGAAAATTAAGCATATGTTGTCATACAGCTAATATGTCATGATGCTGGGATTCAATGACAAATACTGAGTTCTTTCTAGGGCCTGGGTGACCAAAGTAAAGCAGCAAGGGAAGGAAGGGAAGTTCCAGACCAGAGGATAGACAGCTGCGAGGTGGGGGTGGGGTAGGGTCTGCTGGATAAACAGGATCCTAAAAAATTCACATCCTTTTCCCCAGACCAGCACCTAAATATAGCCCCAGGAAGAAAGCTGTGGTTGCCTGAAAGAAAATATCCAGCCCCAGAGTACGTGTAACGATGGCACCAACCTACCCACCCCCCTGCACATCTAACTGCGGACAGGACCGAGAAAAGCCTGCGGAGGAAAGAGTTGAGAGAGCCTTTCTTCTTCTAACCAGCAGGGAACAAGAAGAAATAGGCCATGCCACCTAATTGGAAATCAAATGAATTTTTTTCTCTCTCTGAAAGCCTATGCCTCTGAGTTTGAAACAGAGGATCTACAGACTTACCCTTTCTAGTAATGGCCTCTTGCCAGGCCCTGGACAGGCCTTTCTTCTCTGTGTGCCCCACCCCCACAACCAATCAGAGCCCTCCAGGATCCCCATTCTATTGAGAGGGACCACCCTTCAACCCAGGTACAATGCTCAGAAAGGCATCAAGGTCAGAAATTCCCAAAGGCCCCAGTGCAATGGCTAATTGCTTCCCCCTGCCCAGCATCCTGACTTATGTCGCTCCTGGCATACCAACTCATCTCCTTTCTAGAGCAGTGCTGTCCATAAGAAATATAATTCAAAGCCAGGCGCAGTGGTTCATGCCTGTAATCCCCAATACTTCAGGAGGCCAAGGCAGGTGGATCACTTGAGGTCAGAAATTTCTGATCACTTGAAGTCAAATTCACTCATGCCTGTAATCTCAGCACTTTGAGAGGCTGAAACGGGTGGATCACCCAAGGCCAGGAGTTCGAGACCAGCCTGGCCAACATGGCAGAATCCTGTCTCTACTAAAAATACAAAAATTAGCCAGGCGTGATGGCACACGCCTATAATCCCAGCTATTTGGGTGGCTGAGGCATGAGAATCTCTTGAACCCGGGAGGCTTGCAGTGAGGTTGCAGTGAGCCGAGATCATGCCACTACGCTTCAGCCTGGGCAACAGAGAGATACTCTGTCTCAAAAAAAAAAAAAAAAAAAAAACAGGGACATCTGGCCCAGTCACTAGATCTCTGCGGGCCTAATGTGAACCCTTTTCCCCCTCTGACTTCAGTTTGTACTTGGTAAAACAAAGTTCTCTCTGAACGTGTTGGTTCTAAATGCTACATGCACAGTACCTGGGAGTTAGAAAACAGGAAATCCAGGGCCCAAAAGGCACACAGCAAGGGCCCTCGGCCAGCTAGGTCTGGACTGATTTGGGGTGGAGGAGTATCTCACAGCTAGCATTGTCTCCTCAGGGCTCTGCTATGACAATGGGAGTCTCTCTCCTCCTAAATGCTGATGGGGTGTGGCACAGCCCTACCATAAACCGAGATGTAGGATCTTCAACTGTTACTGCCACCTTTTACCTCACCCACCACTGCCTGTACCATCTTAAAGGGATGGTTTAGAAGATAACTCCAGGGGTACTTGTGGGAGAAATGAAGAAATAAATCCACCCTGGGGACTTGGATGCGACAAACAGAGTATCTTGGTCTCAATCCAACCACAGAGAACCCAACTGCCTATAATGCTGTCCCACCAAGACACCCAATTCCCTGTCTATAATGCTTACCCAATCCTGGCTCTTTGCTGGGGACTAGATCACTGAGGAATATGAGTGGAAAAGAGCTCCCAGAATTCTCGGATCTTTGGGCTGGAAAGGTCCCTGAAAAGTAATTTCATGGAAACCCCCATCTCAGCGAAAGCTTGTTCCTCACTGTCACTGTGGCAGGGAGGAACAGCAGCCGGTCACAGGAGCAACACACAGGATGGTGCGGGCCAGAAGTTTCAGGAGATTTGGTATCTAGGCCTGGATCTGCCAAAAAAATCACTGGGGGACCTTAGCCTGTCACTCTGCTCAAGATCGAACTACATGATCTAGGTCTCTTCTGGCTCTAAAATTCTAAATATTTAAGTCTCCTGGAGACACAGGTTAAATTATTAACCTTCTGCCAAAGCCACCCCTCTCATCCCAACTCTGGGGCCTTGAGAGAATGAGGCTATGTCAGCCCTTCCCTCACCACCCCTGTCCTGCCACCACCATCTACACAGCTCACAAGGCACCTCCTCCCCTCTGCCATCCCCATACTCGCCAGGCCTGGCTGTGGACTGGTCTCTCCTGAGTCACATGTCTAGAGCTGCCTGGCTGCCTGCAGCCTCCCGTCCATGATCAGATCTGCAATGCAGCTGCTGCTCCATCACCTTCTTGTAGACCTTGCACTTTCCAGCACCTCCTCGCCTCAGGTCCAAAGCCTCCAACAGCTCTGACACCACCACCTTCGTACCCCCCATCCCAGGCTGCAGTTTCTATCTGCTTCCCCTTCCTCTTCCTCCTACCCTCTCCCTCCACTCCAGCGAAGGTAAATTTACAATTTCCCTGACCTCCTTCTCTGCCTTTCTCTCCTCACCATACTCTAAGAAGCTTTTCCTAATTTTAAGAGAAGGAAAGGTATGTATGTAAGTTAGTGTATGGACCTGAATTAGCTTGACCTTACTATCCCCGAAAACAAAAGGAAAGTACAATCTGTCAACTCAGCTGCTCTATCACTTTAAGAGAGTAAGCATCCTGAAGGCAATGACCGTTCAACTCAAATATACATCTATCTGTCCATCAGAGACTGCATAAACAATTCTCATATTCGTGCAAGGGAATACTACTCAGCAAGAAAAAGGAAACAGCCAAAGATACACACAACAGGGATGAACTTCAAAATCACGATGTCAAGTGAGAGGGAAAGAAGTCTTTGACAAAAGAGTACATACTGGTAAAATTCTATTTATATGACCTTCTAGTGCAGGCAGAACTAACCTATGATGGGGGTAGGAGTGGGATTACATGAGGGAACTTTTCTGGGTGATGCTTATTTCCTGTATATTGATAGCAGTTTGGGTTGATAAATGTGTCAAATCATCAAATGGTGCACATAAGATTTGTGCATTCATTGTTTGTAAATATTCACTCAAAAGAACTATAAACAAATGTTGAACTCTAGTGAATGATATATATATTAAAGTATTTGGGGTGAAGTATACTGATGTCTACAATTTACTTCGAGATGTGTAAAATTTTAAGACAGCTTGATGAGATTGAGGAAGGTGGCTCATACCTATAATCCCAACACTCTGGGAGGCTGAGACGGGCAGATGGCTTAAGCTCAGGGGTTGGAGACAAGCTTAAGCAACATGGCAAATCCCTGTCTCTACTAAAAATACAAAAAGTTATCTGAATGTGGTGGTGCACACCTGTGGGAGCTATTTGGGAGGCTAAGGTGGGAAGATCACCTGAGCCTGGGAGGTTGAGGCTACAGTGAGCCATGATCATGCCATTGCATTCCAGCCTGGGTAACAGAGCGAGACCATGTCTCAAAAAAAAAAAAAGAAAAGAAAAGAAAAGAAAAAAAACCATAGCCTGATGGATGGACCGAGGGATAAAGATTAGGTTAAAGCAAGGATCGGAAAATATTAACTGTAGAATCTAGGAGATGAGGGATGTTCATTGCAAAATTCTTTAACTTTTCTGAATGCTTGCAGATCATTGTGATAAAATGTTGGGAAAAAATATGTATCTATCAGTCACTTCCTAAAGACAAGCAACATAAATAAGCCCAGTGTCAGAGTTTGGGCTTTGCATATCAAGTAACAAACCTGAGAACAAATCTGAGTAAATGGGGCCGGTGCGGTGGCTCATGCCTAGAATCCTAGCACTTTGGGAGGCCGAGGTGGGCGGATCACCTGAGATCAGGAGTTCAAAACCAGCCTGGTCAACATGCTGGGGGCTAGATTAAAACCAGCCTGGTCTTCAGTGGGTTTAGTGAGACCCTGTCTCTACTAAAAATACAAAAAAATTAGCTGGGCATGGTGGCACAAGCCTGTAGTTCCAGCTACTCAGGAGGCTGAGGCAGGAGAATCGCCTGAACCTGGGAGGTGGAGGATGCAGTGAGCCAAGACTGCGCCACTGCACTCCACCCTGGGCAGCAGAGCAAGACTCCATCTCAAATAAATAAAATAAAAATGAAAAAAAATATGAGTAAATAGCTATGCAATCTCAGGCAAGCCACTTAAGGCCTCCTTGCCTTCATTTCCCCATCTGTAAAATGGTGATAATGGTACCTACCACCTAAGGTGGGGGAATTAAATGAAATACATATATAAGCCCTTCAAGGCCAGGTGCGGTGGCTCACGCCTGTATTCCCAGCACTTTGGGAGGCCGAGGCGGGTGGATCACGAGGTCAAGAGATCGAGACCATCCTGGCCAACATGGTGAAACCCCATCTCTACTGAAAATACAAAAACTAGCCGGGTGTTTGGCATGCGCCTGTAGTCCCAGCTACTTGGGAGGCTGAGGCGGAAGAATCGCTTGAACCCAGGAGGTAGAGGTTGGAGTGAGCCAAGACTGTGCCACTGTGCTCCAGCCTGGCAACAGAGCAAGACTCCGTCTCAAATAATAATAATAATAATAAGCCCTTCATATAATGCCTAGCCCATAGTAGACCCTCAGAGAGGTACCTAATAGTAGCAGGGCACATTTTTTGCCATCTAAATGGGACAGTAGAGAGGATAACAGAGTGCACAAATGACTATCAGGACAAGTATGTCTAAAATAAGTCAAAACCTTTGTTTTTTGTTTTTTTTTTTAAGCCTCCATAATATTCACAGATGTGAAATTGAGGTATACTATTTTTTAGCAGTTTAGTTAAAAAACTTCAAGATTGATAACATCAATCAATTAGGCCATGGGATGCAGAGATTCTCATAAGTGTTGATGGAAACACAAATTGGTAGGTTGGTGCAAAGGTAATTGCGGTTTTTGCCGTTACTTTTCTTTTTCTTCCCTTTTTTTTTTTTTTTGAGACAGAGTCTTGCTCTGTCGCCTGGGCTGGAATGCAGTAGCATAATCTCGGCTCACTGCAACCTCCGCCTCCCAGGTGCAAGCGATTCTCCTGCCTCAGCCTTCTGAGTACCTGGAACTACAGGCGCCCGCCACCACACCAAGCTAATTTTTGTATTTCAGTAGAGATGTGGTTTCATCATATTGACCAGGCTAGTCTCAAACTCCTGACCTTGTGATCCACCCACCTTGGCCTCCCAAAGTGATTACAGGCATGAACCACCATGCCTGGCCACTTTTACTTTTAAATGGCAAAAACCATTACTTTTGCACCAACTAATATCTTTTCAGAGGGCAAGTTAGTGGTATCTGTAAAAAAAATTTTTTTTTTAAGACACAAGGTCTTGTTTTGTCACCAAGGCTGGAGTTTGGTGGCTCAATCATAGATCACTGCAGACTTGAACTCCTGGGCTCAAGTGATCCTCCTGTCTCAGCCTCCTGAGTAGCTGGGACTACAGGTATGCGCCACCACTCTTGGCTAATTTTTTTTAAATTGTTTTAGAGACAGGGTCTTGCTATGCTGACCAGGCTGGTCTCAAACTCCTGGCCCCAAGCAATCCTCCTGCCTCAGCCTCCAGAGTAGCTAGGATTACAGGCACCACCACTGCACCTGGTATATGAAAATATTTGTGTACATATTATTTGGGCAATTCCATTATAAGACATCTATAGGTACATTCACACAATACGCACAGCTTATCCTTGAAGCATTGTTTATAATAGCAAATCTACAAATATAAAATATAAAATTTGTATATACTGACTTGAAAAGATTCTATACTACATTGCTAAGTGAAAAAAACAGGTTGCAGGATAGTTTGTAATTTTGCTAAAATTTAAAAACCTATATATACGTGCATGAATATATTACATGTACATTGGGTATAATATTTGCATATGCGTAGGAAAATCGTATGCTCTGGGGAGGAAACTGGAATTTTAAAGGGTCAAATAGACTTGTGTTTCATCCATATTTCAATATTTATTCTTTTTTTAAATAATAGAGATGGGTCTCACCATGTTAGTCAGGCTGATCTCGAACTCCTGGCTTCGAGATGTCCACCTACCTTGGCCTCCAAAGTGCTGAGATTATAGGCATAGGCCACCACGTCTGGGCTGTATTTTAATTTTTTACAAGAACATTCATCTGGTAAATGTGTATTTGCTTACACCTAGGAGCTTTAGGGAGTGGGATTATGTATCATTTTTCTTCTACTTTTCTTTTTCTTTTTCTTTTTTTTTTTAGACAGGGTCTCACTGTGTCATCCAGACTAGAATGCAGTGGTGCAATCTTGGCTTATTGCAGCCTTAACCTCCTGGGGCTCAAGCAATCCTTCCCACCTCAGCCTCCTGAGTAACTGGGACTACAGGCATGTACCACCACACCCAGCTAATTTTTGTATTTTGTATTTTTTGAAGAGACAGGGTCTCGTCATGTTGTCCAGCCTGGTCTCAAATTCCTGGGTTCAAGCGATCTGCCTATCTTGGCCTCCCAAAGTCCTGGAATTACAGGTGTGAGCCACCACATTCAGCCTTCTACAGAAATGTTTTAAGTATTTACATAAGATGATACTTTATATAACATATATTAAACTATAAACATATAAAATGCCTAAAATATATATAACAAGCTTGTAAAAAGCAATCAATACAAAAATTGATCAGTAGTCATCTCTAGAGAGTAGGGGAGAAGAAGGGTAACACTTTAGTAAAGCTTTAGCTTTCTTTCTAAAGAATCAACTTTTTCCAGACCAGAAAAAAAAAAAAAAAGTCTGGACAAACTAGTAGGCAATCCACTAGCAGTAAATCTGCAAACAGGGTAATGGTCAATTTAAGGATTTTCATGTCTTGAAAAAGTTTCAGTGGCTTAGGGAACTTGGTTAAAAAAGAGCTCACTGATGTCTTGTGGCTGTAAGTGGGGACACATTTAAATGGGTCACCCAGCAGCTGGCAAAAGAAAGGGAAAAAAAAATACAGGAAATGGAAACTATAACGTTAGAGAGTCCCAAGACAGGGGTACCCAGACTTGGCTGCGGTGAGTGGATACTTAGGGCAGTCCTCCCAGCCCAACCCCCAGACCACTCTCATAAATAAATACAAAGGAAATACTTTCCCAGAGAGCCGGCTTCTCTCCCTCGGCCTCTGACCTCCCTGAGTGGCTGTTTCCTCCAGCCCCGGGGCCCCCATCCCGGCTCTGGTCGGCGCCGAGGGTTGCAGCGGCGGCCGGAGGGGTCGCCAGCACCTGGCCCGGCCCAACGCCCAAGAGGGAGCCTCCTCCTGGCCGGCTACGCTGAGCTCCGCAGCGCCGGGTGACTCCCTACCAGGTCACACGGAGCTTATCTGGCTCCAGGTGTGCTCCCTCACTCACACCGCACGCTTCTCACGTGACATCAGCCGGTCCGCCCGCAGCCGCACGGGGAGCTGGGCGGCCCTCAGCGCTTCCCGGCGGCTGGGCAGGCGCAGCCGCAGCCCCGCGGCGCCTCCCGCTGCGATCCCGTCTGCCCCGGAACGCAGCGATCCCGCGGCCCCGTCAGGTCCCCTGCTGCTCTTCCAGGTACACCGCCTGGCGCTCAGCTCGGCTAACACCCGCTTCCGTGTGACCTTGAGCAAGTCCCCTTCCCTCTCTAGGCCTCCACTATTTCAGCTACAGTATCTCCAAGGGCCTGAGAGCTCAGACTTGGCCCTCGGCGTCTGCTGGAGAGGTATTCTGCTCAATCACACACTGCAGGTTTTAACCCCGCTCTGCCTCCGACTTTCTGTATGACCTTCGGCCCATCGTCCAACCTGTCTGAATATCAGAGAAAAAGTACCCGGGGGTCTGACCCAAAGCAGAACTTCAACTCCATCAAGTCCACATACCAATCTCAAGTCCTGTGGGAGCCTGTCAATTACAGCAGACACCACTGTCTGTAATTGACAGGGCCTTCCTACCCCCAAACCTTTAAACTACAACGAGCCAGAGCCCCCCAGTTTTCCCACCACACTCGGGCCTGGGGCCCCAGACTACCAACAAAACCCAACTCACAGGGATGCTCTGGCTCCTGCCTGTGGCGTCCACTCCAGGTGAGGGGATCTGGCTGGGGACAGACCTCTGGTTTGAAGGAGTAAGAACAACCTTGCTGCCCTGGAGGCCTGTGACACACCAAGTAGGGATCAAGGCTTCCTGAGTTCCAACAACTCCCGGCTCCACCTCAGCAGGGTAGATTCTCCCTTTCACTTGAGCCCCAGTTCTGCCCCACCCAGTCCACCTTCAGGTACCCGCCTCTGGGGGACCCAGAGTTTTCAGGCCCAGCTTCTGAAGACATATGCACCCCTCAATGAACAACCCACTAGCAGGTTCACTGAGGGGACCTTGCGGAGGGCCCAGGAGTGAGGCCGAGATCAGGAGGGAGTCAGGAAGGGTATACCCTCCTGAGGAAAGTCTGGGGTGCAGGAGGAAGCCCCCAGGCACACACTCTGGCACCTGGGCCAGGCCAGGAGAAAGTAAACAAACTAGACACTCAGAGCTACCAGGCACCAGGTCATCAACTGTTTAAAGTTCAAAGCTCCCAAAGGAAGTGACCGCCAGCCTGTTGCCCCTCCCATGCCCACTCCCCACCCCCACCCCCACCTACAACCCTTCTCATTCCCCTAATCCCCCCACCACAATAGCTGCCCCCAAAAGCCATGGTTTTCCTGGAATTGAGGCCACAACCCCAATGTCCTCAACACAAAATGGACAAGCACACCTCCACCCAAGGCTATATATAACCCGCATGTCAAATCCAGAAACCAGGAGGATGTTTCCTGGAAAGACTTCATCACAAAAAAACAGAGGGGAAGCTGAAGAGATGGGAAGCCATGGACAAAGAGCCGGGGAGGCTTGTCAGGAAGCCAGAGACCTCAGGAGAGCAACTTTCAACATCCCCAAATAGAAAGTAGCCCCTGAACTAAAAAGTGTGGGAAACATTAGGCCAGGCCTGTTGCCACAACAACAGGGCACCAACCTGCTCAAGAAAGGGCTCCAAAGCACAAGGGAAAGGCAGCTCGGTTCAATGGGCTCTGTACTCACCGTCCTGCTCAGGTGATCTTGCTCTTAATCACCCAGGTGGCCGCCCCTCCCTTCCAGCACTCCACAGTGCATACACACTTCCCAGAGCTCACTCGCCACAGTGGCACTGATGAGGCTTCCTCGGCCACAGACACGCCAGGGGCTCCAAAAGACAAGATGAATCCACACTAGCCCAAGTCATTGGCAGGGTGAAGTGGGGAGGGAACCCAATTCTATACTTCTGGGCGGCCATCTGAGGGCATGAAGGCCTAGCCAAGACAGTCCCTCTCAGGAAGCATTCCCCCAGCCCTCCCTACACAAACAAACTATGAGGCCAGCGCCAAACACATGCCCCATTGGCCAAGTGACCAGGCAAAATGAATGCCGGCTCAAAAACAAACTGGCTGTCTTCCTCCCCATCTCCCCCACCCCCCACCTCTGGCTCATTCTGGCCGCAGCCTTTCCAGCTAATCAGCAAGACACATGTGCCTAGCAGTAGGGCACCTCCCCCATCTCCGCCCCCGCAACAAAGCCCCAAAGCCTGGCCGGACCCTGCGGCCCTTATCGCACCCAGGAACAGGACCCACACTCCTGGCCAGGCTTGGGACCAAGGAGCGTCCCCCCACTAACAGGGGCCAGGGTGAGGGGGCAGCTACCCCTACCACCTCCCCTTCCCATTGGCGAAACAACTGGCATGACAGGTTAGCAGGGCGGGGCGTCGGGGCGGTCTCTCCAGAGGCCTGGGGCAGCCTGTCCGACCTTCCCACACGCACCCCACCCCTCTGCAGGGAAAGGTGAGGTGAGCATTCAGTCGCAGGGCACAGCCTGCACTCCCTAATCCCCAAAGCCAGCCACCATTCACCCACTCCCCATCTTCTGTCCCAAGAGGAGGGGGCCCAGGGAAGCAGGGTCTCCATTGTTTTGCCAGCTGTCTAGCAGCTGCTCCTTTGAGAGGAGCCCGCAGTCGGCCCGGCAGTGAAAGAGTGAAGGCCGCTGGGAGGGATAAAAGGCTCGGTAGAGGTGCTTGCTTTCCCCGCTGCCTTCCGCAGCGTCCCGCTCGCTCGCTCGCTCCATCGGGGGGCCTGGGCCGGGCCCGGAGAAGCTCCCCCCACCCCTCAGCTCCGGGCCACCTGGGCGCCTCCAAGCGCCAAATCTCCCCACACTAAAAGCCACCCTGTCCTGCCTCCCTGCGCCCCCCAGGTTGGCCGGAGGGGCCGGTGGTCCCCCTTCCCCGCCGCTCCCGGTCGGCCCCCACCCCCGGGCGTCGAGCTCCACTGCGCCGCCAGGGACCGGAGCCGGGAGTCCGGGCCGCTGCTTCCAGGGGACATGGGAGGAGGAGGAGCCGGCGGGCCCCGCCGCCCGCCCGCCCGCCCGCCCAGCCGGATCCCGCCCCGCCGCCCCACCGGGCCCGGCCCGCCACAGAGCGGCTGCCCCCGCCGACCAGCACTCACCGGCCGCCGGAGCCCGCCCGGCAGGCAGCAGAAGCGGAGACGCGGCATCCAGCGGCCCCGGCCCGGTCGGGGCTGGAGAGGAGCGCAGCGCGGCGCAGCTCAGCGCCGCCCCCCGCGACCGCGCGAGCCGAACCGAAAGGGAGCTCCCTGCTGGCGGCTCTGGGGATAAACGCCCGCCCTGCCCGGCAGCGCCAGTACGCGCCGCCAGACGTGGGCCAGGCGGGCACGGGCGCTGCCCTGGGAGCCTCCGTCCTCAGTGGGCTCCGAAGCCCCTCTCGCTGTGTCTGAGAGAGGCCCTGCCTGGAGTTTCTGTCTGCACTGGGCACTGGAGGCTGTCTGAAAAGCGTCTGAAAGGGGCTGAGTGGCACTGCCCAGGACAGGCACCAGGGTCACAATGCACGTATGGAAGAGAGGCTGTCCAAGGCAGGCACCGAACTCTGCAGGCTGTGCTCAAGGTAGTGCTGTCTAGAGGAAGCAACTGGCCATCTCTTCCCAAGGTGGCTCTGCAGAGGCACACACAGGGCCCTGCTGGATGGTGCCCCAGACTCAGTCCATAGCAGGTACTGCCTGCCATGTCCGAGATGGCACTGCCAGAATGCACTCCCCAAGGTGAGAACAGACTCCCAATAGCTTGCTCTGATAGAGCCGTCCCTCAAAGTGGAGTGGATCAAGAGGCGTACAAGGGCCCAGGGGGCACAGCTATAAGTGCCACTCACTCCCTGAAGGAGTTCACCAATGCTAAGATTAATACTTTCAGAAGCTCTTTGGAATGCAGTCTGTCCCTGGGTCTACCGTGTCCTGTAAATATCAAGTGAGCTGCTCTACCCACCAAGAAGAAAGTTTGTACTTCCTAGGAGAGGCCAACGGACATCCAGAGACCAGGCTTCCAAGATAGGTGCTATGTCTGGAGTTTGGAGACACTTCTCTGGGCAGTGTCCATGCTGGGGTGGGGTGTGCCAGAACGTGGAAGAAACTGAGTGGGGTGGTGCAGGAAGAAGGGTGTAGCAGACAAAGACAGCTGCCTCCCTAGACAGCCCAAACAGGAACTTCTCCAGGCAAGGGCAGCCCAACCTGACAGACCAGGGAAGGTTGGAGCAGGGAGGCTCAGGAGCAAAGACTTGAGTAAGAGAAGTTCCTGAGAAATAGACCCAGGCAGGATACACATTTTGGAATTACATGCAACTCAAACTCAATTTAACAAACTACCTGCTAAGTGACAAGTACAGCCCCAGGTACTTGGGGTGACAGAGAGGGAGATCAGACATGGCATATCTCCAGGGAAATCACATGGGGAACAGGTAGAGCTGAACTGTGACAGTAGTAGGGTTCACCATGCTGGCATAACTTAGATGATGAGATAGGTGCTATGATGGGAGGCTTATTTGGCTTGAGGAGTGAGAAGAGCTGCTCCAAAAATGACATTTGAGGCCAGGCCTGGTGGCTCAAGGCTGTAATCCCAGCACTTTGGGAGGCTAAGGCAGGCAGATCACTTGAGGCCAGATTTCAAGACCAGCCTGGCCAACAGGGTAAAACCACATCTCTACTAAAAATACAAAAAATTAACCAGGTGTTGTGGTACACATCTGTAATCCCAGCTACTTGGGAGGCTGAGGCAGGAGAATCTCTTGAACCCGGGGAGCAGAAATTGCAGTGAGCCGAGATTGCACCACTGTACTCCAGCCTGGGCAACAGAGCAAGACTTTGTCTCCAAAAAAGAAAAAAACCCATAAAACAAAAACATGACATTTGAGCAGAAACTTGAAGGCTAGGTAGGACAATGACTATCATTAGTGTTTCCTGAGTACCTACTATGCACTAGACACTGTCTCTATTCCTCACAATGAACCTATGAGGGAGACATTATTATTATAGATAGGGGTTGAGTGTATGGACTCTGGAGCTGGATTGCCTTGGTTCAAATCTCAGTTTTGTCAAGTACTAGCTGTGTCTGGGTGATTTATAAAACCCCTCTGTGCTTCACTTTGTACATCTAAAAAATTGGGATAATAACAGTGACTCCCTCCTCAAAATTTGTTTTGAAAATTAAATAAGCTTAGTCTTTTCAACAAATGGGGCTTTTCAACAAACTGGACATCCACATGCAAAAAAAAAAAAAAAAAGATCTAGACACAGACCTTATACCCTTCACAAAAATTAACTCAGAATAGACAATACACCTATATGTAAAACACAAAACTATAAAACTGTCTCCTAGAGGATAACATAGGAGAAAACCTAAATGACCTTGAGTATCACAATGACTCTTTAGATACAACACCAAACACATCATAAAAGAAAGAGCTGATGAGCTGGACTTCATTAAAATTAAAAATGTCTTCTCTGCAAAAGACTGTCAAGAGAATAAGAAGATAAGCCACAACTGGGATAAAATATATCCAAAAGATATCTGATAAAGGATTGTTATCCAAAATATGCAAAGAATTTTAAAAACTCAACAATAAGAAAATGAACCACCCAATTCAGAAATGGGCAGAAAACCTAATCAGTACCTTTCCAAAGAAGATATACAGTCAGCAGTAAGCAAAAGAAAAGATACTCAACATCATATGTAATTAGAGAATGGCAAATTAAGATAACAGTGAGATAAAACTACCCACCTGTTAGAATGGCCAAAGTCCAAAACACCAACAACTCCAAATGCTGGCAAGAAAATAGAGCAACAGGAACTCCCATTCATGGCTGGTAGCAGTGCAAAATGGTATAGTCACTTTGAAAGATAGTTTGGTGGTTTCTTAGAAAACAAAACATACTCTTATCGTGCAATCCAACAATCCCACTCCTTGGTATTTATCCAAATGAATCAAAAACTTGTGTCCACACAAAATCCTGTACGAGATGTTTACAGCAACTTTATTCATAATTGCCAAAACTTGGAAGCAACCAAGATGAACTTCAGTAGGTAAATGTATTAATAATCTATGGCACATCCAGACAATGGAAGTTTATGTGGCACTAAAAAAAAAGAAATGAGCTATCAAGCCATGAAAAGTCATGGAGAAAACTTAAATGCATATTAATAAGTGAAAGAAGCCGATCTGAAAAGGCTACATATTGTATGATTCCAACTATATGGCATTCTGCAAAAGGCAAAACTATGGAGACAATAAAAAGTTAGTGGTGCCATGGATTAGGGTCAAGGGAGGGATAAAAATAAAAAGCATAAAGGATTTTTAGGACAGTGAAACTCTTCTGTATGATACCGCAATGTTGGATACATATCATTATTGCACACACCAAGAATGAATCCTAATGTAAACCATGGACTTTGGGTGATACTGATGCGTCAATGTAGGTTCATCGATTATAACAAATGTACAACTCTGGTGAAGGATGTGATCGTGGGAAAGGCTGTGCATGTGTGGGGACAGGAGTCATATGGGAAATCTCTACTTTCTGCTCAATTTTGCTGTGAACTTAAACTGCTTTAAAAATAATATTTATTATTATTATTATTATTATTTTTTGAGATGGAGTCTCACTCTGTCGCCTAGGCTGGAGTGTAATGACGCAATCTCGGCTTACTGCAACCTCTGCCTCCTGGATTCAAGTGATTCTCCTGCCTCAGCCTCCCAAGCAGCTGGGATTACAGGCAGCTGCCACCACACCTAGCTGATTTTTGTATTTTTAATAGAGACAGGGTTTCACCATTTTGACCAGTCTGGTCTCAAACTCCTGACCTCATGATCCACCCGCCTCAGCCTCCCAAAGTGCTGGGATTACAGGCATGAGCCACTGTGCCTGGCCTATTATTATTATTATTATTATTTGAGACAGGGTCTTACTCTGCCACCCAGGCTGGAATGCAGTGGCATATTTCAGCTAACTACAACCTCTGCCTCCCAGCTAACTACAACTCTCATGCCTCAGCCTCCAAGTAGCTGGGATTGCAGGCACGCGCCACCACACCTGGCTAATTTTTGTATTTTTAGTAGAGACAAGGTTTCACCATGTTGGCCAGGCTGGTCTCAAACTCCTGGCCTCAGGTGATCCACCCACCTTGGCCTCCCAAAGTGCTCGGATTACAGGCATAGCCATTGTGCCTGTCCTTATATTTATTAATTTCTTAAAATTACACGATTTAATATATAAAAAGAATAGTACCCAGCACATAGTAAGCATTCTATAGCTGTTAGCTTGGTTATCTTTTCTAACTCAGTTGTGGAAATGAAGTACAGACAGGTTTGTGACTTGTGCCCAGCCAAAAAGTAACAGAGTCAGGATTCAAACTGAGTCCCTAAGGCTCCAAAGCCCATTCTTTTCCCTACACCATGACAGGGAAATGAATAGGTATATTAACAACTCTTTTATTTACATGTGTCCACACCTAGGGCATTCTCAGGGTAGCACATGGTATCCCTGAGAGCTCTTCTTGCCTGAACCAGGAACCAGTTTCAGACACCAGGCAGGACTGGGCAGCACTCACACTGACACAAAAACTCTGGTTCTTGGTCACTTGATTTTAGTCTCTTCCTTCCCAAAGGCCAGAACAAACCCTGTCCTGGCTCTAAGTAAAAGTAAAAGTAAAAGCAAAAAAGTAAAAGAAAAGCACCCCTCTTCTCTTTGCATAGAAAAAAGCCAGGGCAGTGTCCAGATAAAGTCACCCAAATGGTCATGGGAAGGCTAATTTTTTCCAGAAGATTCCTAAAGTCCTAAAGTGACCCAACTTTAATCAAGAAGCCCCCCACCCCAGAAAGAAGCTTGGTAATAAAAATCACTTATATTGGCCGGGTACAGTGGCTCACACTTGTAATCCCAGCACTTTGGGAGGCCAAGGCAGGAGGATCACAAGGTCAGGAGTTTGAGACCAGCCTGGCCAATATGGTGAAACCTTGTCTCTACTGAAAATACAAAAATTAGCCAGGCATGGTAGTGTGCGCCTATAGTCTCAGCTACTTGGGAGGATGAGGCAGGAGACTCGCTTGAACCCAGGAGGCGGAGGTTGCAGTGAGCTGACATTGGGCCACTGCACTCCAGCCTGGGCAACAAGAGTGAAACTCCATCTCAAAAACAACAAAAAAAAATCACTTATATCAAGGGAGCCTAACTATGGGTCAGGCACTATGCTAACCCCTTAATGCACTGTCTCTCTTAATCCCCAGAATTACCCTATTAGGGAGATCCTATTCTTATCCCCATTTTACAGATTAGAAACTAGCCTTAGGAAAGTGAATTAATTTGCCCAAGGCACTGTGACTAATAAATAGCAGAGCCTGGAATGCTTGCCCTGAACCTCTGGGCTGAATCCTGGGTAGAGTGGTGAGCGCCAGGCTTTGGGGCCATGCAGAGAGAATGCTTGGCTCTAGCAACTTGCCAGCAAGCTCCTTAGCCTCTCTAAACCTCAGTTTCCTCATCTATAGAAGAAAGATAATAATATTAATATTGCCTACCTTGTAAGGGTGTGAGAGAATAAAATAAGCAAATTCATTTAAAGCAATTAGCTCAGTGCCTGAAATATAAGTGGTTAACAAGTGTTAGGAATTATTAATCTCTCTGAACCTCTATTTCTTCATCTGTAAAATGAAGGCTGATAATATGTAGAGTTACTGTGAGGCTTAGAAGAAATAGCAAATGCAGAGTGTGTAAGATGATGCCTGTCATGTGGTAAGTTACCAATTTTATATATATATATATATTTTTTTTTCAGATGGAGTCTCACTCTGTCATCCAGGCTGGAGTGCAGTGGCGCGATCTTGGCTCACTCCAACCTTCACCTCTCGTGTTCAACTGATTCTCCTGCCTCAGCCTCCCAAGTAGCTGGGATTACAGGCGCATGCCACCACACCCAGCTAATTTTTGTATTTTTAGTAGAGACAGGGTTTCACCGCCATGTTGGCCAAGCTGGTTCAAACTCCTGACCTCAGGTGATCCACCCACCTTGGCCTCCCAAAGTGCTGGGATTACAGGCATGAGCCACCGCACCCGGCAAGTTACCACAATACAAAACTCTCCAAAAAGAATTGAAAATAAGCAAGTCTGCTTTTTAAAAAGTCCACAGCATTGCAAATCTGCCTAATAGCTGATGTTCAAACGTCAAAAGCACACCTTTAAATATTGTTCCTCAAAATGCACTTATTAGCTTAACATCCTTTACCCTTTGCACAGAAATTTGGAATGTAGGTGAAGAATGCTCTCCAGGAAACTTAAAGCTAAATTCTTAGAGTACCTGCTGAAGATCAGTCTAAAATGAAGGAACATGTCTCTCAAATGAGGTAAAAAAGTTACTAACAGGAGGCTGGGCATGGTGGCTCATGCCTGTAATCCCAGCACTTTGGGAGGCTGAGGCGGGCAGATCACAAGGTCCAGAGTTCAAGACCAGCCTGGCCAACATAGTCAAACTCCGTCTCTACTAAAAATACAAAAATTAGCCGGGCGCGGTGGCTCACGCCTGTAATCCTAGCACTTTGGGAGGCTGAGGTGGGTGGATCACCTGAGGTCAGGAGTTCAAGACCAGCCTGGCCATCATGGTGAAACCCCATCTTAAAAAAAAAAGAAAAGGAAAAGAAAAAGAAAAAAATTAGCCTGGCATGGTGGCAAGCACCTGTAATACTCGGGAGTCTGAGGCAGGAGAATCGCTTGAACCTCGGTGGCAGAGGTTGCACCGAGCCAAAATTGTGCCACTGTACTCCAGCCTGGGCGATAGAGTGAGAAAAGTTACTAATAGGAAATCAAACACATATTACAAGTAAACAAAATAATGTAATAAACCCACAAGTAGCCAGCATGCAACTTCAATAGTTATCAATTCACAGAAATAGTGTTTCAACTACCTTCCCACCTACTCCCCAACCCGCACACCGAATATAATTTTGAAGCAAATCCCAGATATCACATAGTTTCATATGAAATATTTCAGGCCAGGTGTGGTGGCTCATGCCTGTAATCCCAGCACTTTGGGAGGCCGAGGCAGGCAGATCACTTGAGGGCAGGAGTTCCAGACCAGCCTGGCTGACGTGGTGAAACCCTGTTTCTACTAAAAATACAAAAAAATACCAAAAAAAGTTAGCCTGGCATGATGTGGGTCTGTAGTCCCAGCTACTTGGGAGACCGAGGCAGTAGGATCACTTGAGCCAGGGAGGAGGTTGCAGTGAACCAAGATCACACCACTGCATTCCAACCTGAGTGACAGAGAAAGACTCTGTCTCAAAATAAGAAAAAAGGCAGGGCACAGTGGCTCATGCCTGTAATCCCAGCACTTTGGGAGGCCGAGGCAGGTGACTCACTTGAGGTCAGGAGTTCGAGACCAGCCCAGCCGACATGGTGAAACCTCTTCTCTTAAAAAAGTACAAAAATTATTGTTCAAGGTGGCACACACCTGTAATCTCAGCTATTTGGGAGGCTGCAGCAGGAGAATCCTGTGAAGCCAGGAGGTGGAGGTTGCAGTGAGCTGAGATCACACCACTGAACTTCAGTCTAGGTAACAGAGACACTCTGTCTCAAAAAAAGAAAGAAAGAAAGAATTTCATCCTGTATCTCTAAAAGATAAGGGTTTGTTTTGTTTTTATTTTTATTTTTTCTTGAGACAAGGTCTGACTCTATCACCCAGGCTAAAGTGCAGTGGCATAATCTTGGCTCACTGTAACCTCCGCCTCTGGGGCTCAAGTGATTCTGCCTCTGCTTCCCATGTAGTTGGGATTACAGGTGCACACCACCACGCCCAGCTAAATTTTTGTTCGTTTGCTTTGTAGAGACGGAGTTTCACCATGTTGCCCAGGCTGGTCTCCAACTTGTGAGCTCAAGTGGACCCGTCCACCTCGACCTCCCAAAGTGCTGGGATTACAGGAGTGAGCCACTGTGCTCCGCCAGGATTATGTTAAAAAAAAACAACAACACAATACCATTGTCATACCAACCTTTAAACAATAATTTTTCATATCATCAAATATTCCATTATCTCCATCACGGAATGATCTCCATAAATGTCTTTTTAAAAAAATGTTTGTTGGAATCAAGATCCACGCGTTGCAGTGAGTTGACATGACTTTTAAGTATCTTTTAATCTACAGGTTTCCCTTCCATCTCTTTCTTTTTTTCCCCTGAAACTTATTTGTTGAAGAAACATAGTCATTGAACCTATAAATTTTCTCACAGTCAGGATTTTGCTTATTGCATTCACATCATGTAATTTGATAGCCTATCATTGGTAGATAGATCTAGAGGCTTGATCGGTTTTGAGTTTGATTTTCTTTTCCTTTTTGGCAAGAATATGTCTTATATATGGAAGCACATTGTATCCAGTTGTCTCTGAAATGATACTTTAAGATATCAGAAATTCGTGATTGTCTTCACTTGAAATATAAGAATATAAAAAGAGTCTATCCAGCAACAGATAAATGGATAAACAAAATATGGCATATATATATAATGTATGCATATTTTTATTCAGCCATAAAAAGGAATGAAATTTCAATACAGGCTACAGCATGGACAGCCCTTAAAAACGTTATGCTAAGTGAAAGAATCCAGACACAGAAGGACAAAGTTTGTTTGATTCTCCTTATGTGAGCTACCTAGAATATGCAAATTCAAAGACAGAAAATGGAAGTTAACCATGGACTAGGGGCCAGCAGGGGTGGGGGAACTGGGAGTTATTGTTTAATGGGTATGGAGTTTCTACTGGGGATTATTTAAAGTTCTGGAAATGGATAGTGCTGATGGTTGTACAATATTGTGAATGTACTTAATGCCACTGAATTGTACAAATAAAATAGTTAAAATGTTGGGATTAACTATTTTATACATAAAATAATTACGCCCAAGAGTTTGAGGCTACAGTGAGCTATGTGCACATCACTGCTATCCATCCCCGGTGACTGAGCCAGACCCTGCCTTTGAAAAAAAAAAAAAAAAGAAAGGTAAATTTTGGGTTATGCATATTTTACCACGAGAAAAATTTGTTTAAGAGCCTGGTTATTGCATAGAATATGGCCCCTCTTACAAACCCCTGATGGCCTAAGTTTATGTATTGGCCTTTCTGTGAACCTACAGCCTTACTCTTGCCCTGATCGGCACATAGCTGTGGGGCTCCTGCTACACTTCCAAGAATTTCCTGACCTCTGCCTGGTTCTACAGTGAACAGGGGATTCACAGCCCTGCCAGCCAGGAGCCCAGCACCCCAGACTATGGACATCTACAAGCAGGAGGCAGCCAGGCAAATGCGTCTGGAGTCAAAAGGCTGAGGTTGAGCCCTGCCTTTCCCACTTACTTGGCACAGGTGCTTCGTCAAATGTCAACCTTTCCATTTCCACTCCTGTGCAATTGGGTCTACAAACTCCTACCTCTCAGGGTTATTGTAAGGATCAAATGAGGTCTGGACTCAGTTCTAAACGTAGCCTAAAGATTTCAAAATCAATTTAATCGGCATCTATGAGTTGAGCTCCTATTCCACGCAAAGTGCTAAGCTGGGAGCAGACGGGTGTGTCCTCTTCCTGCAAAGCACATCATCACCACCCCTCCTTGCAACTGAGATGAAAGACCAGCGAGAGACATGAAAGACACGTGCAAAGTTACACAGCAGGGTGGGATTTAAATTAACCGCTGAAGACCACAGTAAAGGGGAAGTCACAAAACACTGCATGACTAATTGTCAAGTGAAAGTGCCTTGGAGGCTCAGAGGAAAAAAGATCAGGGGAGTGGTCAAAGGAGGCTGCAAAGAAAAAGGTAGTATCTAAGCAATAATAGGAGAATGTAGGTGATAATCATGGCATGTACTGCTTGTTGATGAACATTATGTGCCTGGCACATTACCTAGAGAATCTTGTTTAATCCTCACAATGACCCTGTGAAGAAAGTATGATTAGTCTCTTTTTACACAGCAGGAAATTGATCCCAAGAGGACCAAGTAGTTGCACAAGCTCACACAGCCACCTAGTGGCAGGGCAGGATTCGAACTCAGTCCTGAAGCCTCCTAGGTCAGAGCTCCCTGGGAAGGGAGCAAAAGCAAAGGGTGGGAGGGAAGGTGAGGGAGCCTGTAAAGGCCCCAGGCACAGTTCCTGACGTGGCTAGAATGGAGGGCTTCTTTAGAAAAAATAGGTGATCAGGCTAGAAAGGGAGGTCCAGGCTGGCTCATGGAAGATGCTGGTTTCCAGACAGAGAAGCTTTAAGTGATTCATTCAAGGAGGTTCCACAGGGAGGCAGATGTAGGTTGGAATGGAGGGAAGGGCAGTGCAGGCAGAGAGGTGCTTTGTAGGTTCAGCAACAGCAGTGCAGGGGGCAAGAATACAAACGTGAACAAGGAAGATGACTTGGGGACCTGACGGAGGGGACAGGTGTAGGAAAGACTTACAAGAAAGAATGTGGGGGATTTGCCTTCCAACAGCCCTAAGAGTATGTGAGGGAGGAACTGACAATTGATTCCACGATTGTGGGTGGCCCAGGTAACTAGGCGAGGCAAAAGCAACGCTGTAGGCAGCTGAGGTTAATACAATGGCTAACGGTTGTCACCAGCTACTATCTGTAGGCACTTTACGTGTATAAACTCATTTCACCCTCACAGCATTCCTATGAGGTACGATCTATTATGATTTCCATTTTTCAGGTAAAGAAACTGTGGTACAGAAAAGTTAAGCAACTTGTCCGAGGTTACACAGCTGGTAAGTGGCAGAGCTGGGATTTGAACCCAGGTGGTCTGGTTCCAGAGACCTCACGCTTCATCACTTCACTGTACTATGTCTGTTGAGGTAATGTCTTCAGGAGGAAGCTCCCACTCCACATTCCCCACCCTCAAAGATGAAGCGAGACGGCAGGATTTTTTTGCTGGGTGGCATTGTTGCAGGGAAGTGTCAGGTCTCTGCTGCTGCCCTAAGCCAGCTGCTTGTCACCACTGGGCAGTGAGCCTGGGGCGTGTGGTGCTGAGGCCTGCATTGCCCGGGCACTCACCAGCACCAGGTCCTTCCTCATCACAGTGGAGAAGTAGCAGCAGCTGGTGCAGGCCACAGAGCATGCCTGGCAAAGGAAGACCCAGCCAGGGAGTGCAACTCCACTGCTGCAGGAGGAAGCAGCCCAACCGAGCCCGAACATGAAGTTCAGGAAGATCTTCCTCATGGCCCTGGACACGAAGCAGTCAGGACTGGAGAGGTAGCGGAGGAGTGGCAGTGAAGCAACCATGGCACATCACACCCAGAGAGTACGTCCCACCAGGAAGGCCAGCTCCATGCAGGCCCGCAGCACCACGTGGGCAGTGCAGATGGCCAAGACCCTGTATGGCTGCAGGTTGGGGTACTGGGTGGCAGCCTTAAGGCATTTGGGGGAAAATCTCTGCTATGAACAGCTGCCCCTCTAGGAAGTAAGAAGCCTCCAGGGGCCCCAGCCTGGGTCCTGGGAGAGCCCCCTCCAGCTGCCAGCTCTTGCAAGGTCTCCAGCAGACACCCGCTCTCCACACCCACTGTCTCCTCCCTCACCCTCTAGTGCAGCACACAGACAACAAAGAAGACGCAGGGTACGGCCACCAGCACAAGCTGGAAAGCCAGCAGCAGAAGTGGGAGAAGTGGTCATGGGTGCAGCCGGGATGCAGGGTATTGCAGATGAATTTGCACTGCTCATCCCACAGACAGCACTTCCCAGCAGGGTGACAAGAAGGAAGTGGAAGACCGGGACAGTGAGCCATACCTTGCCAACCACGGTGGGATGGTTCTGCACTCGGCTCAGGAGCCAGCCCGGGAATGACCAGTCACTCATCTGTGGACACAGAAATCCCAAGAAATGGAAGTGAGGGGACAGGGAGGGAAGGGGACGAAAACATGATACCCCCGCAGCCAGATATTTGCAAAGCTATTTCTGGCCCACAGCAAGAGCTCCAGTTCCATCTGTGCCTGACGCCCAGGCATGCCACTCGCTGCCTGACAAGGATGCAGAGAACAAGCTGGCAGAGAAAAGGACACTGCAGAAGAAAAGAAAGATGGAAGCAGCGACTCCCAGAAGGAGCTCGGCGCAGCCTAAAATTCACCAAGACAGGCTGCACACTTGTATTACGGTCAGGCTTCCACTGAACTCTTCCTAACTAAACAGGCTTTCGGGCCTCCCAATTGTCCTGGCATTTTCTCCAGATCTACATTATACCAGGAATATTTCTCCCAAGGTGCCACGGTGGAAATTCATGACCTAAATTGTGTTTCCTCCCAGGTCCAGGGTAACGTTTTTTGGCTACTATGTCAGGGTTTGAAAGGGGTCTTACATCCTCCTGTCTCTGCCCGAGTCCATAAGGCCTCATACTGCAACAATCTCATTTTACTTTACATTTCTACAGCTTCTGATCCTGAGAATTCCTGAAAAAATTCCCAATGGTATAGCTTGTGGGGCATTTACACCCATTATCTCTGTCAACACTCTCCTCTCAAATAAACACATAGTTAATTTATTTATTTTATTTTTTTAGAGACAGGGTCTCACTCTGTCACCCAGGCTGCAGTGCAGTAACATGAACATAGTTCACTGCAGCCTCAAACTCCTTAGGGCTCAAGTGATCCTCCCGCCTCAGCCTCCTGAGTAGCTAGGACTACAGGTATGTCCCACCATGCCCAGCTAATTAAAAAAAAAATTGTTGGGCACCGTGGCTCATGCCTGTAACCCCAGCACTTTGGGGGGCTGAGGCATGCTGATTACTTGAGGCCAGGAATTCGAGACCAGCCTGGCAAAACATGGCAAAACCCCAACTCCCGACTCTACTGAAAATACAAAAATCAGCCAGGTGTGGTGGCGCATGCCTGTAATCCCAGTTACTCAGGAGGCTGAGGCAGGAGAATTGCTTGAACCCAGGAGGCGAGGCTGCAGTGAGCCCAGATTATGCCACTGCACTCCAGACTGGGCGACAGAGTGAGACGTGAGACTCCATCTCAAAAAATATCTGTATATATATGTTTTTATTTTGTAGAGGCAGTGGGCGGCGGTAGGGGGAGTCTTATCTTACCCAGGCTGGTCTCAAACTCCTAGCCTCAAGCAATTCTCCCACCTCAGCCTCCCAAAGTGCTGGGATTATGATTGTGAGCCACTGCACCCAGCTGACACAGTTTAAACATAACAGCAGTAAGTAGCATGCTTACTATGCAAACTCAGAGTAAAGACCAGACCCCACCCTTCCTTATAACTGATTGCTTTCCTAACCCCCTCCTAAACAGAATCCTGGAGATCCTACTGAGACCCCTCCCTCTTCCTCCTTAACTTTCATGAAGCCAAGTTCTCTTGACTCTCATCTCCCTGGCTGCTCCATTTGAGTCCATGTGCTGTTCTTCTCTCCACTCTGTAGATATTAACATTCCTCAAGATACTTCAAGCCTCTAGTAGGTCCTGGAGGATGCAGTCAGCTAGGATGGCCACAGGCATCTCCAACTCACATTAAACATACTCTCCTGGGCTGGGTGTGGTGGCTCACACCTGTAATCCCAGCACTTTGGGAGGCTGAGCAAGGCAGATCCTCTGAGGTCAGGAGTTTGAGACCAGCCTGGCCAACATGGTGAAAACCCCAGTTCTACTAAAAATACAAAAATTAGCTGGGTGTGGTGGTGGTTGCCTATAATCCCAGCTACTCGGAAGGCTGGGGCAGGAGAATTGCTTGAACTTGGGAGGCAGAGGTTGCAATGAGCTAAGATCGTGCCACTTCACTCCAGCTTGGACAACAGAGCAAACAAACAAACAAAAAAACTTACTGTCCTGGAAAGGAGTGGTATAGTGGCTATAAACTTGAACTTAGGTGCCCCGAGCTGTGTGACCTTGAGCAAGTTGTGTAACCTCTCTGCGCTTCTATTTCTTCATCTGTGCAATGGAGATTCTAAGGAGAGTTACCTCATAGAGTTATATGGGTTACCTGAGTTAATATACATAAAGGACTTAGAAAAGTTCCTGGCACATGGGAAGTACTTCATTAATATTAAGTATTATTATCTCTCCTCCAAATCTACTCCTCCTCCTGTCCTGTGAATGGCACCATCAGCCAGGTTGCCCAAATCCTGATCATTATCTGTAATTTCTTCCTCTTGCTTCTCCACATCGAACTGGTAACCAAGTCCCCACAGTACTACTTCCTTAATATCTCTCACACCCACTGCCTTCTCACCAGTCCATGGCATAGACTTAGTCCAGATCCTCCTCTTTCTCTTGCCAGCATTATCACGCCGACCTCCTTATAACTTGCTGTGCCTCCAGTTTTGTCCCTTTGAGCTACCCTCTCAATGGCTGCGTTCCTAAAATGCATATCTGATTATCTGGTCATTTCATCTCCCTCCTTAGAACTCTCAGCTGCAGGCAGATCACCCAAGGTCAGGAGTTCGAGACTAGCCTGGCTAACATAGTGAAACCCCATCTCTACTAAAAATGCAAAAATTAGCTGGGCATGGTAGCAAGTGCCTGTGATCTCAGCTACTTGGGAGGCTGAGGCAGGAGGATCACTTGAACCTGGGGAGTGGAGGTTGTGGTGAGCCAAGACCATGCCATTGCACTCCAGCCTAGCCAACAAGAGTGAAACTCCATCTCAAGAAAAACAGCAAAAACAACAACAACTCTCAGCCACGTGCAGAGGCTCACATGTGTAATTCCCACTTTTTGGAAGGCCAAGATGGATAGATCACTTGATCTCAGGAGTTGATCCAGTCTGGGCAACATAGTGAAACCCCGTCTCTACAAAGAATACAAAAAATAGCCAGGTGTGGTGCATGCCTGTAATCCCAGCTACTTGGGAGGCTGAGGTGGGAGGATCGCTTGGGCCTGGGAGGTGGAGGTTGCAGTGAGCCGAGATCGTGCCACTGCACTTTAGCCTGGGTGACAGTGTGAGACCCTGTCTCAGAAAAATAAATTAATAAATAACTCTCCAATGGCTTCCATTGTCCTCAGGATAAAGCCTAACTCCCCAAGATGGCATGAAAGACCCTCTCTAATCTAGCCTCTGCCTGTGCTTCCAGCCCCATCTGTGCTCTCCTTACCCTCCAGCTCTCAGAACTCCTGGAAGCCCTGCACACCTGCAGGCGGCTCCATGCTCCTGAGCAGTCACTCACACTCTGCCTCTGCCTGTCCAGCCCTACTGTCTTTGCAGCCAACTCTTATTTACCTCCCAACACTCAGTTCAAGCAGTAGCTTCTCCAAGGATGGTTCCTGATCCCATCCCAGAAAGGACTGGCCATTCCCATGGTAGTCTCCTGCTAAGTGCATTGTTGCTGAGCGTCATGTCTGCAATTCCCATTCATACACAAGTTCCATTTAAAACACAAAACTTATCTCCATTACCTGACTGTGAATCATTCAACGGCAGAAGCTGTATCTTATTTGTCACTACTCTTATTTTTATTTTTTGAGATAGGGTCTCACACTGTCAGTGAGGCTGGAATGCAGGGGCATGATCTGGACTCACTACAACATTTGCCTCCCAGGCTCAAGCGATCCTTTCACCTCAGCCTCCCAAGTAGCTGGGACTACAGGCATGCACTACCATGCCCGGCTAATTTTTGTAGAGATAAGGTTTCACCCTGTTGCTCAGGCTGGTCTCTAACTCCTAGGCTCAAGTGATCCACCCGCCTCAGCCACCCAAAGGGTGGATTGTAGGCGTGAGCCACCATGCCTGGCCATCACTTCTCTTCATATGAAGTAGGTGTTTAATATATGTTTATTGAATGAATGAATGAATGAATGAAAGATTGAATGGGTAGCTGAAAGAACTCCTCCCTCATTGGGGTTCCCAGAGCTCCAGAAAGAGGCATACTCTCCAAAACTTCTGAATTATTCCCACCTCCAAGAACCCTCTTTGCTTTTTCTTTCATCCCAATCCTACCCACCTCTTGAGACCCACTTCTTCTAGGAATTTTTCCCTGACTATTCCAACCCACCCTGAACGCCTCCATCCCTGAATTCCTTATGCTCACTGCTATGCAGGATCCCTGCGCACATTCTGGCTGGCCTCATTCCCTGTTATCAGGCCTTATCTTGTTGTTGTGCCCTACAGAGCAGCAAGCACAAGGGAACTGCTCAGATAGACACACACTGGTCAACTTGTCCAGGAACAGAAAGGCTTGAGAGGAGGGAGGCTCCGGGGGAAGCTCTGCCAGATTTCACTCAGAGCCCAGAGTTCCAATTTCCCCTACTGCTGGCTCCTCCTTACCATAGCTAGGAAGGATGTCAGATGAGATTGGGGAAACAGAGGCACAAGGCAGGAAAGAAACCCACCTGTTCTCACTCAAAGCTCCAGGCCTGAATTAGGTAGGTCAGAGAGAGAGAGGCACACCTGGTCAGCATTCCTGAACGAGCTGTCAGTGGAAGAGAAAGAAAGAAAACACGAGCCTCCTCCATTCCTCACCCATACCTCACTTCAGGCAGCTCCTCCATTCACCCTCCTTGCCTCTTCTTTCTCTGCCCTTTGGAGCTAGACAGACCTGGGTTCAAATCCTGGTTCTGCCACTTGCTAGTTGTGTGACTGTGGGTCCAATTACTTGACTCCTCTGGGCCTGCTTTCCCATCTGTGAAGTAGAGATTTTTAACATAGAATGACAAAGACATAGTGACAGTGAGAGATAATGTATCACTAAAAACTCTGCCCAAAGTTCATAGAGGCAGAAAGCAGAACAGAGGTTCCCAGGGGCTAGGGGAGGGGGATTGGGGAGTTATTGTTTAATGGGTGCAGAGTTTGTCTGGGATGATGAGAAAGTTCTGGGCGTGGAGGTGATAACAGCTGAGCCACACTGTGGAGATACTTAATGCCAATGAAGTGTACACCTCAAAATGGTGAGAATGGTACCTTTTGTTTTTTTGAGAGTCTTGCTCTGTTGCCCAGGCTGGAGTGCAGTGCGCGATCTCGGCTCATTGTAACCTCCACCTCCTGGATTCAAGCGATTCTCCTGCATCAGCCTCCCGAGTAAGTGGGACTACAGGTGCCCACCACCAAGTCTGGCTAATTAGAGACAGGGTTTCCCCACGTTGACCAGGCTGATCTCAAACTCCTGACCTCAGGTGATCTACCCACCTCAGCCACCCAAAGTGCTAGAATTATAGGCTTGAGCCACCATACCCAGCCAGAATGGTAAATTTTATAGTATATTTTACCACAAAACATTGATATAACCAGTTGGGCACAGTGGCTTATGACTGTAATCCCAGCACTTTGGGAGGCTGAGGAAGTCAGACTACTTGAAGTCGGGAGTTCCAGACCAGCCTGGCCAACATGACGAAAACCTCTCTCTACTAAAAATACAAAAATTAGCCAGGCGTGGTGGCGCACGCTTGTAGTCCCAGCTACCTGGGAGGCTGAAGCATGAGAATCACTTGAATCTGGGAGGCGGAGGTTGCAGTGAGCCGAGATCGCACCACTGCACTCCAGCCTGGGCGACAGAGTGACTCTCTCAAAAACAAAATGGTCAGGCATGGTTGCTCATGCCTATAATACCAGCACTTTGGGAGGCTGAGGCGGGTGGATCACTTGAGGTCAAGAGTTCAAGACTAGCCTGGGCCACATGGTGAAACCCCATCTCTACTAAAAATATAAAACATAGCTGGGTGTGGTGGTGGGTGCCTGTAACCCCAGCTACTCAGGAAGCTAAAGCGTGAGAGTCACTTGAACCCAGGAGGCAGAAGTTGCAGTGAGCCGAGATCACATCACTGTGCTCCAGCCCAGGCTACAGAGTGAGACTCTGTCTCAAAACAAACAAAAAAACCAAACAACAAAACAAAAAAAGTCTATAACCAAATGGTGGGGTTGGACAGACCTTCCTCAGTGCCTGGCATCTGGCGGGTGCTCAGTGATACATAGAAGCTATTATCACTGCTATTGGCAGCTCCTCTCACGCTGCCCCAAAACCCTTCTCTTCACTCTTCAGGAAGAAAATACCACAAACTCCCAGTCTGAGTATTTAAACTCCTCACCACCAGCACTAAGGAAGTGGAAGCTCCTGCAGGGCTGGCATTTTATGTATGCCTCCTTGGTCAGGCAGCAGGCACTTGGGAGATGGCGGCCTTTGGGCATTTTCTTTCCTTTTTTTTTTTTTTTTTTGAGATAGGGTCTCACTCTGTTGCCCAGGCTGGAGTGCAGTGGTGTAATCACAGCTCACGGCAGCCTCAATCTCTCTGAACTCAGGTGGTCCTCCTATCTCAGCCTCCCAAGTAGCTGGGACCACAGGTGTGCGCCACCACACGCAGCTAATTTCTGTTTTGTTTTTTTTTTATTTTATTTTTTTATGGAGAAAGGTTTTTGCCATGTTGCCCAGGCTGGTCTGGAGTCCTGGGATCAAGCAGTCCACTTGCCTCAGCCCCAAAATGCTGGGATTACAGGTGTGAGCCACCAATCCCAGCCTTCTTTTCTTGCCAAGCAAAGACATCCTGGAGTGGGCGGCAAAAGGGAACTACCTGCCCCCGACTGTTGAAATATTTATGAATCATCTGTGAGCTCCCTGCTCGTCCTTGTCAGTCCTTGGTCCCCAACAGACCCTGAAACTTACCTCCTATCTCCCTGGCCTGCCTCTCCACAGAGCAAAGCCTGGGGCTCTTTCTCAAATCTGGGAAGCCAGAACTGAGCCCCTGCTTCTCTTGATTTGAGCCCTGGTGGGAGAAGGGTGGAAAAGAAATAAATCAACAAGGAATAGAAGAGCGAGGGGGAAATGCCAGTTCACCCAAGAAGAGAGTGGGGATTGAGGAACTTACTTTCTATCTCCCTTGAAGCTAGACGGAAAGAAGGTTCTAAAATAACAATAGGAGTGAATGAGTTAGAAGTTTCTGGTTGCCAGAACTTTAAGGCAATGGAAGAGAACTGCATGGTAGCTCATGCCTATAATCCCAGCACTTTGGAAGGCCAAGGTGCTTTAAGGCAATGGAAGAGAGACAAAACTGGAGGCAGAGCAAGTCTCCCAGGAGAACTTCGAAAACGGGACAGAGATCTATCTTTTTAGGCCAAGGTTTCTCAACTTCAGCTTTAACCTCAGCATATTGACATTTTGGACTAGATAATTCTAGCATAGGGAATTGCCCTGGGCATCATAGGGGATTTAGCACATTCCTGGCTTCTACTCAGTAGATGGTAGTAGCACCCCTGCTCCTGGTCATGACAACCCAAAATGCCTTTATTACCAAATGTCTTCTGATGGACAAAATTCCTCCCACCCTTATTTGAGAACCACTGATCTAGGATAAACACAGTGTTTTTCTGCTTGGAGGAAGGGGAGGAAGAGAGTTAGCCTTTATATTCTAGGATGTAAAATGTAAAACTCAGCCAGGCATGGTGGCTTGCACCTGGAATCCCAGAACTTTGGAAGGCCAAGGTGGGCAGATCACTTGAGGCCAGGAGTTTGAGACAAACCTGGCCAATATGGTGAAACCCCATCTCTACTAAAAATACAAAAATTAGCCAGGTGTGGTTGTGGTGGTGGGCACCTGTAATCCCAGCTACTCGGGTGGCTGAGGCAGGAGAATTGCCTGAACCTGGGAGACAGAGGTTGCAGTGAGCTGAGATGGCACTGCTGCACTCCAGCCTGCTTGACAGAGTGAGACTCTATTTCCAAAAAAATTAAAATAAAATGTATGCAGCCATAAAAAAGAATGAGTTTATGTCCTTTGCAGGGACATGGATGTAGCTGGAAGCCATCATTCTCGGCAAACTAACACAGGAACAGAAAACCAAATACCACATGTTCTTGCTCATAAGTGGGAGTTGAACAATGACAACACATGGACACAGGGAGGGGAACATCACACAGCAGGGCCTGTCAGAGGGGTCGGGGGAAAGGGGAGGGAGAACATTAGGACAAATACCTAATGCATGTGGGGCTTAAAACCTAGATGACAGGCTGATAGGCACAGTAAACCACCATGGCACATGTATACTGTGTAACGAACCTGCACGTTCTGCACATGTATCCCAGAACTTAAAGTAAAATTTTAAAAAATAAAAATAAAAAACTCCGCAAGGGGTAAACAAGATGCTGTGACTGGCTGGAAGTTAGGGAGAATAACATAGGCCCCATATCCTAGGAAATTGTGCAGCTCCAATCAGCTGCGCAAAGTCACACAGCAAGGACCTTGCAGAGTCAGGAGTGGTGAATCCCCAGGTCCTCAGCAATGACAAGCCCTGTCATGCAAATCAGCTCCACTGTGGATGAATTCCGCTCCTTCTCTAACTCAGACCTTCTGGGGTTGGGGTAGGTTGCTGAGCAAGCATTCTCTGGGCCTTCCTAGGAGCCTCATGGAAAATAGAAGCCTTCAAGAAGAGCCAAGGCCTGGAAGGAAGTTTCCAAGCTCCAAATCTTTGTTTGTTTGTTTTTGACATGGAGTCTCACTCTGTCGCCCAGGCTAGAGTGCAGTGGTGTGATCTCAGCTCACTGCAACCTCCACCTCCTGCCTCAGCCTCCCAAGTAGCTGGGACTACAGGTGTGCGCCACCATACCTGGCTAATTTTTTTTTTTTTTGAGATGGAGTCTTGCTCTGTAGCCCAGGCTGGAGTGCAGTAGCATGATCTTGGCTCACCACAACCTCTGCCTCCCAGGTTCAAGAGATTCTATTGCCTCAGACTCCCAAGTAGCTGGGATTACAGGTGTGCACCACCATGCCTGGCTAATTTTTGTATTTTTAGTAGAGACGGGATTTCACTATGTTGGCTAGGCTGGTCTCAAACTCCTGACCTTGTGCTCCGCCTGCCTCGGCCTCCCAAAGTGCTGAGATTACAGGTGTTAGCTGCCACGCGGCTAATTTTTTATTTTTAGTAGAGACGAGGTTTCACCAGGTTGGCCAGGCTGATCTCGAACTCCTGACTCAGGTGATCCGCCCACCTTGGCCTCCCAAAGTGCTGGGATTATAGGCATGAGCCACCACGCTTGGCCTCCTAGCTTGAAATCTTAAAGTATCCCTGCCCTCCCCAAAGCCCTAGGACACTGGGCTGGAGAATGGCACTGATGGTGCCATTAAGCTCCATTAACAAATGCCCATTGAGCTCCCCTAGTCCCAAATCAGTATTATAGACTTTTACTTTTGCCTCAGGCTCCAGTGTGCCCTGGCGCAATACTGTTACTGATTCTGTCTTTACTGAAAATATCGTTTTGTTCAATATGGATTTTTTTGCATTAATCTGATTGCTAAAAATCATGGCATTGCTAAAAATATAGGCACACAGTGGGGTGTGCCTATAGTCTCAGCTACTCAGGAGGCTGAGGTGGGAGGATTGTATGAGCCTAGGAATTCGAATCCAGCCTGGGCAACATAGCAAGACCCCATCCCTAAAAAATTGTCTTAACATGGCATTAAAATATTATTTATTTTGATTACTGAATTTTTGGATCCCCTTAAGTTCTATGGCTGGGGCGAGTGCCTCACTCCCCTCATCCTAGTCCTGGCCCTGCTCACTGGGTCCCTAACAGGAGTGCTCATGAGGCATATGTGAAGGCAGAGGGGCTCACAGGCTATATCCTGCACACAAATAGATTTTGTTTGGCTTGCACTATGTATGCAAAAATGTCTTCACTTGTTGCCAATTTTCTTAAATCAAAAGAATCACATAAAAACCCAGATTTCTAAGAAAGAAAATTGGATAACCTGACGACACTACACACGATGGACAACAGCTTTTGGGACCTGGTTAGTGGCTTCCCATTTAGGGAAAGGGGGTGCAGCCCAATTTCTCTTAGCCACATCCAGCCAACTTCTCCCATTTACAAGACCTACCTTATCTCCTGTGGACTGGTGAGCTGCAGCCAGCTTGCACCATCTCACAAGAGCTGATTGTCAAATTTTTAGTCAGTTAAGTACCATCATTATTAAAAAAAAAAGATATAAGCCTATAACTAAATAAATTATCTTCAAAACAACACTCATAACTTCCTAATTATTTTACTACATTTTCCTATGATCTATGTGCTTGAGATTATTCATGTCTGCTATATCTGTATGGTAGAAGTGCAATACCGTGGTGTACTACTGTAAATCTCCTCCCACCTCCATGCTCAGTGATGTCACATTGGTAGCATGAATTTGGCCATGGTAAGAGTATGGAAATCAGCAAAAACTGCAAAACAGGGCTTGATCTATTGTTTCGTTGATTCTTGAGACTTAAAATATTGATGGAGCCAGGTGCGGTGGCTCACTCCTGTAATCCCAGCACTTTGGGAGGACAAGGTGAGCAGATCACCTGAGGTCGGGAGTTCAAGAGCAGCCTGACCAACATAAAGAAACCTGTCTCTGCTAAAAATAGTAGTAGCTGGGTGTGGTGGCACACATCCTAGCTACTCGGGAGGTTGAGGCAGGAGAATTGCTTGAACTCAGAAGGCAGAGCTTGCGGTGAGCTGAGATTGTGCCATTGCACTCCAGTCTGGGCAACAAGAGTGAAACTCTGTCTCAAAAAAAAAAATTGATGGAGAAATTGTTAATTATGTAGATTAAACTTAATAATGTGTCTTGTATGTAGCCATTACATTGTGAATAGCACAGAAATTCAAGGAAATATTCTTTCAGTATTTGTAAACTACCGTCGGATTCACCAGAGGCTGTTCATGTCATTGAATAAGGAATGAAGCTCAGGACAAAAATCTGCATTGTTTCACTTTCATCTTGCTCCTTAACTTAAATGAGACTATGAACCAACATTCACGTCAAAACTACACTTGTCTCTCATTTGTAACCTTAGGTTGGTTACTGGTACAAGTGTTCCTCAAAAGTCAATGAAAGCATTTTGAATGAATGGCTACACAGAATTTATGATAAGGATATATATAGTTATTCTCTATATATAATTATATATAGTTTTTCGCATTTTACGGGAGAGAAAACTGAATGTCAGAGCTGGGATTTCAATGTAGGTCTGCTGTCTCCAAAACCTGTGCCCTTTAGGCTCTGCAGCCTCCAAAGGAGAGATGGTAGGGCATGAAAGGCGTGTACATCTCATGCTCTCAGAAGCCAAAACAAAAAATGAGAGAGAAAAATTGAACCAAACAGGTAGACAGAACCTGCTCCATAGCCTCATTCTCCTCCCCATCAGCAAGATGCTCCTTCAGTCTATCCTAAATCCCTCTTACTGTAGTTCTGCCTTCTGGACAACCCCAGAGCCAGACCCACCATTCTCTTACCTGAAAGGGGGTAGTTGTCTCTGAGAGCTGGAGGTCCAAATAAATCTGCTGCCTGCTTAGGGGTACTGCAGACCAGGAAATGTGCAGAATGTGGGCTGTTTATCCCCAGGCCTTGGGGGCCCCGCAGGAGGAAAACTCAGAAAAGGCTGGGACAAAAGCTGGGACACACAACGGGCATCCCTCGTGCTGAAAATTCTGCCCACTCGGCACAACAGAAGCCACGAGAATCCCCCCACTGCCAGCACTGAGGACCTGGATGTGGCCATGGCTTGACAGATTCGTTAAATTTATTCCACAGGTGTGGATGCCCATGTGGAAGGGCAGATCAGGCCTGGCTTGGAAACCACCTGGCCTCCAAGAGATCTTGGTGTACACTGGCAGGAATGAATCAGGAGCTGTGGCTTGTCCCTCCCCAAAGCAGTTCTTCCTCGTGAAGTCCTTTTCTCCCATTTTGGTGGAAGGGGCAGGGAAGCTTGGGGATGACGTCTAGGAGCACCTTCCCAAGAGAGGGCCCCCTTCTCCAGAAAGCCTGCCCAGCTGCTCTGGCCTTCCTGACCTCTCTCAGCATCCAAGCCTGAAACCAAGGGCCTAGGGCTGTATGGCTTCCTGTGTGACTTTGGGCAACTCACTCTACATCTCTGGTCCTCATTTGTGTAAGAGAACCAATAAATATTGAATGGCTTTCCAGAGCTAAACACGTACAAATTTTACATCCCTTTCCTCATTCATATCCTCCCATCAACTCTATAAGGTTGATATTAGGATCCCTACAAGGTAGCAGAGGAAACTGAGGAACAGAGAGGTTAGGTAACTTATCTTGGGTCACACAGCTGGAATTCAAATTCAGATCTGATTGACTTAAACTTGATGGCTTCATGTCATAAATTATACAGTACTTGACACAAGTGTAGCAGGAACTCCACCCCCAACTTTAGGGTATGGGAAATGGGTATTAACTTTTGTATAACTCAGTTTAATCACAGCCAATTTTAGGTTCCCCCTCCTTCTGCAACAGGATTTTTTCATCGTGTCCGAAGGCGGGGATGAAAGCACTCCGCCTCTATGTCATCTGCCGCTGATCTGAATCACTGTGTCATCCACTATTCAGCTAGTCACTGACTCACACGTGGCTGCTTTTTGTTTTTTGTTTTAGAGACACTGTCTCGCTCTGTCACCCAGGCTGGAGTGCAGTGCCATGATCACAGCTCACTGCAGCCTTGAACTCCTGGGCTAAAGCCATCCTCCCATGAGGATGGGAGTCTCCTGAGTAGTTGGGACTACAGATCTGTGCCACCATGCCTGGCTTCTGGTGGCTTTTTTATTTTTTTATTTTTTTACTACATTCATGCCAGGCTTAGTGTTCCAGGACTCCAGGGGGCCAATTTCTCATTTGGCCAGCCTCACAGCGGGGCCATTCTCCTGCTCGCCTAGGCTGTGGCCCCAAATACACAGTAGGGTTCTTCTTGCTGGAACTCATGGCCACCTACGTAGTCATTCCTTTTCCTCTGCCACCAGCCTGGAGGAAGCTTCTTTAGTTTCTGAAGGGAAGCCACTCCCCTTAAGCCTACCCCACCCATTTTCATTTATGGTATTTCCTTCAAATATGTGGCCTGTGTTCAGAAACCTCTCCATTCCCCCAAAGGCTGGGTTTCTGGGGAACTAGGCCAGGAAGCAACTTTATTTCTGCAGCATCATCTTCTGAGGCAATGAGCACAGAACAGTCCAGCCCCTAGAAAAGGGGCCAGTGGTGGGCATGAAGTGTGAAAATGCCAGTAAGGAAAACATGGGTAAGGTCTGCAAAAAATCACATCAAGTTCGGGTGCAGTGGCTCACTCCTATAATCCCAGCATTTTGTGGGGCCAAGGTGGGAGGATCACATGAGCTCAGGAATTCAAGGCCAACAAAATGAGACTTCGTCTCTACAAAAAGTAAAAAAAAAAAAAAAAAAAATAGCAGAGCATGGTGGTGAGCTCCTGTGGTCCCAGCTATTTGGGAGACTGAAGCGGGAGAACTACTTGAGCCCAGGAGGTTGAGGCTGGAGTGACCCAGGATCATGCTACTGCACTCCAGCCTCCCTCCAGAGTGAGACTCTGTCTCAAATAATAATAATAATAATAATAACTATATCCAAACTTATTGCCATTATTATTTCTTCCAATTTCCTTTTTCTTAGAGCCAGAGATATAGCCTGGCAGGACTTAGTAGTGGTAATAATAATAATAGTAATGGCTAATATGTGTTAAGTGCTTGCTATGGCCAAGCACTGTGATAAGCACTTTACCTATATTATTTACTAATTTTTATTTTATTTTTAGATGGAGTCTCGCTCTGTCACCCAGGCTGGAGTCTAGTGGTGCAATCTCAGCTCGCGGCAATCTCCACCTCCCTGGTTCAAGCGATTCTCCTGCCTTAGCCTCCCGAGTAGCCAGGATTACAGGTGCCCACCACCACGCCCAGCTGATTTTTGTATTTTTAGTAGAGGCAGAGTTTCACCAATGTTGGTCAGGTTGATCTTGAACTCCTGACTTCAGGTCATCTGCCCACCTTGGCCTCCCAAAGTGCCGGGATTACAGGTGTGAGCCACCATGCCTGGCCAATATTATTTCATTTTAAATGCTCATGAAAATCCTAAGAGGCAGTTCTTACAATCCTCATTTTGCATAAGAGGAAACTGATCCTCAGAGGGCAAAATCACCTTGTAATCACTGAGCCACACCATTCAGATGCACCACAAAGACTTGCCAGTATCCCTCAGGCTACCTAGTCACCAGCATCAGGACCTATTGTCCATGAGCAAGTCAGATGGGACGGGTGCCTCCCTGGATGAGGATGTAATGAAATATTGGCGTAAACTGGTTTCACCATGCAGAAAAAAAAAAAAAAAAAGTCTTTCCTAGCCATCTTCCTTCCAAGGATCAAAAGACCTGACTGTAGGTCCTTCAGCCAGGTTGGCCCACATGTCAGTGGCTCCCCAGGCCACACTCAGAAGTATTGCCCAGGGTTCCAGGCTAGAGCCACCTCCTGCCTGTCTTCCCTCTTTTCTGGAGGATGCTAGGAAACGACTGCTCTAATCCAGGGTCCCCTTATCCACCCAGAAGTAAGTGTGGGTACAAGGAAGCGGGTGCCAGGTGGAACAGGTGCCAGTAGTATAGTCCTGGGAGGTGACAGGGCAGGCCTGGGACCAGAAGCTGCAAATTCCTAGTCTATCTACTGCCTGGATGCTCCTGACCTGATATTAGAGGCCTGGGGCACTATCACTTCCTGTGTGACTTTGGGTGGCTCACTCTACCTCTCTGGTCCTCATTTGTGTAACAGAACCAATTAATATTGAATGACTTTCCAGTGATAAACACATAGAAACTTTACATTACACACACACACACACACACATGCTGTGACAGAGCTAACCTTCCCCTAATATGAGATTCCTCTTCTCTTCCTCTATAGCAATTGGGCCTTTTATTTATAGCTGGGCAATGTCCACACAGAATAAGGACTTTATTTTTTCCAGCCTTCTTTTCAGCCAGGTGTGGCCATGTGACTACTCCCTGGTCAACCAGGATAAACATCGTGTTAGTAAGTGCAACTTCCAGGCAAGGCTCAGCTGGATTTTACTCCTTGTGCCATTGACTGAGGTCACTTGGTGGAGTTCAGCTTGCACACGGGTTGGCTCGGAGAGTCCATGATGGCTTCACTCACGTCTGGCATGCCGGCTGGGACAGCTGGAAGGCTCAGCCAGAACTACGAATTGGAACATCCACATGTGGCCTCTCCAGCTGTCAGGAGAGTTGGACTTCTTACACAGCAGCCTGGGCTGCCAGAGCAAGTATTTCAGTGATCAAAGTCGATGCTCTATGGCCTGTTATAACTGAAGCCCAGAAGGTACCTGCCATCACTCTGCCTACTCTAATAGACCTACTGTTTTGGTCAAAGCAGTCACAAGTCCACCAGCATTCAAGGAGAAGGGAGAGAGGACGCCTAGAAAATTTATACACACACACATTGTGACAGAGACTACTAACCTTCCCCTAATATGAGATTCCTTTTCTTCTATAGTAATTGAACCTTTTATTTATAGCTCAATGAGGCTGTCTCTCACTGATCAACTGCTTAATGAGAGAAGTGTCAGAGAATGTGCAACCTGCTGGGTGCAGTGGCTCATGCTTATAGTCCTAGCACTTTGGAAGGCCAGGGTGGGAGGATCACTTGAGGCCAGGAAGCGGAGACCAGCCTGGGCAACAGGGAAAGATCCCATCTCTGCCAAAAATAAGAAAATTAGTCATTCGGGGTGGTGCACACCGGTAATCGCAGCTAAGGTGAGGAGGCAGGAGGATGGCTTGAGCCCAGGAGTTCGAGGCTGCAGTGAGCTGTGATCATGCCATTGCACTCCAGCCTGGGTGACAGAGTGAGACCCTGTCTCAAAAAAAAAGAAACACACACACACGACACCACAGCAATCCTGGACCACTTGGGTCTGGACCTTAAGTCAGAGAAAAAATAAACTTCCATTTTGTTTAAGCCACCATTCTTTTGATTGTCCGTCACTCACAGCCAAATGCAATCCCAACAGAAACACATGCGTGCACAGACATGCACTTGCATACACACACACTCCCAATTACAGTGCACACAGCCCACAAGACACAGGGACAGAAGCAAATGTTAAAATCTCGCGGGATGAGTATTCATCTACTCACATGAACTAATTCAACACACCAGCTTCAGGAGCTGTCCTTCCCCAAGGTTCGCATCTCTGCATTTCCCCTGCCACACCCTCACTGTGGTATATTATAATTAGAATATACTTGTCCATATCGCCCTTGCCCTGGACTCTTCGGCCCCACCTGTCTTGTTCATCATCATGTATTTAGCACCAAGCACAGGACTTTAATCAACATTTGATCAGGTTTGTGTTTTACAAACAGCCTGCAGGTGACACTTTGAGCTGCTGGGGAGTGGAGTCTGAGTGCAGTGAGACTGATGAGGAGTCTGCCTAGACGTGATGAGACCCTGAACTGGAGCCTCAGTGCTGGAGATGGGGATGAAATGGAAAGAGAGCAGGAGGTGGGATTGACAGGCATTGGTAATGATTGAGGGGAGAGGGAGAAGGAGGAGTCAAGGACCGCGCCCAGATTTCTAATCTGGACAATGCAATAATAAATGGTGACACCCTTTACTGAGAGCAGAAACAAGAGGGAAGTGGAAAACTTGGGAGAAGGTAAGAAGCTCAGTTCTGCCTATCTGTATTTCAAACGCCCCTGGGGCCCATCCAGGTGGATCCATGGAGGAGGCAGCTAGACGGCTGGACAGAATCAAAGACTGGTGAAGTCACGAACACACTTTCCAAAACATTCCCAGGCAAGCCATTCATTGTTCAGCCAAAGTGTTGGAGGAAGCAGGGTGCAGGGTGGGATCCTGGGTTGGAAGTTGGCAGACCTACATTCCCGTCACCACTACTACCTGATGCGTCAACTTGACGGGCAAGGGACACTGCCTTCTGGCTTGTGTTTTCTACTTAGTTGTAAAAATGAGAAGCCTGCCTCAAACCTTTGTGTTTCCTTCTAGCTCTCAGGTGCTATGACTCTTGGCTACATATTTGAAATATTTGCAGGCCTACCCTGTGCAGGCTACTGGGCTGGGCCCGACCACATTTCTGCTTCTTTCAAAAAAACAAACCAACAACAACAACAAAAAAAGGTCAATTGCAGGAGGAGCCTGGGAGGTGAAACACATTGTAGGCTCCTCTGCTCCAAACTGCTCTTCATTTTCCCCATTCCCTGCACCCAGGTCTCCATCCACTCAATACTTCAGAACAGCCTGCTTAAGTCTCCAAGCCCCTCCAGCTACTCACAACAACTATTTCCCGAAAGACCAACTAGGAATAAAATGATCCCCACCACAGGCCAGGCGCGGTGGCTCACGCCTGTAATCCCAGCACTTTGGGAGGCTGAGGCGGGCAGATTACGAGATCAAGAGATGGAGACCATCCTGGCTAACACGGTGAAACCCCGTCTCTACTAAAAATACAAAAAATTAGCCAGGCGTGGTGGCATGCACCTGTAGTCCCAGCTACTCCAGAGGCTGAGGCAGGAGAATCACTTGAACATGGGAGGCAAAGGTTGCAGTGAACCAAGATTTCACCACTATACTCCAGCCTGGGCAACAGAGCAACACTCAAAAAAAAAAAAAATTATCCCCATCCCTCCCCTTTGTGTCACACTTTATATTCCTACTTTCTCCAATAGAGATGATATTTACTGCACAGGAACCATATGGTAGGCACCGTGCCAGGCTCTGAGGTCCTGGGATGAATACGACACAGTCCCTACCCTCAAAAAAGCAAGGAAGAGAGTTAGCAATGTCATTCGAGATGAATGAACCACACAGGGGCTGTAGGAACATAAATGAAGGGAAGTGTGTGTGTGTGTGTGTGTGTGTGTGTGTGTGTTCAGGAGGATCCTCAAACCCTGTGAAGTTTTTGGGTTTTTGTTTGCTTGATTGTTCGTTTAAGACAGAGTCTTGCTTTGTTACCCAGGCTGGAGTGCAGTGGCATGATCTCAGCTCACCGCAACCTCCACCTCCCGGGTTCAAGCAAGTCTACTGCCTCAGCTCCACCAAGTAGCTGGGATTACAGGCACCCACGACCACACCCAGCTAATTTTTGTATTTTTAGTGGAGACAGGGTTTCGCCTTTATGGCCAGGCTGGTCACAAACTCCTAACCTCAAGTGAGCCACCCACCTCAGCCTCCCAAAGTGCTGGGATTATAAACATGAGACACCACACTCTGCCATTTGCTTGTTTTTTTGATACAGGGTCTTGCTCTGTTGCCCAGGTAGGAGAGCAGTGGTGCAATCATGGCTCACTGCAACCTCAAATTCCCAAGCTCAATCAATTCTCCAGCCTTAGCCTCCCTGGTAGCTGGAACCACAGATGTGTGCCACCATGCCCAGCTAATTTTTTAATTTTTTGTAGGGACAGGATCTTGCTGTGTTGCCCAGGTTGGTCTCAAACTCCTGAGCTCAAGCAATCCTCCCAACTCTGCCTCCTACAAGTGCTGGGGATTACAGGTGTGAGCCACTGCACCTGGCCCCAGTGAAGTTTTTTATAAAACATTAGCACTGGAAGGGATCTCACAGACCAATTAGTCCTACTCCTTCATTTTATATGTGTAGAAACTGAGGCCCAGGCTGGCCAGGCATGGCGGCACACACCTGTAATCCCAACGCTTTGGGAGGCTGAGGCAGGAGGATCACTTGAGCCCAGGAGTTCAAGACCAGCCTGGAGAGCATAACAATAACCCCCATCTCCACAAAAAAAATTAAAAATTATCTAGTGTGGTGGGGTGTGGTGGCTCATGCCTTTGGGAGGCCAAGGCAGGTGGCTCACTTGAGGTCAGGAGTTCAAGACCAGCCTGGCCAACATGGTGACACCATGTCTCTACTAAAAATACAAAAAATTAGCCAGGTGTGGTGGCAAGTGCCTGTAATCCCAGCTACTTGGGAGGCTGAGGCAGAAGAATTGCTTGAACCTGGGATGCAGAGGTTGCCGTGAGCCAAGATCGTGCCACTGCACTCCAGCCTGGGCGACAGAGCAAGACTTTGTCTCAGAGAAAAATAAAATAAAGTAAATTAACTGGGAATGGTGGCATGCAGCTGTGGTCCCAGATACTCAGGAGGCTGAGGTGGGAGGATCACTTGAGCCCAGGGGTTCATTCAAGCCTGCAGTGAGCTATAATTGTGCCACTGCACTCCAGCCTGGGTAACAGAGTGAGACCCTGTCTCCCCCAAAAAATAAAGAAGAAAATAAAGAAACTGAGACCCCGGGAAGTTAACTGACTTGCCCAAGATCACATAGTAAGAGTAGCATAGCCCAGACTGGAGTCACATATCTCAGACTTCCAGTTCTTATACACCACGCTCTTGCCCCCTCAGCACACTCCTTCTTATGCTTATTCAATAATAAGCATATGTTAAGAGCTGAGATGCTGCCAGGGATCATTCTAAGCTCTCTAGATGGACTGATACATTTATTCCTTACAACATACCAAGGAGTTAGGTTTTTATGTTCCCCTAATATGACAATATTGAATCTTAGGTTAACTGACTTGCCTGAGGTCACACATTTAACACAATATTGAATATAGGTATTCCGAACAGAGAGCCATGTACAGGGGGGGATATTGGCTGGAGGCTTTAACATGTAATTCCTATGTCCTACCCCCAGAAAATCTTAAGTGAACCAGCTGGAGTTTGCATTTTAATCATGCACCCTAGGTGATTATGGTTTGGTGGCTATTGGACCACTCTCTGAAAAAACAATTCTAATGTACCTTTTTTTCTCAATTCAGAGTTTTCTGGGAGAGTCCCTCTCTTCCTTGGGACTCCCTGTCCTTGGGGACCCTGCTTTCCAGAGTCTGCTGGGAATAAGGGTACTCTGGGAATGGACGTATGCCCCCTGGTGGTCAGAAATTAGAGGCTAGGCGCTGCAGTCAGCAGGGTGCCGTCAACTGCACAAATATGAACTTTTCTGGAATTTCATTCAGCCAATATTACTGAGGTGCCACTATGGGCCAGCATTGAGCCATTGTAACACACAGCACACTGGAGAGAAACAAGACTTTGGGGGACAGACTTCTTCAAGGTGACTGCTTACCTATTTTCATCCATGGATGCTAAGGCACAGTTTCAAGGTGCAGTTGGACAAATTTCATCTGGTCTAAGTATTCGTATCTGGCAACATATAGCTCTGATCTTAGGTCTTTAGGAGGCTTAAAAAGAGTTGTTTGGTTTGTTTTTTTTTTAAGAGGCAGAGTCCACACTCGGGAAGGAAACACAGGAGCACATATATTTGCAATACAGCAAGAAGAGCCCAAGGCTTTGGAGTCAGGCTGTTCCAGCTCTGTTACTTCAGACTCTGGGACCCGGGGACAGTTGTTTCATCTTTCTAACCTGAAGCTGCTTCACCTGAACCACATGAAAAATACTAATACCTCCCCCAAAGGGTTGTGTGATGAAATGGCCTCTTAGGACAGTGCCTGGCACTAGATAAACGTTCAAAAAAGCTGTAGGGATTTTGAAACATAATACTTTGTAGTTATTTATATACCATGAAGTATAAACAACATATACCAGGATCCTGACATCAGTCTTAACTCATTCATCTTAAAAAGGATAATTCTTGAGACCAAGCACAGTGGCTTACTACTGTAATCCCAGCACTTTGGGAAGCCAAGGCGGTAGGATCACTTGAGGCCAGGAGTTGGAGACCAGCCTGGACAACATAGTGAGACCCTGTCTCTACAAAAAAAAAAAAAAAAAGGCAGACATGGTGTCATGAACCAGTAGTCCCAGCTATACAGGAAGCTGTGGCAGAAGGATCGCTTGAGCCCAAGAGTTGAAGGCAGCAGTGAGCCATGATTGCACCACTGCACTCCGGCCTGGATGACAGAGCCAGACCCCATCTAAAAAAAGAAAAAAATCTTGATCCAGTGTAGTTGAGAGACAAGATTTCCTCCAGTTTTGGATCCTCTAATATGTGACGCATAGACATCAAAACGTTCCTCACTGTTGGTGGGAGTGCAAGCTGGTACAACTTTGAAAAATTGTTTGCTAGCATCTGCTAAAACTCAGCATATTTATGACCCAGCAATTCCATTCTTAGGTATAGTCACAAAAGAAATGCTTATATATGTTAACCAGAAAACTTATACAAGCATGTTCATAGAAATACTATTTATAATAGCCTCCAAGCGGGGCAATACCTAAGGGTCTATTGACACTACGATAGATTTTTTTTTTTTTGAGATGGAATTTTGCTCTTGTTACCCAGGCTGGAGTGCAAAGGCATGATATTGGCTCACTGCAACCTCTACCTCCCAGGTTCAAGCAATTCTCCTCCTCGTCCTCCTGAGTAGCTGGGATTACAGGCACCTGCCACTATGCTTGGCTAATTTTTGTATTTTTAGTAGAGACGGTTTCACCATGTTGGCCAGGCTGGTCTTAAATTCCTGACCTCAAGTAACCCATCCACCTTGGCCTCCCAAAGGGCCAGGATTACAGGCGTGAGCTATGACGCCCAGCCTAGATGTTTATTTTTATTTTATTTTATTTGAGACAGAGTTTCACTCTTGTTGCCCAGGCTGGAGTGCAATGGCACAATCTCAGCTCACTGCAACCTCTGCCTCCCAGGTTCATGCAATTCACCTGCTTCAGCCTCCCCAGTAGCTGGGATTACAGGCGCCCGCCACCACGCCTGGCTAATTTTTAAATTTTTAGTAGAGACGGGGTTTCACTATGTTGGTCAGGCTGGTCTCAAACTCCTGACCTCAAGTGATCCACCTGCCCTGGCCTCTCAACGTGCTGGCATTACAGGCGTGAGCCACTGCGCCCGGCCAGATTTTTAAACGTGGTATTTTCATAGACTAGAACACTACACACAGTAACATGAGTAAATTTCACAAATACAATGACAAAAGAAGCCAGACGCTGAAGAGTACATAATGTATGATTCTATTTGTATAAAGTAAAAGTACCAAATGGTTAAAAAGAAATGCCATTAGAAACTGGAATACTAATTGCCTTTATGTGCAGAGTAGTGATTAGAGGGGGTCTGGAGGGGTTTCAGGGAGGGGATTGCCAATAATGTTCTAGATCATGATCTGTGTGGCAGTTATACAGTGTGTGGACTTTGTAAAAACTCATCAGACTGATTACTCAGGATTTCTGCACTTTTCTGTGGTATGAATTCATATATTTCAATAAAATGTTTACCTAAAAAACTCTTTGTGACCAATCACAGAACACCCCCAGGCCTCACTTATCATAAGCCCAGGGTATCAGAATCAGAAATTTAATGCCCTTTGGGGATGGGAGATGTGTCAGGCCCATGAGCTGCCACCAGGTTTCCTGCTAAAAGTCAAGAACAAAAGGTTTGTCTGGTAGATAAAACAGGTTCCAGAAAAATTGCACCACAGCAAAGAGCAAGGTGTCAGCCTCGAGCCTGTGGGTGAAAAAATCAGACCTCCAACCCTGTGCCAGAGAGGTGGCACCTGAATACACACCTTGCTGTTTGAGAACCCCAGGGCAAGAAATTAGTAAAAACTGCCCAGAGGTGGTGAAACGCATAAAATACTTGCATCTAGAAACACAAAATAGCCTCACAGGAGTTGATCCAAAACCTAGAGAATGGGAAAGACCCTGCTCCCTTAGGAAACAAATAAAGAAGCAAATGCCGTGATAAACATACGGCAAATGCAAGGAATGAGAAAATGTATGCAACCAGAAATTACAGATAAAAGGACAATCTGAAAAAATGTTTCAATTCACGAAACACAAATGCTAATTTAAAAGAAATGTGGCCTGGCGAGGTGGCTCACACCTGTATTCCCAGCACTTAGGGAGGCTGAGGTGGGTGGATCACCTGAGGTCGGGAGTTCCAGACCAGCCTGAAAACATGGTGAAACTCCATCCCTACTAAAAATACAAAACTAGCCAGGAGTGGTGGTGGGCACCTGTAATCCCAGCTACTCGGGAGGCTGAGGCAGGAGAATCTCGAACCTAAGAGGCAGAGGTTGCAGTGAGCCAAGATCACCCCGTTGCACTCCAGTCTGGGCAACAAGAGCCAAACTCTGTCTCAAAAAAATTAATTAAATTAAAATAATAAATAAATAAATAAAAGAAAGGTGTTTCAGGCTGGGTTCAGTGGCTCACACCTATAGTCCCAGTATTTTGGGAGGCTGAGGTAGAAGGATCGCTTGAGGATAGGAGTTTGAGACCAGCCTGAGCAATAGAGTGAGAGTAAATCTCTACTTTAAAAAGAAAAAAAAATTTTTTTTTGAGGTGGCATCTTGCTCTGTTGTCCAGGCTGGAGTGTAGTGGCATGATCTCGACTCACAGCAACCTCTGGCTCCTGGGTTCAAGCAATCCTCCCCCTTCAGCCTCCCAAGTTGCTGGGATTACAGGTGTGCGCCACCACACCCGACTGATTTTTGTGTTTTTAGTAGAGACAGGGTGTCACCATGTTGGTGAACAGGCTGATCTTGAACTCCTGACCTCAAGTGATCTGTGCACCTCGGCTTCCCAAAGTGCTGGGATTACAGTCGTGAGCCACCGTGCCCAGCCAAAAAAAAAATTAAAAGCTTTGTTTAAAAAAAAAAAAAACCTGGGCTGGGTACTGTGGCTCATGCCTGTAATCCTAGCACTTTGGAAGGCCAAGGGGGGTCAATCACCTGAGGTAGGAGTTTGAGACCAAAAAAATTAGCCAAGACAAGACTTAGCCAGGCATGGTGGTGCACACCTATAATCCTAGCTACGCAGGAGGCTGAGGCTGCAGTGTAGCCTGGGTGTCAGAGCGAGACTCTGTCTCAAAAAATATATATATATATCCCTAAATGTCTACACATCATTTTTCATTTCTAAAATTTCTTCTTAATTCTTTTTCAAACCCATCTTTCCCCTCATAGTATCTCACTCTCATCATATACATTCTATTTCTTCCTTTAAGTATTTGAACACTTTAAACAATATTTTAAACATATTTCTTTTATATTATATATAATATGAGTGTGTGTGTGTGTGTGTGTGTGTGTATATATACATATATATATATATATTTTTTTTTTTAAGAGACAGAGTTGACCGGGTGTGGTGGCTCACGCCTGTAATCCCAGCACTTTGGGAGGCTGAGGCGGGCAAATCACCTGAGGTTGGGAGTTTGAGACCAGCCTGACCAACATGGAGAAACCCTGTCTCTACTAAAAATACAAAAAATTAGCTGGACATGGTGGCACATGCCTGTAATCCCAGCTACTCGGGAGGCTGAGGCAGGAGAATCACTTGAACTTGGGAGGCAAAAGTTGCAGTGAGCCAAGATCTCACACAGCTAAACAAAACTTAATAAACAGTTAACTAAATCCTACTATAGAGTGAATTAATGAATCAGAACAAATATGAGGAAATCATTCAGGAAGTGGTAAAGAGATAGAAAATAAGAAAGAATGAATGACAAGGTGTATAGTATGATAAATTCCAAACAGGAATTTAGAAGGCGAAAAATCACAACCGCGGAGGGAAGGCAGCATGCAGATGTGATGGGAGGAAGTTTCCTGAACTGAAGAAAGACAGGAGTTTGGCAGCTGAGGAAGCAGAAATCCTAAGCAGGGTAAATAAAACCAAGTCTAACCGGGTGCGGTAGCTCACACCTGTAATCCCAGCACTTTGGGAGGCCAAGGCAGGAGGATTACAAGATCAGGAGATTGGGACCATCCTGGCTAATGCAGTGAAAGCCCATCTCTATTAAAAATACAAAAAAATTACCTGGGCATGGTGGCACATGCCTATAGTCCCCGCTACTCAGGAGGCTGAGGCAGGAGAATCGCTTGAACCTGGGAGGCGGAGGTTGAGGTGAGCAGAGATTGCGCCGTTGCACTCCAGCCTGGGCAACAAGAGCGAAACTCCATCTGAAAGAAAAAAAAGAAAGAAAGAAAGAAAGAAAGACCCAGGAGCTGGGAGTGGTGGCTCAGCCCTGTAATCCCAGTGCTTTGGGAGGCTGAGGAGGGCAGATCACTTGACGCCAGGAGTTCGTGACCATCCTGGGCAACACAGTGAAAGCTGGTCTCTACAAAAAAATACAGAATTAGCTAGGCATGGTAGCACACTCCTGTGGTCTCAGCTATTTGGGAAGCTGAGGTGGAAGGATCTGCTTGAGCCCAGGAGGTGGAGGCTACCAGTGAGCCATGATCATGCCACACCGTACTCCAGCTTGAGTGACATAGAGAGACCTTGTCCTCAAGAAAAAAAAAAAGGAAATAGAAAGGCTCAGGAAACTCCCCCACCACGGATGTGAACAATGAAGAATACAGCCCCAATTGCTACTGGAAAACACCCAACAATGATGAAAGCAATCAGCCTTAGGATGAAGTCAACAATGAAGTCAGTAGAACCGAGATGGAAAAAACCCGAGTCATTGAAACATCACGGGATCAACCAAGCCTGAGGCTTACCTTACTGTGTTTTCTGTGAAGTGAACTAAATACTTTTCTTATTGTCTATGCCAGTTTGCATTCGGTTTTCTATGACTTGCAGCCAAACTTCTAGTAAATGATACAATGGATATGGAGAAGTGGGGCCATACAGAACTATCAGGGAGATAGAATTAGGAAGATTCAGCCAAAAGTTAGACATGGTGGTGAGAAAGAAGTGTCAAGATTGATTCCCAGATTTCTGGCTTGAGTGGTACCATCTCTGGATTGGGGAACATCAAAGGAAGATCAGGCTGGAGTTAGGACAATAGTGAGATCATCTGAACAGTGTGGCTGTGTTGGGTTCGGGAGATCTGTTGGAAGTCATCTAACTGGAGAGGTCTGGAAGGTAGTTGAAGGGTATGCTGTGTTGAATAGTGTCTCCCCAGAATTCTTGTCCACCTGGAACCTTGGTTTATGATCTTACTTGGAAACGGGGTCTTTAGGGATGAAATAAGGTAAATTGAGATGAGTTCATACCAGATTAGAGTAAGCATAAAATATAATGACTAGTGTCCCTATAAGAAGACCATGTAAAGACATAACTCAGGCAGGGCGCGGTGGCTCACGCCTGTAATCCCAGCACTTTGGGAGGCCGAGGCAGGCTGATTGCTTGAGGTTAGGAGTTCAAGACCAGCCTGGCCAACATGGTGAAACCCCATCTCTATTAAAAACGCAAAAATTAGCCAGGCGTGGTGGTGCACACCTGTAATTCCAGCTACTTGGGAGGCTAAAGCAGGAGAATCACTTGAACCCAGGAGGCAGTGGTTGCAGTGAGCCGAGATCGCATCACTGCACTCCAGCCTGGGCGACAGAGCGAGAGTCTGTCTCAAAAAAATAATAATACTTAAAAAAAAAAAAAAGACACAGCGGCCGGGCATGGTGGCTCATGCCTGTAATCCCAGCACTTTGGGAGGCCAAGGTGGGCAGATCACGAGGTCAGGAGTTCAAGACCAGCCTGGCCAACATGGTAAAACCCTGTTTCTACTAAAAAAAAAAAAAAACAAAAATTAGCTGGGTGTGGTGGTGTGTGCCTAACCCCAGCTACTCAGGAGGTTGTGGCTACTCAGGAGGTTGTGGCAGGAGAATCGCTCAAACCAGGGAGTCGGAGGTCGAAGTGAGCTGAGATTGCGCCACTGCATTCCAGCCTGGCGACAGAGTGAGACTCTATCTCAAAAAAAAAAAAAAAAAGGAAAAGACACAGCAAGACACATAAAGAATGCCATGTAAAGACAGAGGCAGAGATTAGAATGATGCCACCATAAGCCAAGGAGCACTAGGCATTGCTGGCAACCACCAGAAGAAAGGAGATGTCTGGGATGATTTCTGCCTTAAGTTTCTCCTTAAGTCAAGGAACCAACCCTTGATTTAAGACTTCTGACCTTAAATCAAGGTGAGAATATACATTTCTCCTGTTTTAAGCCAAGTTTGTAGCAGTTTGTTATAGCAGCCCTAAGAAACTAATACAAAAAGAGATGTATGAATTTAAAATACAGATCTGGAAGCCACCAGCACAAAGTAGTTATTGAACTCTTGGCAGTAGTTGAGATGATCTCAGGAGAGTATAGAATGAGAAGAGATGAGAAGGCCAAGAACAAACTCTGAGAAGACTGACATCGATGGAATAGGAAGAAGAAAAAGAATGGACAAAAAAGATTGAGGAGGAGCAACAGAGAGAGGTGATTTGGAAGTCAAGGGGAAAGAGGTTTCTAAACGAAGTGTTCGATAGTCCCAATGGTGTAGAGATTTTATGTAAAAGAAAAACTGAAAAAGAGTCCATTGGGTGTGGCAATGGAAATCACTTGTCTTCCCCACCAAAGCAGTTTCAGAAGAGTGGCAAGGACAGAGATATGAATGCTATTGTTGAAGACTGGGTGGCCAATGAGGACACTGAAACGGCCACCATTCTTTTAAAGCCTGGGGCTACGAAAGGCAGCGTGACAATGGGTGATATCCAGAAAAGGGAATAGAGTTTTTGCTGGGTTTTGTGTTTTGTTTTGAGATGAAAGAGGTTTAAACATGTTTATAGGCTGAAGAAAAGGATCTTGAGAAAGGATCAGTAGAGGAAAGTTTAAAATTGCAGGAATAGAACGTGGAGACCAAAAAACAGAAATCCAAACTAGCAGACACATACAACTTCTAATTCAATCTTTAAGGCAAAAAGCAAATGAGAGCCTTAAAGGAGGTAGCCATAACTCACCATTTCCTAAGTGGGGGCTGTGCGTGGTGACTTTCTTCCAAAGAAGGCAGTATAGGTTGGGCACAGTGGCTCACGACTGTAATCCCAGCACTTTGGGAGGCCAAGGCGAGCAGACCACGAGGTCAAGAGATCAAGACCATCCTGGCCAACATGGTGAAACCCCATCTCTACTAAAAATACAAAAATTAGCTGGGTGTGGAAGCACACACATGTAGTCCCAGGTACTCAGGAGGCTGAGGCAGAAGAACCACTTGAACCCAGAAGGTGGAGGTTGCAGTGAGCCAAGATCGTGCCACCGCACTCCAGCCTGGCGTCAGAGTGACTTTGTTTCCAAAAAAAAAAAAAAAAAAAAAAGGCAGTATAAAAAAGGGAAAGAAAAAAAGTAACTTTTTAAGTGGGAAAACTGACAAACACTACATCACACCAGCGATAAGTCACTTGATAGTACATGTCCTTGACATGATGTGATGTGATAAGAATGGCTCTTTCTCGGCTGGGCTCAGTGGCTCACACCTGTAATCCCAGCCCTTTGGGAGGTCAAGGCGGGTGGATCAGGAGATCGAGACCATCCTGGCTAACATGGTGAAACCCCGTCTCTACTAAAAAATACAAAATATAAGCCGGGCGTGGTGGCCTGCCCCTGTAGTCCCAGCTACTCGGGAGGCTAAAGCAGGAGAATAACTTGAGCCCGGGAGGCGGAGGTTGCACTGAGCCAAGATCACCTCACTGCACTCCAACCTGGGTGACAGAGTAAGATGAGAGACTCCGTCTCAAAAAAAAAAAAATGGCTTTTTCTCTCTACAATCTTCCAAAAACATATCACCCCAATCTAATCATGAGGAAAACAACAGACAGATCTTAATTGAGGGATATAAATATACCTGACCAGGCCAGGCACAGTGGCTCATATGTCTGTAATCCCAGCACTTTAGCAGGCTGAAGCAGGAGGATCACTTGAGGCCAGGAGTTCAACACTAGCCTGGGCAACATACTTTTTTTTTTTTGAGATGGAGTTTCACTTTCGTTGCCCAGGCTGGAGCACAATGGCAAAATCTTGGATCACTGAACCTCGCCTCTCAGGTTCAAGCAATTCTCCTGTCTGTCTCAGCCTCCCGAGTAGCTGGGATTACAGGCAGGTGCCACCATTTTAGTAGAGATGAGGTTTCATCAGATTGGTCAGACTGGTCTCAAACTCCTGACCTCAGGTGATCCACCCGCCTCGGCCTACCAAAGTACTGGGATTACAGGTATGAGCCACCGCGCCTGTCCTCAACATACTATTAAAAAATAAAAACAGGTTGGGCACAGCGGCTCATGCCTGTTATCCTAGCAGTTTAAGAAGCCCAGGAGGGCAGATAACTTGAGGTCAGGAGTTCAAGACCAGCCTGGATTAACATGGTGAAACCCCAGCTCTACTAAAAATACAAAAATTAGCCAGGCGTGGTGGCGATACCTGAGAGCCCAGCTACTCGGGAGGCTGAGGCACAAGAAGTGCTTGAACTTGGGAGGCGGGGTTTGCAGTGAGCCAAGATCATGCCACTGTACTCCAGCCTGGGCAACAGAGTGAGACTCCATCTCAAAAAAGAAAACAACAACAAAAAAATAAAAACAATTAGCCAGGCATGGTGATGTGCTCCTATAGACCCAGCTACTGGAGAGGATGAGGCAGGAGGATCACTTGAGCCCAGGAGTTCAAGACTGCAGTGAGCCGAGATCCTGCCACTGCACTACAGCCTGGACAACAGAGAGAGACTCTGTCTCAAAACAAATAAATAAAATAAAAGATTGGTAAAAGAGTTTGTGGCAGACAGAATCATGGCCCTCTAGAGATGTCCACATCCAAATCCCTAGAATTAGTAAATATGTTCTTATGTGACAAAAAGACTTTCCAGATGTGATCAAGGAACTTCAGATAGCAAGATTGTCCTGAATTATTGGGATATGTAATCACGAATGTCCTTATGAGGGAGGCAGGAAGCAAGCTCAGAGTCAAAGAGACTGAGATTTGAATATGCTGTGCCACTGGCTTTGGAGGTGGAGGAAGAGGCCATGAGCCAAGGAATACAGGCTGCTTCTAAAACCTGGTAAAGGCAAAGAAATAGAATCTCCCCTAGAGTCTCCAGAAAAAAATGCAGCCCTGCTTCCAGAATTGTCAGATAATAAATTTGTGAGGTTTCTTGTGTTTTTTGGTTTGGTTGGTTGGTTTTGTTTTGAGACGGAGTCTCTGTCACCGAGGCTGGAGTGCAGTGGCGCAATCTCAGCTCACTGAAATGTCTGCCTCCTGAGTTCAAGCAATTCTCGTGCCTCAGCCTCCTGAGTAGCTGGGACTACAGATGTGCACCACCATGCCCAGCTAATTTTTGTATTTTTAGTAGAGGCAGGGTTTCACTGTGTTGGCCAAACTGATAGCAAATGATCCACCCACCTCAGCCTCCCAAAGTGCTGGGATTACAGGTGTGAGCCACCATGCCCAGCCAATTTGTGTTGTTTTAAGCTATTAAATTTGTGGTAATTTTTTTTTCTTTTTTGACACAGGGTCTCAAAACTCACCATGTCCAGCTATTTTTTTAATTAAAAAAAAATGTTTTTTTTGAGATGGGGTTTCACCATGTTGCCCAGGCTAGCCTCGAACTCCTGAGGTCAGGCACTCTGCCCACCTTGGCCTCCCAAAGTGCAGAGATTACAGGCTTGAGCCACCGCACCTGGCTAATTTTTTTTTTTTTTCACTTTGAATAGCTTTTAAGGTACAAGTGATTTCTGGTTACGTGGATGAATTGTACAGTGGTGAAGTCTGGGATTTTAGTGCACCCATCACCCGAATAGTGGACATTGTACTCAACATGTAGTTTTTTCTCCCTCACCTCTCTTCCATCCTCCCACTTCTGAGTGTGCATAGTCCATTATAGCACTCTGCATACCTTTGCATACCCACACTTCGCTCCCACTTCCAAGTGAGAACATACAGTATTTGGTTTTCCATTCCTGAAATACTTGACTTACTTAGAATAATGTCCTTCAGTTCCATCTAAGTTGCTGCAAAAGACATTATTTTGCTCTTTTTCATGGCTGAGTAGTATTCTATGGTGTATATATACCATATTTTCTTTACCCACTCATTGGTTGATGGGCAGGCACTTAAGTTGGTTCCATATCTTTGCAATTGTGCATTGTGCTGCAATAAACATACACATGCAGGTGTCTTTTTGATATAATTACTTTCCCTTTGGGTAGGTACCCAGTAGTGGGGTTCCTGGATCAAATGGTAGATCTACTTTTAGTTCTTTAAGAAATCTTCACCGGGCATGGTGGGTCACACCTGTAATCCTAGCACTTTGGGAGGCCGAGGTGGGTGGATCACCTGAGGTCAGGAGTTCAAGACCAGCCTGGCCATCATGGTGAAACCCCATCTTTAAAAAAAATATATATATCTATATATATACACACACACATATATATATACACATATATATGTATAATTTAAAAAAAGAAAAAAAAAGAAATCTTTAGCCAGGCGCGCTGACTCATGCCTATAATCCTAGCATTTTGGGAGGCCAAAGTGGGCAGACTGCCTGAGGTCAGGAGTTTGAGAACAGTCTGGCCAACATGGTGAAACCTTGTCTTTACTAAAAATACAAAATTTAGCCAGGCATGGTGTCCTGTAGGCATAATCCCAGCTACTCGGGAGGCCGAGGCAGGGGAATTGCTTGAAGTGAACGTTGAGAAGTGGAGGTTGCAGTTGCAGTGAGCCAAGAGATGGCGCCACTGCCCTCCAGCCTGGACAACAGAGCAAGATTCCATCTCAGGAAAAAAAAAAAAGAATCTCCAGACTGTTTTCCATAGAGGGTTATACTAATTTACATTCCCACCAGCAGTGTATAAGTGTTCCCTTTTTATGGGGCAATTTGTTTTAGCAGCAATAGGAAATTAATATGGGTTAAAAACTAAAATCAAGGAAATCTCTTAGAAGTCAGAATAAAAGGCTGAGTGTGGTGGCTCATGCCTGTAATCCCAGCACTGTGGGAGGCCCAGGTGAGAGGATCACTTGAGCCCAGGAGTTCAAGACCAGCTTGGGCAAGAAGGCAAGACTCCCGTCTCTACTAAAAATACAAAAATTAGCCGGATGCAGTGGCATGGGGCTCAGCTATTCAGGAGGCTGAGGTAGGAGGATTGCTTGAGCCTCGGAAGTGTAGGTTGCAGTGAGCCAGATTGTGCCACTGCACTCCAGCCTGGGCAACAAAGGGAGACTCTGTCTGAAAAAAAAAAAGAAGAAGGCCAGGTGCAGTGGCTCATGCCTGTAATCCCAGCACTTAGGGAGGCAGAGGTGGGCAGATCACAAGGTCAGGATTTCGAGACCAGCCTGACCAACATGGTGAAACTCTGTATCTACTAAAAGTACAAAAATTAGCTGGGTGTGGTGGCATGTGCCTGTAATCCCAGCTACTCGGGAAGCTGAGGCAAGAGAATCGCTTGAACCCGGGAGGCGGAGATTGCAGTGAGCCAAGATGGCGCCACTACACTTCAGCCTGGGCAACAGAGCGAGACTCCTTCTCAAAAAAAATCACAAAAAAGACAAAGAGACATAAAATAGAAGAAACATATAAGAAAAGTGGAATATCAATTCAGGAAGTCCAACATCCAAACAATAGAAATTGAAGAGAAACATTAAATACAGATGAGAAAATGATAAAAAAAAATACAATAATATTTCTAAGAATTGAAGAACATAGATTTCCTAAGGTTGGAAAAGTCTACTAAATGCCCAGAAAAATAAAGAAAATAAGACTTTCACAAAAGCATAGCCTCAGGAAATTCATGTCCCTAGAGATTTTTGAAAAATCCAAAAGCTTTTAGAAAGAAGAGAAAATCTTATACAAAGAATCATAAATTAAAATGGCGTCATGCTTCCCAATACCAACATTGCACATAGAAGTCAGAGGGGAGGTATTTTCACAATTTGTAGAGTACTAGTATTGTCCTCTACTTCCAGCCAAACCTTAAATCAAATGCTACTGTACATAAGTATATTTTTAGACATTCTGAGCTCAAAAAAATTATCTCCAGGTACCATGTCTCAGGACACTATTAGAGAATGTGCTTTACCAAAACAAGAGGGTAAACTACGAAAGAGAAAGACATAGGGTTCAACCCTGAAGGCAAGCAAAGGGAATTCCCAGGACATCAGTCAAGAGAAGTCTCAGGGCAACAGCTATGCATCGGGAGTAGCATAGGGAAAAACCTCCCCAGACTGGAACAGAACAGAGGCTTCCAGGCGAGGCGTGGTGGCTCACACCTGTAATCCCAGCACTCTGGGAAGCCGAGGTGGGAGGGTTGCTTGAGCCCAGGAGTTTGAGGCCAGCCTGAGCAACATGGCAAATCCCCATCTCTACAAAAAATTCAAAAATTAGCCGGGCATGGTGGCATGCATCTGTAATCCCAGCTACTTGGGAGGTTGAGATAGGAGGCTTCCAGAAAGGAGGTCTCCTGGGGGAAAAATGGAGCTGAGACATGATCTGACAGGTTCAAGCATGTAGAATATCACATGAGAGGTATTTAATGAAGATGCCAGGAAACTGAACCTATGAAAAACATTAGGCATTTTCTTAACTCCAGAAAAAGCAAAACATGATTCAAGAAAAAAAATGCTATCAAATTCTCCTTGGTCAGCAGTGAACAATATTTACAAACTCATGGACATGGAAACACTGAATATGGATTTAAGTAAAATTTGTAATACATCCGTAGGACGGTGGGGAGGGGGAGAGAACCATAAGAAGGATAATTTTTTTTTTTTTGAGACAGAGTCTCACTCTGTTGTCCAGACTGGAGTGCAGTGGTGCCATCTCAGCTCACTGCAACATCTGCCTCCTGGATTCAAGCAATCCTCCTTCCTCAGCCTCCTGAGTAGCTGGAACTACAGGAATGAGACACCATGCCCAGCTAATTTTTTTTTTAATTTGTAGAGATGGGATCTCACTATGTTGCCCAGGATGGTTTCAAACTTCTGGGCTCAAGTGATTCTCCCACCTCGGCCTCCCAAAGTGCTGGGATTACAGACATAAGCCACCATGCCTGATCAGAGGGATAAAATCTTATCTGCCAAAACCGATAATCAATACATAATGTCAAAATAGATAAATAACAGAAGAAAAGTTTAAAAGGTTGAAGATGTTAACCTCTGGGCAGCGTAGCTGCTGGATGAAAAAAAAAATATGTAGGCTGGGTGCGGTGGCTCACGCCTGTAATCCCAACACTTTGGGAAGCCAAGGTGAGTGGATCACTTAAGGTCAAGAGTTCAAGACCAACCTGGCCAACATGGGGAAACCCTGTCTCTACTAAAAATACAATAATTACCTGGGCATGGTGGCAGGTGTCTGTAATTCCAGCTACTAAGGAGGCTGAGGCAGGAGAATTGCTTGAACCCAGGAGGCAGAGGTTGCAGTGAGCTGAGATCATGCCATTGCACTCCAGCCTGTGTGACTAGAGCAAAACTTCATCTCAAAAAATATATATATGTGTGTGTTATATACCTTTGATGCACCAAATATTTATGACACAAGAATATATGACTTCTTAAGTTATACATAATTTTCTAACAAAATATAGAAGTTGCTTTTTAAAATACTAGATAAAAGGGGGCTATTGATTAAATGAAATTCCTGAGATGGTAGGAAGGTCCAGGACAGGAAGTGCTGATCATCTGGGGCTGGAGATAAAGAGGTGAGGTGGGTGTGGTAATAGATATTTTGCAGGTATTGCAGGTTCCAGGGGCAGAAAGTTGAGGAAACCCATGCCTGGTAAAATAGGTTGTAATGTCACCTGCCAGGAGCAAAGGGAGTCTCGGCAGTGAGCAGCTTGAAGACAGTGTGAACAAACATACACATGGAGCAGGATGTTAATGTGGAAATTTCAGGCTGGGCATGGTGGCTCACACCTGTAATCCCAGCACTTTGGGAAGTCAAGGCAGGGGGATCACTTGAAACCAGCAGTTCAAGACCAGCCTGGACAACGTAGTGAGATCCTGTCTAAAAAAAATTTTTTTAAATTAGCCAGGCATAGTGGTGCACACCTGTAGCCCTAGCTATTCAGGAGGTTGAGGTGACAGGCTCGTTTGAGCCCAAGAGGTCGAGGCTGCAGTGAGCGATGATTGCGTCACAGCACTTCAGCCTGGGTGAGATAGCAAGATCCTGTCTCTAAAAAAAAAAAAGCAAAAAAAGAAAAATCGGCTGAAGTCATCAAAGTGATAGATATTAGAAACCAAAGTAGTGAGTTGTGCAACAGACTAGTATATAGAAATTTCTTTTTTTCTTTTTTTTTTTGAGATGGAGTCTCACTCTGTCACCCAGGCTGGAGTGCAGTGGGTTGATCTTGGCTCACTGCAACCTCCGCCACTGGATTCAAGCAATTCTCCTGCCTCAGCCTCCCGAGTAACTGGGATTACATGTGCCCACTGCCACGCTCAGCTAATTTTTGTATTTTTAGTAGAGATGGGGTTTCACCATGTTGGCCAGCCTGGTCTTGAGCTCCTGACCTCAAGTGATCCACACGTGTTGGCCTACCCTTCCTTCTTACACCAGGAATATAAAAGTGCTGGGATTACAGGCATGAGCCACCACGCCCAGCCTACCCTTCCTTCTTATACCAAGAATATAAAAGAGTTGAAGAAATTGAAGACAGAGGCAGAAAGAAAATTTTGGGAGACAGCTGTGATGTGAATCCCACCACCCTTCAGGGAAAGGGGTGAAAGAGCTTCACTGCAAGGCAAAGGAGAAGGCTATGTGGGGCCCACTCTGACAGCTCAAGATGTGTCTCCTGCGGTTTAGAATCTAAAGGTCAGAAGTTAGGCTGGGCCACTGCTGAGGATGAGGCCAAGCAAAGGAGGCTGATTGAGTAAGAACTAGCCCACACGCCAAAACTGGCCGTGGCAAAGGATGTGTGACTGCCTCCCATGGATAAGAGGGAGGCCACGCCTGAGAGGGAGCTGGAATGGCGCTGTAGCGACTTAGACCTGGAGGACTGATGTGTCCTTAGCAGAGTGACACTGGAGGTGACCACCAGGTGCCTAGGAGCCGTAGAAGGAACAGGTAGCCAGGGTGGAGACACACAGACCTAGATCAAAGTTATTGCAAGTGAGGACTCTCCCAAGAACCATGAAGTGCCCACAAGAGTGACAGCTGTGAAGAGTTGCCAGATACAGAGAGTGTGAAGCCATCTAACCACGGGACCAGTCAAGTAAGAAATTTTCTGTCTTCTTCTTCTCTTGTTCCTTCCACTCCTGGAAGGGTTGGAAACCAATGACTAAGTGGGAGAAAGAAAAAAGGGTTCACTTTCCCTGGGTGCAGGGTTTCTGCCTAGAACATGTCCTGTCTGGGATTACAAATAGAAGACTTACTTTTGAATGGAGATTGAAGTTTTGGTTGCTACCATACACTGGACATTCGCATTTAAAATTGGGATTGTCGGCTGGGTGCGGTGGCTCACGCCTGTAATCCAAGCACTTTGGAGGCCAAGGCGGGCGGATCACCTGAGGTCGGGAGTTCAAGACCAGCCTGACCAACATGGTGAAACCCCGTCTAAAAAAAACAAAAAAAAAAGATTGAGATTGTCTTTTGTGATTTAAAGTAACCATCTAGGCTGGTCGCAGTGGCTCATGCCTATAATCCCAGCACTCTGGGAGGCCGAAGCAGGCGGATCACTTGAGACTAGGAGTTTGAGACCAACCTGGCCAATACAGCGACATCCCATCTCTACCAAAAAATACAAAAATTAGCCGGACGTGGTGGTGGGTACCTGTAATCCCAGCTACTGGGGAGGCTGAGGCACAAGAATCACTTGAACCAGGGAGGTGGAGGTTGCAGAGAGCCGAGATCCCACCATTGCACTCCAGACTGGGTGATAGAGTAAGGCTCGGTCTCAAAAAAAAGTAAAATAAAATAGGCCAAGAGTGGTGGCTCATGCCTGTAATCCCAGCACATTGGGAGGCCAAGGCAGGAGGATCAGGAGGTCAGGAGTTTGAGGTCAGCCTGGCCAACATGGTGAAACCCTGTCTCTACTATAAATACAAAAATTAGCCGGGAGTGGTGGCATGCACCTGTAATCCCAGCTACTTGAGAGGCTGAGGCAGGAGAATCGCTTGAACCCAGGAGGTGGAGGTTGCAGTGGACCAAGATCATGCCATTCATTGCACTCCAGCCTGGGCAACAGAGTGAGACTCTGTCTCAAAATAAATAAGTAAATAAATAAAAATAAATAAATGAAATAAAGTAAAATAACCATCTAACTTTTTATTACTGACAAGTGTCCAGAAAAGCTATGAGACCATCCAAATTGACAACCAAGGCAAAGAAGAGAAACTAGCCCCACCAGAAAAATAAATAAAGGGGCTGAGGAGATGAAAGTAAAGTTGGTTTTCTGGCTACTCTTGATCACACAAGTCAAGAGGAAGAGGGATGCCTATAAGCAGCACAATAAAAAACACACATTTTGGAAACAAAGAGAATTGAGTTTGTAATGTGGCTCTGCTGCTTCCTAGCTATGTGGCCTCAGGTTAATAATAGACATTCTTTGAGTCTGGAAAATGCAGCTAGTTAAGCATATCTCCCAGGGTTATTTGGAAGGACTGAACTAGATAACATTTGGAAAAAGACTTAAAAACATATTGGTTTTCTTCCTTTCTCCTCTTTGTCATAGGATGCTGTGGTTGGCTGGTCGGCCTGGATAAGCCAGGGAAGACTTCCTGCAGGTGGTGACTCTTGACACTGTCTTCCCCGAAGGACGAAAGTGAAGCACATCAGCAGAGGCGGATCCTGGGGTGCTCCAGACAAAAGCAAGAGAAGACTGGGGTTGGCAGATAAAATGCAGGGTACCCAAATTAAAGTTGAATTTCAGAAAAACCACAAATGTTTTTTAGTAGAAAAAATGTTTGAGATCTACTGATACTAAAAACAGTCGTTGTTTACCTAAAATCCACATGCAGTTGAGTGTCCTATTTTTTTTTTATTTGGAGACGGAATCACATTCAGTTGCCAGGCTGGAATGCGGTGGTGCGATCTCAGTTCACTGCAACCTCCGCCTCCAGGGTTCAAGCGATTCTTCTGTCTCAGCCTCCCAAGTAGCTGGAACTACAGGCGCTCGCCACCATACCCAGCTAATTTTCGTATTTTCAGTAGAGAAGGATTTCACCATGTTGGGCAGGATGGTCTCGATACCTTGACCTTGTGATCCACCCGTGAGCCACCGCGCCCAGCCCTGAGCGTCCTATATTTTTACTTGCTCAATCTAGCAACCCTGAATGAGACAGAGTTGGACTGCTTGGCTACAGTGGAGAGAGTGGGCTGAATGTCACACAATAGGACAAGTCTGATCCTTGTATCTATTTTTCTAGCTGTTCCGTAGGGTTCTAGTTGAGAGGCAGTGACTAAAGCTGCAGCATTGAGAAATTGAGTTAGACTGAGTTGAATTGAGAAGCTCTGAGCCATTTACACACAGAGCAAGCGGGCTGTGGAGGCTGGGCCCTTCGGACAACAGCTCTCCCAGCAGGTTGGCATCCTTTTATGCCTGGAAGCAGAGGAATGGATGACCTCAGAAAGGGCTCAGAAAGAAATGCAGGCAAGTTTCCCCTAGTTCCTGCCCTACTGCCTTTTCAGGCCCAGCCAGGCCCAGGCTCCCCTGCCTGTTTAAAGAGGTAGAAAGGCACAGGGCAAAAAAACAAGATCCAGCAGCAGCAGCCCCGCATGGGGGAGGTGGGTGCAGGCTGAACGCTGACTAGGCCCTTTGCTTTGTACCCATTCTGCTTATTCCCACACAACAAAAGTGCTGCTCAGCCGCCTGGCCAGCTCCATTGTGCTCTTACCACAAAGTGCTGAGTCCAAGGGCTTCCCTGGCCCCATGACCTCACTCCCTCCCCACCAGCCTAGAGGCAAGGCCCGGGAGTCCAAGCCATCCACAAAATTCCATTCAGGATCTACGCTGCTTGGCATGTAGCCCTGGTGTCCAGAAGCCCACAGTTCAAACTGCCCAGGTCACATTTAGGGAGCTGTCACGGTCCTCTTAATGTCAGACATCACCCCCAAAACTAACAGTGCACCCCACTGGATTGCCAGTTGTCCCACTCAGTTGCACAATGAGTGTGCGGGCTGAGAACACGGTTTGCAATCTGTGTCCCTGATAGATCCATGCCCTTTAGAAAACTAGACTGACAGAACACGCTGCTAAAATTAAATAAAGAAAAATATTAGAAAACAAGAAAAATAAAGTGAATGTGGTCCAAATTCAAAGGAAACATTTTTTACCTGAATTTTTTTTCCAAAATCTGTGCTGCTTGCTCCCACTTGTCTCTATGAAAATCTGGCAAAAGATGGTGTCTGACTTGGCAAAATCAGTAATGCAATTACAATGTGGCGATGAGTTCTGAGTACCTAGCTTTGCCCTAAACCCCTTTATTTCCCTTCATCTGATAGCAGTGGTTAAGGTAGGTATTATCATCCTACTTCATGCCAGGAGGAAACAAGATGGGCTTTGCAGTCAGATAGACAGGTACTGAAGTCCCTGCTAGGTTCCCTGGCCCAGAACTTGGCCTCTCAAAACCTCAGTTAGCTCATCCGTAAAATGGGTATTCTTATGATCTACTTCACAGCATTGTGGGGAGGATTACAATGGCACTGTCTGGTTTTGCAGTAAATGCTCAGTAAGCTATAGTTATTACTAATAAGGATGAACGGGAGAGACCCAAACCCAGCCTGGGAGAAGGGATTCCAAGCTGGTCGCTCCCTTCATTTCCACTCCTTGAGTGGCTCTGCTCTAACATTCCTGGAATGAGATGGGGCTGGGAGCTGCAGCAAGGGAACCAGCAGTGCCAGACAATCAGAGGAGGAATCCCCTAACTCGTTTAAAAACTATATTTAGTTGATATTTGGAAGGCTTGGTGGTCAGTACCGGAGACCTGAGAATCCTCAATCTTTCGGGACTTACAGTGATTGAGAAAAGTGGATTGGGGCCAGATGAGGAATTATGACTCCAGGAATGTTTGATGGATATTTGTAAATTGTTTGCACACTAATGCTGATTCCCACCCAACCCCCACTATAGTTCTGTGGATGTGTGTTTGGGCTTTTCCATCAAACATAAAAGCCCTGATTCTCTGCAAAAATTAAAAATTAGCTATGTTGGTCTCCATGTACTAACAATTCAGTAGGATGTAAAGCCCCACATTATGATGCTGATACTGTGTGAAGCACAAGCAGGCCAGTTGTGACTGGGGTGAGAAGGCCAAACTCAGCTGGGTGCTCCTAGCAATAAGGACTATGCCACCAGAATCACAAAGCCCATTCATTCATTCATTCAAAATATACTTATTGAGCTAGAAGTTATGCTTAGAGCCAAAGACATAACAATGAACTAGGCTGGGTGTAGTAGCTCAAGCTTCTAATCCCAGCACTTTAGGAGGCTGAGGCCAGTGAATCCCTTGAGTCCAGGAGTTCGAGACCTGCCTGGGCAACATGGCGAAACCCTGTCTCTACAAACAAATACAAAAATTATCCAGGCGTGGCGGTGCACACCTATTATCTCAGCTACCTGGGAGGCTGAGGTGGGAGGATCGCTTGAGCCTGGGAGGTGGAGGCTGCAGGGAGCCATGATTATGCCACCTTACTCCAGCCTGGGTGACAGAGTGAGACCCTGCCTAAATTTTTAAAAAAAGAAAGAGAAAACCCCAATGAACTAGACAGATGAGGCACTTACCCTTACAGAGCATGGAGCCTAGTGGAAGAATCAGATAGGTAAACAATCAGTTTTATTTATTTATTTATTTATTTATTTTGTAGGTGGAGTCTCACTCTGACGCCCAGGCTGGAGTGCAGTAGTGTGCTCTTGGCTTCCTGCAACCTCCGCCTCCCGGGTTCAAGCAATTCTGCCTCAGCCTCCTCAAGAGCTGGGACTACAGGCACCTGCCACCACATCTGGCTAACTTTTGTATTTTTAGTAGAGACAGGGTTTTGCCATGTTAGCCAGGCTGGCCTCAAACTCCTAACCTCAGGTGATCTGCTCATCTTGGCCTCCCAAAGTACTGGGATTACAAGCATGAGCCACTGCGCCCAGCCAGTTTTATTTTTTTAAATCACTTTAATAGAAAATATGTTCTCAATGTTCAAATTTTACAGATTACAGAAAAATATACTATCAAAAGTCTTGTCATGTCTGAGCCCCAAGTGCCTCAGTTCCCTCCCGACCCTTGGAAACCAGTATTTCTAGTTCCTAAAGCAATTTCTACAGCATGATCAATGTGATCTTGTGTAACTGGAAAAGCACAGGATGCCGTGAGTATACGCCTAAGCCAGTCTAAGAGTAGATGATTGAAAAAAATGAGCAAATGAGTGTTTCCCGAAGACCTCAATTCTGGAGAGAAAGGAGGAAGAGAAGGGAAAGGAAAGAAGAATCACTAGCCATAGACATCCAGTGCTTTAAGCCCTAGCACAGCCACCAGGTTGCCAGAACATGCCGTGATAACAAGAGCAACTTTGTCCCCGGCCATCCATCCATCCAGACATCGCAAGTTAATCAAGGCATCAGAAGCATCCTTGGAGGATGTGCCATGCTTAGCATCAGACTTATATGTCTAGAGCAAGTTTGTTCAATGGGCAGCCTGTGGCAGGACAGCTTTGAATGCATCCCAACACAAATTAATAAACTTTCTCAAAACATCATGAGATTTTCTTTGCAATTTATTATTTTTTTTTTTTGAGACAGAGTCTCACTCTGTTGTCCAGGCTGAAGTACAGTGGCACGATCTCAACTCACTGCAACCTCCACCTCCCGGTTTCAACCAATTCTGCCTCAGCCTCCCCAGTAGCTGAGGCTACAGGAGTATGCCACCATGCCCAGCTATTTTTTTTTTTTTTTTTTTTTTTTAGTAGAGATGAGGTCTCACCGTGTTAGACAGGATGGGCTCAATCTCCTGACCTCGTGATCTGCCCACCTTGGCTTTCCAAAGTGCTGGGATTACAAGAATGACCTGCCACACCTGGCCTTTTTTTTTTTTAAGCTCATCAGCTATCATTTAGTGTTAGTATATTTTATGTGTGGCCCAAGGTAATTCTTCTTCTAATGTGGCCCAGGAAACCCAAAAGACTGGACACTCCTGGTCTAGAACATTCTGACCAAATCTGCAAATACTTGAAAACATACCAGACCTCACCCCCTAATTTTTGGTTCTGAAAAGAAGGGGCACTGATGAAACTTGAGTCAGGGGCTGGAGAGATTGCAGAGGGATTGGGAGAACTTTCTTCTTCTCTCCAAGCTGCTATGACATTTTAAAATTTATTTTATTTATTTTTTATTTTTTTTGAGATGTCTGGTTTCCAAAACATTTTCAATAGTATATGTCACTAGAAAGAGAGCAGGGGAAGGAATCACCAGCCTACAATGTATCAGGCAGATATTCTCTCTATTTTTGAGGTTGAGAGAGGCTGAGTGACTTGCTTCAAATCTCCCAGCAGGGAAGCTGGGATTTGAACCCACATCTGCCTGGCTCAAAGCCCTCCACATCCATTGCAGCCTCTTGCTTCTCACAATATCTGTGATGTTTGAAGAACACATCTTCTCCTTCAGAGGCCCTGGGGAGGTCCACGATTCCCCTACCTTACCCTCATCAAGTGTTCCCAAGTTTCTGGGAGAAGTCATTTTATCCTTTAAGGTACCTTGGGCCTGTGAGATTTCCAAAGACCTAAAACAATACATTAAAACCCCAAACTTGACCAGACATGGTGGCTCACGTCTGTAATCCCAGCACTTTGGGAGGCCAAAGTGGGTGGATCACTTGAGGTCAGGAGTTCGAGACCAGCCTGGCCAACATGGTGAAAACCGATCTCTACTAAAAATACAAAAAAATAGCTGGGTGTGGTAGCAGGTGCCTGTAATCCCAGCTACTCAGGAGATTGAGGCAGGAGAATCACTTGAACCTGGGAGGCAGAGGTCACAGTGAGCCAAGATCGCGCCACTGCACTCCAGCCTGGGCAACAGACCAAGACTCTGTCTCAAAAAGAAAAAAAAAAATGGATTTGAAGGTGTAGATGGCAGGAATTCTCGCCCCCGGCCTGGGTGAGCTAGAGAGGAGAAGCAAGGACATCTAGGTCCCTATCGCCACTTGCCTAGACAACTTTGCAGGAAAGCCCCTGGGAATCTGAGATGGAGCATGTGAACCCTTTACATCTACATGGTGAGTCCAAAGGAGATATTCAGAGGGTTGCCTTCTTCCCCTTCCTACTGCTGCCCAGAGATTACCTGCAGGTTGAAAGAGCCCTTTCCTCCTGCAACTGATGTGGGACCTGGGCTGTTTGGGAGCAGAATAGTGAAAGGAATTAATATTGAAGACAAAGGGACAGGCAGCCAAGATCATTTGAGGAGGAAAAATTGCTTCATTTCTAGGCTCCTTCCCCTTTTGAAACAGATAACTTGCATTCATCATATGCTCAGTGTTTATATGCAGAACTGCAGTTTAGCCAGGAAGGTCTCTTTCCTCTCCTGGAATTTTTTGGGCCATTTATGTATTACTCCTGAGGGAGGGCCGGTGCAGGGTAGTGACTTTGGTGTTGGTTAGAACTGGGTTTGAGTCTTGGCTCTGCCCTGATTAATATTGTGACCTTAGGCAAGTCACTTGATTGTTCTCCGTCTCATTTTTTTCATCTGGAAAGTGGAGGTGAAAATAGCACTGTCGTGGTGGTTGTGGAAAAGTATTTCTTTCTTTTGTTGTGGAAAAGTATTTAACTCAAACTTTTCAAGTAAAAATATTTAGCACATGTCTAATATATAGGAATTATTCAACAAAAGGTTTAATTCTTTTAAAAAACCCTAAAGTTGGTGGGGGCATGGTGGTTCATGCCTGTAATCCCAGCACTTTGGGAGACTGAGGCGGGTGGATCACCTGAGGTCAGGAGTTTGAGACCAGCCTGGCCAACATGGTGAAACCCTGTCTCTATTAAAATAAAAAAAAAAAAACAAATAAAATTAAAAAACCCCCTCAAGTTATAGCTCCAAAATTTTAAAAGAAAATTGTAAAATTAAAATGAATATTTAATAAAATAGCTACAGAGAGACTCATGTCTGCTAGTCAACTATAATTGAAGTCAACTCTTACATAGTTATATATAAATACAACATAATAAAGATTCCCAAGAATACAATGAACCATTTTTTTCTCAATAGAGTTCAGAATTATAATAATTCTTTCACATTTTTTAACAACAATAAATGTATATCCTATATGGAAGTGAGGTGCAATTTGATGTGTTTGATATGACATGGGATCTCCCAGAGTCTTAGGAAGATCCTAAGGTGGTGTGAGGAACCTGGAGAAGGACAAGAGACAAATTCTCATGGCAGAGACCTCTGCCCTCACCCCCTAGCTGCTCTGAGATTAAGACTATAGCAGCCAAGGCCTGCAGCAGCCAGCCATGCCCACAACAGTGGGGCCTCTCTGGATTTCTGTATCCCTGGTTTAAACAAAGCCTGAGGGATGCCTGCCCAGCAAGCTGAGCCACCAAAGCTCTGGGGATCAGGGGGAACAAAGACAGAGGGAAAGCAGAGTGCTGACAGGGCCAGAGGCCAGAGGCCACAGGGCTATAAAGAGGGAGGCCACAGAGCAAGTGGCACCAGATGGAGACCCAGACTGTGCAGCAGGAGCTGGGTGAGTAAGGCCCTCAGGGTGCCCTTGCCCTTCCTCTCCTTGCCCTGCAGAGACATACCCAGGAGAGGGCTCAGTTCTCCTGCCTACTGTGTAGAGCCTTCTAGGGTAGCTGGAGAAGAGTGGGGAACTCTGGGGGAAGGCAGCCTTCTCTTGTCACCCCAAGAGGAGTCACTTATATAGCAATAACCACTGCCCTAGCAACCAAGACTGGGGCTGGGCATGGGCCCTAAGAAATGAGCACGGAGAAGGTATGGGGACAGGACCTGGAAAATGTTGCTTATTCAGACATTCAGAATGGAAAGATATATTACAGAGTTTACACACATCATTCCTGGGCCCGATACCAGCCAGACGGAGGGCCATGAATATCTGTCCTAAGTCAAGAAACCTGATACACAGATACACACCGGCCTGTCTTCCCTCTTCCCTTCCTCCCCGCTCTTTTCCTTCCTCTTTCTTGCTCCTATCCTTCCTTTTTTTTAACTCACCCTCCCATCTTTACTGTCTATCTAACCTCTATGAGCCTCAGTATCCTCATGTGTAAAATGGGGATAATGATCATTCTTAATTCATAGGCTTTGTGTGAAGATTAAATGGTGAATGCATGTAAAGCATTTAAAACAGGGCTGGATGTGTAGATAGCCTTTGTTGAATGTTAACTATTATAACTCTTTTCTATTTTTTTTTTTTTTCTAGAGAGAGTCTTGCTCTGCCTCCCAGGCTGGAGTGCAATGGTGCAATCTCAGGTCACTGAAACCTTTGCCTCCCCGGTTCAAGTGATTCTCCTGCCTCATCCTCCCAAGTAGCTGGGATTACAGGCGCCTGCCACCATGCCCAGCTAATTTTTGTATTTTTTAGTAGAGATGGAGTTTCACCATGTTGGCGAGGATGGTCTGAAACACCTGGCCTCAGGTGATCCACCCACCTCGGCCTCCCAAAGTGCTGGGATTACAGGCGTGAGATACCACGCCCGGCCTATAACTCTTTTCTTCTTCACTTTCCTTCAATAAGTGTTTTCCAATGTCCTCCCATCCCCAATCCCAACATGTGCTTAGCACGGGGCTATACCAATCCCCCAGAAGACCCAGGCCTTGAAACTGAGGTGCTCACCAGGACATTCAACCAGAACACAGATGCTAGAAATCAAGAAAAAAAGCAAGTGGCTGTGGGCTAGAGAAGGCAGGAAGGTCTCTGAGGAGGCAAGGTCAAGGCTGGGTAGGATCTAGGAGACAGAAAAGCAGAAAGGAGCCAGATAAAGATGAGACCATGACGGGTTACGAGGGAGTTTGGGGCTTGGGAATCCTGGCATGGCTGGCTGTTTGGCCAGTCACATGAGGGGTCTGGCTTACGTGGTTGCCAAAGAGTTTCTATTGGGGACAGAGGCAATACTGTCACCTGGAAGCAAATGAGAGGACAGGGTCACAATGCTTGCCAGTGCTTTACCTGCATGATTGTTTCTGATCCTTACAATAACTCTGCATGTTGAAGTTTTACCAGTGGAAAAACTGAGGCTCAGTCTGGGCGCGGTGGCTCACACCTGTAATCCCAACACTTTGGGAGGCTGATGTCGGTGGATCACTTGAGGTCAGGAGTTCAAGACCAGCCTGGCCAACATAGTGAAACCCCATCTCTACTAAAAATACAAAAACTAGCTGGCCATGGTGGTGCATGCCTATAGTCCCAGCTACTTGGGAGGCTGAGGCAGGAGGATCACCTGACCCTGGGAGGTGGAGGCTGCAGTGAGGTGAGATTGCATTATTGCACTCCAGCAACAACAGGCCAGGCACAGTGGCTCATGCCTGTAATCCTTTGGGAGGCCGAGGCAGGCAGAATGCCTGAGCTCAGGAGTTCAAGACCAGCCTGGGCAACGTGGTGAAACCCTCTCTTTACTACAAATAGCAAAAAAAAAAAAAAAAAAAAAAAAAATTAGCCAGGTGTGGCAGCATGTGCCTGTAGTCCCAACTACTCAGGAGGCTGAGGCAGGAGAATTGCTTGAAACCGGGAGGCGGAGGTTGCAGTGAGCTGAGATCGCGCCACTGCACTCCAGCCTGGGCGACAGAGGGAGACTGTCTCCAAAAGCAGCAACAACAACAACAACAAACCCCTGAGGCTCAGCTAGTGAGCGACAGAGCCAGAATTCCAACCAAAGTCTGTCTTGCAGACTTCAAGTCTCCTTCACCTTTGGAGGTATTTTCTCACCTCACCCTCCTCCCCAGAGGCCATATCACTTGGGTGTGCTCTGTCTTCCAGAAACCCTTCCAACCACCAAGATGGCTCAGACCAACCCTACGCCGGGGTCCCTGGGGCCATGGAAGGTAAGCCTACCCCTATCACATCCAACAGGGCAGGGGTGAGATGCTGCACAGAGCAGGCCCCAGGCCTGTGCTCATCCATGAGGCAGTGACCAACCAGTAAAACCCCAGTCTGTAGGGGAAGGGTCCACACAAACTCCAGGTGCTGTCAAAGGAAGGATCTCTAGGATATCCCATTGGACAAAGGAAGGATGACTCCGGACGCCAATGATGGGTGGGAGATGATATCTAGGTTTCCCAACTCTTTTCTCCTCCCCACTGCTACAATCATCTGAAAATACAGCAGCCCAGCAAGGATTATGTCCATGGAGAAAATGAGGGCCCATAAAGAGATTTACTACTAGATCCTAAACATATCACTGGACTCAGCCTCCCAGCCTGAGGTTGGCTTTAACCATTGGCCGAAGTGGCTGATCCTCAGACCTCTCACTGGCCTCTCCCCAACACTCCCCACTCTCCTTTTGGGTCAACTCTGAAGCCAGCTCACAGCTTTGGGAGTGGTCCTCTGGCCAGGTCCATGAACCAGGTTTTAGTTCAAAGTACAAAAAGGGTTGACCACAACTCTCCTTTACACTCTAGGTTTCTATAGAGGGTGTGTCTGGAGAAGCTAAGAATCTATAGGAAGCTCCTGGGACTCCTAGAATCCTGGCCTCTGGGCCATGCTTATGAAGGAACTGTGGTGGAATGGGAATCCGTAAGTCCTCGGCCTGTCCATTGGTCTAGCTATTATCCTTGGCAGACCATTCCTATCATAAACCATTCCTTTCTCCACCTCATCCCTAGTCTGGTCATATGAACACCAACTAGTGGCATTAATTCAAACCCCTTCCTGCCCTGTCTACTCTGGAAGAGACTTCATCAGGCATCCCAGGCTACAGCTGGTGACAGAAAACACAGAGTCAGACACAAGTTAAGCTGCTGAGCTGGGCCTGTTTTTGCTGACGTACCAGGTTCTAGCTCTCTTGAGCCATTCGATCCCATTTCAGATAACCATCTATGATCAGGAGAACTTTCAGGGCAAGAGGATGGAGTTCACCAGCTCCTGCCCAAACGTCTCCGAGCACAGTTTTGATAATGTCCGGTCCCTCAAGGTGGAATGTGGCGCGTGAGTATGGACCTCTGCAGAACTGCAGCCCCTTATTTCAGGTCCCTTCAGATATGGGACCACAGGGTGGGGAGAGGGGAAGAGAGATGTTCCTCTAGGCTCTAATCATTTCTTGGAGAGAGGCCTCTAAAGAAATCACTACATGCATAATTCAGTTAGCCAAAGCTAGAAGGAACATGAGGTTCTCAGTGGCTTAGTACTAGATTTTGGGGAGTGGATAGAGAAAAATACAATGAGGTGGGGCAATGGCAGTAATCAGATTTTTGCTTCTAGAGCTCACGGGCTGCTACCTAGGGTGCCCTCAGAACAGCCACAAGACCCTTGAGTTTTTCTTGCCTGCAGAAAATCGGTAGAGAAGAATTTGTCAAGTGGCTGCCTCTTTATGACTAACTCTCCTCCTGCATGTCCCAGAGCAGATACTGTTAGCCAATTTCTCTATGAAAAAGAAAACCTCAACCCCACAACTCCAGAGACATGTTAGTTCCTGATTCATCTTTCAGGCAGTTTCTTGTTGATGGTTAATCTTGGTGAGGGAGACCCTATTTCTGACTCTTGGCAGGGTAGGCCTTTATCATTAGCCTGAAAACACCTAAGGAAAAGACTCGCCCTTGACCTAGGCAGAACTGGCCTTACACGTGGATAGGCTTCCACAAGTTGCTTGCCACCAAAATCAAGCTCTTCAGTCCTTTAAAACAAATAACACTTTAAGGTGTCATCACTGAGATCCAATTGTTAAAAACTAAGCTGAGTGTTTCAATAAATTAAGTATAGGTAATGGGCCACTAGGAGAAAGAACTCACAAGTCATAGGGAAAAAAGAGACTAGAAACCCATCAGTTGCCTGTTCATCCCTGTGCTTTCTTAGGAAGAAGCCAACATGTTTGGCTTCTTGGGCCACACTGGAAGAATTATCTTGGGCCACATATAAAACATACTAACGATAGCTGAGGAGCTAACAACAACAAAAAGCTCACAATGTTTTGAGAAAGTTTATAAATTTGTGTTGGGCTGCATTCAAAGCTGTCTTGGGCCGCATGCAGCCCTTGGCCCACAGGTGGGACAAGCTTTCAATAGTCAGTCACTAGATCCTGAACCAGGTAGAGAATAGGTGACTTGGAGAAAAAGAAAAAAAAAAAATTTTTTTTTTGAGACAAGATGTCACTCTGTTGCCCAGGCTGGAGTGCAGTGGCGTGATAACGGCTCACTGCAGCCGCCACCTCCCAGGCTCAAGCGACCCTCCCTGCTCAGACCTCTGAATAGTTGGGACTGTAGGAGTGCACCATTACGCCTGGCTAATTTTTGAGTTTTGTAGATAGGATTTTGCCATGTTTCCCGGGCTGGTCTTGAACTCATGGGCTCAAGAGATCCGCTTGCCTTGGCCTCCTAAAGTGTTGGGACTACAGGCGTGAGCCACCACACCCTGCCAGGAAATATAATTTTAGATTGACTTTGCTAATACACTCCACTCAGACCAGTGAAGTAGATAGACCTTTTCAGTGATAATCCAAAAACAAATTATCACATTCACAAACCTGCTTAGTACAGCTGTCAACGCATTCCCCATCTCTTGTGATAAATTACTTTGCACAGCTCTACTGGGATCGGCTTGATATTTTACCACACTTATCTAAAACGAAAGATGCCTTCTCCCCAAGGCCATATAGGCTTTGAACACCATGAACAAACAACACTACATGTCTTTGGCAGCTGGATTGGTTATGAGCATACCAGCTTCTGTGGGCAACAGTTTATCCTGGAGAGAGGAGAATACCCTCGCTGGGATGCCTGGAGTGGGAGTAATGCCTACCACATTGAGCGTCTCATGTCCTTCCGCCCCATCTGTTCAGCTGTGAGTCTCTGAAATTTCCACTTCTGTGCATACGAGGGATGGGACAAGAGGGTGTGGACAGACTGACATTCATGTTATTTCTCATCAGTTATGCTGATTGTGGCAGGAAAAAAAGATAAGAGTAAAAAAAAAAAAACACCGCTTTCTCTTCTAAGCCTGCTATTTGATTTTTCTGCACCATGTGGTATTTCCCCTAAGCTAAAAGTAAGGGTCTTACAGGTGGCAATAAGTTGATACTCAAGAGCCTAGTAAACTTGCAAAACACTAGTAAATGAGTCAAAGTGCTTACCCTGTAGCAAAAAGTAAATCCTTACTGAGCAGTGTTTGAGGGGGGCAAAAAAAGAAAGAAAAAGTAAATCCTTGGCCAGTTAAATTTCAATCTGTGTAACATTTTACTGCAGAAACAGGGAAATGCTGAAGTAACCTTTCAGTAAGTGGGAATGACTGAAGAAACAGGCAAGTCTTCCAGTATCTATCTACATTGATTGTTAATAATCTTCTTGTTCCTAACACTTAAGTATTACTCAATAATGCATCAGGCTGGGATGTTTCTGGTCTTTGGAAAGTTCAAGCAGAAAGCAGAATGACTTTGAGGGGTATGTTGAAAATGATCCCTGTACTAGGAGTGAGGTTGGGCTAGAACCTTTCCAAACATTCAGTCTATATGTGAGTTTCTCATGATTTTGGTTAATAATCTCACCTTGGCCCAAGTCTTGCCAAAATTCAACTGGTGGAGAAGTTAACCTAACTTGCTCTAAACCAAAAAAATACTTCCCTATCTGGAAGTGATTTCAGTCTCACTTTTAAAAGCATTTAATTTGCCCACCCTAAGGTATAACTGACATACAGTAAAATGCATAGATCCTAAGTGCATATTCTCATGAGTTTTGAAAAATATATAGACCCATGTAACCAACACCCTAACCATATAAGTAACATTCCATCATAGTTCCCTGGTGTCCCTTTCCACTCAATTGCTCTCCTACCACTTTCTATCACCGAACAGTTTTGTCCATTTCTGAAGTTTATACAGGTTAGTACCTGCCTTTTTAATCCTTGTGTAGTATTCATGACCCCTACTGGACACACAGGTTATTTTCAGCACACATACACATGCAAGCGCACACATGCATATTTGGGCTTACTTTTTGTATTCATTTGTGAGATCTTTCTTCACATTAGTGAATATTAGTCCCTTGGTTGGCTGCATCTTGCTAGTACTTTTTCCCATTGTCAAATTCTCTTCATTGTTCCAAAATAGTACATTCTAAATGCTATGGTATTTAAATTGGAACAAAATTATGGTAACTTTTTTCTTACAAATCTGTTGCCTTAATCTTTTTAAAATCAATGATCATGTGCGTCCTTGCGTAACCCAAAAAATAAAAAAAATAAAGTGTTCCAATTTTAAAAAACATAAAAGAATGACAGCCATAGCACTAGTATTAAACATTTTAAAACAATTTCTGAATTACAGAATCATAAAGAGTCTAAGATGACCATCTTTGAGAAGGAAAACTTTATTGGACGCCAGTGGGAGATCTCTGATGACTACCCCTCCTTGCAAGCCATGGGTTGGTTCAACAATGAAGTTGGCTCCATGAAGATACAAAGTGGGGCGTAAGTACAAAAACAGGGTTGGAATAGATTTCAAAGTAATTCCCTGGGGTTGCATCAATGATCATTTTTATCAGATTTCATATGTATCAGTATGTCACTTTCCAGTGATACAGAATTTTAAATCTCAAGTTCTTTACACCAACTACCACTTAAGGTTGCAGATTTTTCTCCCCTAGACATCCCTCTAAGGAAGAATTTATGTTTACTACTTACACCTCTTTTCAAGATTAAGGCTAATTAACTAGCTGTAGCCATATTATGCTTACAAATAGTGCCTGACACCTCTAGGATGGCTTTCTAAGCCTAAAAGCATCCCATATCATTGTGTTGAGGAAAGAGGCTCAGGTTTTGGGGTGTTAACCAGATTCCTAGTTTTAATAATGCAATGTACTTTGAATTTCCTAGCTGGGTTTGCTACCAATATCCTGGATATCGTGGGTATCAGTATATCTTGGAATGTGACCATCACGGAGGAGACTATAAACACTGGAGAGAGTGGGGCTCTCATGCCCAGACATCCCAGATCCAATCGATTCGTCGAATCCAACAGTAGTGGATTAAAAGCTCCAAGTACGAGAATTCCTTAAGGCATGAGACCTTGCTACGCACTCTAGAACGAGTTTTATGTTCTGCTCACAGACATTGCTTTCAAATGTTAGCCGCTGAAATCCACAATAAATGTCATTAAAAAAGAAAAAAAAACTTCGTAGACTGAATTAACTACCATGCTTCACATAAATCACACCTATGTGGATGAGAATTTTTTTGTTGTTGAGACAGGGTCTCACTGTCACCCAGGCTGGAATGCAGTGCTGTGATATGGCTTAGTGCAGCATCGATCTCCCAGGTTCCAGTGATCCTCCTGCCTCAGCCTCCTGAGTATTCGGACTATAGGCACCTGCCACCATGCCTCGATAACTTGTATTTTTTGTAGAGATTGGAGGGGGGGTCTCATTATGTTGCCCAGGCTGGTCTCGAACTCAGGCTCAAGTGATCCACCCATTGCAGCTTCCCAAAGTGCTGAAAATACAGGTGTTGAGCCACTGTGCCCACCTGGATAAGAATTTTTAAAGTCAAGCTTCCAAAAAACTCCACATTCTCTTTTGTGTCCTTGCAAGCCACTTACCGGGCCAAGGACAATTATTCCTTATCTCAAAGAATAAACCATATGACCTAAATGTTATCAATCTCTATAGTGACTGACACACTTTCAGTAAATGTTTCTATGTCCTTTGTCCTCCCGTCTCCTGCTTTTTCTAATGTTGAAGTTGGCACTGATTTTCCTTTCACCTTGGGACAAATCAGTACTAAAGAAACAGAAGTTTCTCCAGTGTGTACTGCCACATATTTCAACATTAAGTTATGAATAAATTCAAATCCAGAATCTTGGCAGCCTAACATTCTAGTTGCTTAACTGCTTAGCTCAATTTTGATTTATTTCATTTGGAAGAGCATAAGGCTCAATGTCCTACAAAAATGCAGGATAGCTCTGGATTTTTCAATAAGCATGCCAATTCTAAGCACTGTAAAAACCCGTATGATTAAAAAAAATTTTTTTTTAAATCATAGGACCATAGTACACTTAAGACTTAAATTCTTCATACATCTGACACTTTAGAAAAAAATCATTACCAATGCCACAAACCTAGTTTTTTCACTTTTTATCAGCTGCATTTAAGATTCATCACTAAAGACTGTTTTAAAAAATTAAAGCACACAAAAGATAACAAACACCTCAGAAACTTTAAAATTTTTTATTTAACAATGTACACTTATTGTCTCTCAATTTGATCTACAAATTTCTCAAGTTTTTTTTCTGATAAAATAAGTAAATCTGGGTATGGTTGTAGAGTGTTTGTAATTTATATTTTTAAAACACTGAACATGAAGTAAGACATCAATAAAGGAAGATCATCATGTAACTGACACTTCCTCAGAATCCATGACATCAGAAACAGCTATAGCAAATACCTAAGCATTTAGCAAAAGGGCAAATTTCTGGTCACTGTTCTTATATCTAGAAAAGACCTATCTTTTTGACTGGGCAAAGCAAACATTGAAACTTTTTTTTGAGAGGGGGAAGGGAAACATCCTTTAACATAACTGTACTCCACTTACTATCCATTCCCCCAGATTAAGAGGTAACTCAGCTCCTAAGTGCCTCTGTACAAGACAGAGAAATTACTTTGCTCTTCCAATACATTCTAAGACTGAACATAAGTGAACTACTGACAGATGCAAAGAGGAACCATAGCCATCCAAGATGATGCTTGCTACACGCTTGCCTTTCTGCCTTTTAAGGCCATGCAATTATGGGTCACCTTTTGAGTCTTAACTGGATGACTTAGTTTTTAACTTCCACTATTAATGAAGATACATATAGAAGGGTTTTGCTGTGTCCTCAAAGTCAACAACACACTTGAAGAAGTAACACTCTTCTGTATATAGAAAAAGCTATATAAAATGGAAATATTTATTTTATATGTAGGAGCATGGGGAAAAGCCATCAGTAATATCTTCTACTTAAACATATTAGCCTCTCCTACAAAGGTCCTGAAGCAATGACAAGAAAAAAAAAAAGACTTTATAAGTACACACACACACACACACACAAAGTAAAGCTATTTAGTACATGCAGACTGCAGCACTTGAACCAATTTCTACACTTGTTCTAATCAGATTAAGGAATTTTTGAAAAGATACACATTATCTTTAAAACAACCTGTGCTTTGATCTTACAAACAACAGAATAATTTTAATCTCAAATCAGTCATTCAGTAAACCAAATGTATGCTAAAGCAATAAAGGTAAAAAAGGCTATCCTACCTTTAAACCAGCTTTCAGACATAAAATTGTCACCAAGTTCCATGTGACAAAGGGTCTTTCATTTCAGTTTGAATTACTTTCCATTTCTATTTGATCAAATAAACCAAAATCTTACTAAGGAAGAGCATCCAATGATTTGTAAAGCTGATAAAACTGCCCTGTTTCAAGAAAAGCCCTTTAATAGATACAAGTCAAGCTCTCATTTAAATTGAACTTTATTAAAATAGGTGCCAGTTTTCCTCTCTCCTAGTTCCACTGATGAGCTAGCCCAGAACTATATAACTTTAAGCCAAGTTTCCAAAGATGGTAAAGCTAAGAACAGCAAAGTAATCAGGACAAATAGGTCACTTTTGGTAATGACACACAAATTAAACTTTCAACACATGTGCATAGCTTTATTCATCTACTTAGATCTAACCTTTTCACGGAGCTTCGGCAAAACTCGAGTGTGCAAAATGCATTTCTAAAACGTAATGCAAGCAAAGCTTTCACATTTACACTGGCAGGAAATACAGAGAGAAACTAACAAGTCACATTAGGGAGAATTCAGATTTTTTTTTTTAAATGACAAGAATTGCACAGTTTATTATTTTGAGACAATTGTTGCAGACTTAAATACTTAAAATTTTCTAAGCAAGGTGCTTTTAACAACAAAAATTTTTTAAGTTGGAAAGAGCTGATAACTTGGATCATAGCTCACACAGAATTCCAAATTAAAGTGGACTTCATTATCTCCCTACATTTTGCAAACAACGCTTTGTATAACACTTCTTTAAAACACTAAAGGAGACAGCAAGCTGAAACTTTTTTCAAAGCACACAAAAAATGGTGTCATCACATTACTTGAAGAAGGTGCTGAGGGGAGAAGAAAAGGGAGTGAAGAATCCTTTTACTATTTCCCACTACAGAACAGCCACTAACAGACTAAGAACAAAAAAGATACAACAAAAAAAGTAACAGTAAATCACATCCCCAGCTTATAAAATAGTTCCAGTTTGACAAGATCTATAACCTTAAACAGAGCACCAGTTGGGCAATAGAATGAGTATTTCATAATGCATAAAAATTAGTGAGGTGGTAAGAACCATCAACTATCTCAGGCATTACTACATGGCCTTTCCAATTTTTTTCTTTTTAATACTCATGCAAGGCACATTGATATAAAAATAGACCTCTGGCCAACAAATATATTAAATAAGCAAATTAAAATTTTGGCTTTGCAATAATATTGGCAACATCAAAATATAACCAGATAGCTTTGGCCCACACATCCTTCTCATATTCTTCCACCTCATTTGGTGTTTCCCACCCATTATTTCGGGTTCAACCACCTTCAAGTTTGGGTATGTGCTTGAGAAATGACTTTTCTTTTTGTCAAGTAGCATTCTTACTAAAGTTTTCCTTTGCTAAGTAAAAATATACAAGAGAAACAGAACAGTTGGAGTTTTGATTGATTTGAACTAAATCTGATTGGTTCAGGGCAGCATTATTTCTCCTCTATATACAAACAAAAATAAGTCCCCAGCTTACATAGACAAATGTTTTCTAAAAGATCAACAATAAATCAATGACACTAAGTCCTTTAAGCCATTCTTCTCAATTCCTCTTTCTGAGGCAGAGAGAGGGAGTAATAGAAACAAAGCTAAGATTTAAACTATTTTCAGTAGTAGAAGACATTTAAGGCCAAAAAGTGTACTATTAACAGAATTCTTATGTTCTTAAGTTATTGTCCTTCATAGGCCAATACCAGCTAAGAATTAGTTACTTGTACTGATTCCCTCCCAAAGAGAATTTTATAATTAACTCACTCTTGTTAGTGGCTGTGCTATAGGAAAGGTATCAAAGCAACCTATGGTATATGTATGATATATAGTAATGTAAAAAGTGCATCACATTCTTGATTTTCAGTTTCTCATAGCAGCAGCAGGATTAATCTAAGACAGAAAACAGTTGTATTTTCATTCTTAAAATGCAACACTATCTAATGAAATGTATTCAAGATCATGAAAGGATCCTCCTCTACGAAGGATAAATGAACACAGACTCTAATAATAGACAAACAGGTAAACTAAAGGCATTCATTCATATTTACATATCAAAACCACTTTTGTTAACACCAAATCTTTACATCTAGCAAAAGAAATAAGCATTTTAAGAATAAAACAGACATTACTAAAGCAGTATCCATTTTCAGAGCCTTTGATTAGCACCTGAGGAAAAAAGGGTATATGGAAAGCTATATAATTTGTCTCAAGTTAGTTTGTTGGTCTTAAGAGTACAACTTTGATATGCACTGAAACTAAAACTAAATTGGAAAATAAATGTTTGTAGCTGTTTTAATAAGGCTGTAGAAAAGGGATACTGGCCAGGCGTGGTGGCTCACACCTGTTATGCCAGCACTTTGGGAGGCCGAGGCGGGCAGATTGCCTGAGGTCATGAGTTTGAGACCAGTCTGGCCAACATGGTAAAACCTCATTCTCTACTAAAAATACAAAAAAAGTATCTGGGTGTGCACCTGTAATCCCAGCTACTCGGGAGGCTGAGGCAGGAAGAACTGCTTGAACCAGGGAGGTGGAGGTTGCAGTGAGCCAAGATGGCACCACTGCACTCCAGCCTGGGTGACAGAGCAAGACTCCATCTCAAAAAAAAAAAAAAAAAAGAAAAGAGAAGAAAAGAAAAGGGATACTGCAGTATTATAAAATGAATATAGCTGTTCCATAGTTTCTAGCCCATAACTGATTTACCATTCCCAGTAATGCAAAAGCAATATACCAATCATGCTGCACTGGGTATTTTTACTACGCAGACAACCGAAAATTCTATTCACACTATTGCTGGCATCCTTTTAACTACTCTAAGATCTTTCTTGAGCGGCAAAATAATGTGAAATTTAAAACTCAGTAAAGCAATGCTTTTGAGTGGAGCTAATGATTCATCACTCTCCCAGGTGGTCCTGGTTTCTCACCCAGGTGATGTATATTTTAAAAGAAACATTTATGATACCAAAACAGAAGCCCATCTTTTTCACCATGAAAGAATCTTGGCGCTCTGTTGATTAATTACATTAATGAAAATAACATTGACATGAAGAAGTAATGTTAAGCTATGTGCCTCTGGCAAGCTTAGAGGAGCTATTTATGCTTCTAGTCTTTTTTTCCTCTGCCTTTCCCTTTTTTAAAGCAAATTTTGTCGGGGGTAAGGGGAGAAGAGCAAATCCTACTTTTTCCTTTCAAATCCAACAGTTAAATCATGGGTAGGGTTATTAAGATACTACCCTATCAGACTCTACCTTGACTGCTGTGGCATCAACCGATCTGACCCTAAAGACCATTTTATTTGTCCTATAGCATAACTGTTCTGCACAGTTAACACATTTATACAAGAGGGATCAGCTGTTATTATTTGAGAATGTGGCCCAGTGGCATAACTATACTCATAATCCCTGGAAATTAGACTTTTAACCTATTTCTCTGACGAGAGCCTAGCAGGAATGACTCCCTTCTTATTTACAGTGGAATTAGCCATTTGATACATGACAACTTCACACTAAATGGCTTTTTTCTTTAAAAAAGTTTACAGCAATTACAAAAAATAAATCATTAGATGCTTCTGATGTGGAGAAGCAACAATCCTAACCACCAAGTATGAAACTAACGCTGCTATGTAATGTTTTTTGAAAATGTTGTATTGTGGACAACTCCCAAGGTTGAGGTTTGTCATATTTTCCCTAAAAACTGTTATTTGTAAAAATAATGCAGCACTTTTCCTTTATGAAGTTTCTGTAGATTAAGTAATGACTAGGTAAGCAGATGAATAAGGATAGCAAAATTCTAAAATGGAGAAACTCTCTGGCCATTTATTTCAAGGAAAAAACAAAAAAAACAAACAACCTGTCACTAAATTCCTAGTTATTGGCTATCCCCTTCTAGAAAGTAGGAGGAAGGGCTGGCTACTATATACTATAGATGCTGTAAATACTTATGTGAAGATTCATTACTAAGGAGGTTAGAGCAAAGGCTATGTAACTAACTTCAGTTTAGCAAAGTGGGGGTGAATAAAGACAAAGATAAATACACCCTGTGTATTTTGCAGGAAAAGGGGATTATTTAAGACACCTACAAGAGTGGTATGTGACACAGAAGCCTACAATAATCAAAACGGATTTAAAAAGAAATCTTTACTCATAATTAGTATCTTCATAGCTATTAAAAAAATAGGTCATAATTTCATTCTTAGTGCCATTTTTCAATACTACCCTTTTAAGGATTTAAACCACCTGACTTTTTTCTGTGTAATGAAAACAAATGGCACAAAATAAATACAAGTTCATTCTCTGAATACTAATGTCTTATACACATTCATTTACTAATTTTTAATATCTCCATCTTTCCCTCACACACTCAACACACACATACACACATGCACACACACAAACACACACACCCCTTTTTCAGTCTTTATAATGGAGGGATGTTAAAAATTCCCTCTAGACTGTATTTGGTTTATGCTACAGTACTAATACTCTGAGTTGAAGGAAAACTCTTTATACCAAACAATAACACACGTTATTTAAATGTGCTAAATTAATCACAGCTGAAGTTTGTTTAGAAGCTTACACAAAATAATCAGAAAACAGATCGACTTAAGATTCTTTTTTAATAAGTGCTCTGTAAGGAATTGTGTGAGGACCTAAGGAGAAAGATTGCAACAAATAGAGTTAAGTGTTACCAAACAGCACAAAGAGATTTGTCCCAAAGTCCTGCTTGTACCTAGGCAATTAAGTCTATTAACCTAATGCCCCCAAAATACTGACAGTTAATATGATGGGGCACTAGGGTTCTCAGAAAGTTAACAGACATTCCTAACTCTATACCTCTAACCATATAATCAAGGAAATTTCTGTGGCGAAATCAAAGTGAAATGTTGCATTGTTTCATTTAGAAGTGAGACTCTCAAAAACCTTTGGACAGACAGAGAAGGGATACATTCTCTTTTTGGCTTCTCTGAACACTGAGGCCTGAGGGATATGGGAGGAAATTAGGAAAGCAATAGCTTTCTACTAAAGACGTTTAATCAAGTGTTGCTTCTAAGTTAAAAAGCCCAATTCGGGTGGAGGCTGGGTTTGGTTTTTGTTTTTCCTTTTCAAATATATATCCATTCAACCTCTGTATGTCACAAACCCAGAAAGTTTCTTGTGAGTTGTGAGACAGAACTTTAAAACTCCAGGCAAGCAAAATGGACATTTAAAAAGAGGGAGTGGAGAGGGGAATCTGGCCCTAAGGCGACAAGTGGTTACACAAGGCAATTGAACACACAGCAGAACTTTAAAACCTGTAAAACAAACTGGAGCCTTTTTTCCCTTTAATCAACCTTATATGTCTTTTTTTTTTAACTTTTTGAAACTTTTTATTTAAAAAAAAAAAAAAAACACAAAAACACAGACTTTTCACTTCAGTTATGTGGTATGTTGCATTTTCCAGTTTGTTCAATGCTTTAAAGCTCAAGGATGCCTCTGCTTTCAATTGTACATGGGCCTGAAGCATCCTAGCTTTTGGCAAGCAGGCAGGAGACTCAACAAAAATCAAAATAGGAACAAGGCAGACTAAATGCAGGGCACATCTGTAAACATATTATACATTTGAAAATTACAATATCAGTAAAAGTGATACAGTTTACAGGTGAAATGAAACTATCTGGAACTGGCCTACCACAAGTTTCTGAACCTGGACTGATACAATAAGTTATTATATATATATATTATGTATAAAAAAAAGTTTTGTTTACATCAAGTGGAATTGGCAATCCATGCTCATACTTTTAAAAATCTAAGCAGGGCAGAAATCCAGACTAAAAAGATATTTACTCTATGTTGAGTCCAACAGCTTCTTTCATCAACTACTTGTTAAAAGCCTCAAATAATCAACAAAACAAGAAAACCCATCCATACTACAGTCACTCAAAACTGGACATTTCTTAAGCAAAGGGGTAGAGCAAAAGTAGTTACTTTCTCCCCAAATACCCCAGGGGATCCAGTCTACTTTTATCAGAAGACTACAACTCTTTATATAAATGCCCTGCTATTTTAACCTGTATTTGACATACATGGATATACTAATTTCTGTGTGTGTGATGTGATGCTGTGTCAGGCCAGACAACTTGTTTATTATGCTACTAACATCACCCAATCTCAATTGGACCCTTAATTTCTGCACATACACACACACAAATTTATTTTAGCATGCTATACACAAGCTGCAGTGCAACAGGATGGCAATGTAATGATAAGACAGGGCTACTGCTCTTCTCTGCCCCGAAGAAAATTTCCAGAATTTCACATTATTTTCCTTAAAAACCCATTTTGCTCTAGTAATAAAATATATTTATTAAGATATAATTAGAAGCTAATAAGCTCAGAAGTATAGCTTGCATGAAAACACACCTTCTATAGTCAGGGTTTAATACCTTCTCACTGGCTAAAAACATGAAAAGTTTTAAAGTTTTCATGGACTTTTTTCTTCTCCTTTTAGATTTTGCTGAGAAATTAAAAGAGAATTTACAGAAAGGTGTAAGTTTGTCTTATATGTCTGATGAAAAACAAGGAAAACAGCACATTTAGTGTTAGTGACAGAGAGCAAGTCTGGAGCACCTACAGTTGAAAAGCAGAATATATTTTTGCTCCCAGTTATACAATTACATTAAAATATGGGCACAGGAATATTTTCCAGATTGTATATCTAAGCCAATTGCTTGTTCTGCAACTTTTCTTTAAATGACACGCATGGATTCTTCAGTTGTTGAAGTCTAATATGTAACCAAAGCCAAGTTAACTATGTACCATCAACTATTCCAGAATTGTAGAACTTCAATGCCCTCCCCAATCCCCACCCCACGAAAAATAAAAGGAAAGAAAGAAAGAATTTCCCCAACACCCCACAGAAGCTGCTTAACTCCTGGCAAGACATGCAAATCATATTCGCTAAAAAAATACACCCTGCTAACTTCAAGGCATTTATCCAGCATTCTCGCAGGGCTTAAAGTAAAACCAAAAAGATCAAGGGAGGAGTGGGGGGAAAATGTTGAATCATTCTGGGTTCCCCGTGATTAGTGTATCACTTTAGTCACAGAACAAGATAGAAATCTTTTGAGTGGATTTGCCTTTCCAGTGGGTCATTTGTTGCCCAAGTTGATGACAGCAGGAACTTTAGAACCACACTTGTTAAGTCTGTATTCATTAATCACTTGCATTCACACTTAAAAACAAAAACTAACAAAAGAAAAAAAAAACCTATTCAGTACCGGAGATTAAATAACCATGTGTAGTCTCTTGAAATAAATTGATTCCTTAAGAAGTCTAATTACTTTCAGTTGCCTTTTTTTAAATAACTATATATATATATATATATATATATGTATATATATATATTTGTATATATTATCCTGTGATTCTACTTATGGTTCCTCTGCTGCGTTGAAGATCTAGGAGCATAAAAGCCTTGTGTCCCCCATGAACGGTGGCTCTAATGCTGCAGAAAGGTTACGAATAGGCAGTCTGGTCCTTCATTGATCTGGACTATCCATGGCTTCATTGTAAGTGATTATCCTTTTGGGATCTAGAGAGATGGTTGAAAAAATAAATAAAAATAAGATCTAGAATCTCAAAATGCCCATGGTCCAATAACAAATCCCAAATAATCATCACTTAAACTGCCCCCTTTTTATGAAAACAGAACTTCAAGCCTATTTCCTCTTAGTATTAACACATGTATGATCCAGTTTCTCGACCCAAAAGTAGTTGTTTGGAATTCCCATGAATTCCAAGTACCTGGTCCTCTAGCCAGTGAGGGCCTCAACTCCTAAAGATCAGAGATGGTTGAGTCCACTTAATAAGGGTTTTATGTACTTCTACTGATTACAAAAGCAGTGTAGTATTTGAAAACAGCAGCCACAGAAAAAAGCTTGTCACCAATAATCCAATATTAAAAGTAACACTTGGATTTTTCTTTTGCATTTTTCAGCAAATGAAGTGAAAATTTACTTTAACCAGTGTAGACTGTCTAACAAAGAACTATCTAAGTAAAATCTGTCTCCAAAAACTGGACAATTAGAGAGCAAAACTATCAATTCAGTCCTAACTAACACTTACTCAATTTCCCACAGTAACACACACCCTAATTCTCAGCAATAACAAATCTTTCAGATTCAAAACTTAAAAGTGTTAGAATGTGTCTGGTGGGCAAAGACTCCACCAGGGTTATTCTAAATTATTACTATTGAGCGGCTACATGCTCCCCTCTTCTGGAGGGGCCCTGTCTTTATTATATATATATATATATTTTTTTCTACCTATCCTAAGAACTTTTTCAAGTATACATGCTTAAAAATAAGGGGGTGGAGCAAATCAGTACAACTTGCCAACTAATGGAAAATTTTAAAGGCCTGAAAATAATATTGGAAGAACTCAAGTCTACTTCGGCCTAAGAATCAATCTAGTTTAGTCCGGAGATAGCAGCCTGCCATGAAGAGCATGCTCACTCCTAATAGTTAATGGCCATTTTACAGTAAAGACAGGTAGGTCTACTTCACAGGGTCTTTCCCTTTTTTTTTTTCAGACAAAGTTTTGCTCTTCTTGCCCAGGCCGGAGTGCAATGGCACAATCTCAGCTCACAACAACCTCTGCCTCCTGAGTTCAAGTGATCCTCCTGCCTCAGCCTCTACAGTAGCTGAGATTACAGGCGTGTGCCATCATGCCTGGCTAATTTTGTATTTTTAGTAGACGGAGTTTCACCATGTTGGCCAGGCTGGTCTTGAACTCCTCAGGTGATTCACCCACCTTGGCCTCCCAAAGTGCTGGGATTACAGGTGTGCACCACCGTGCCCAGCCTGCAGGGTGTGTTTTCTAGTCTATGTTTTTTTCATTTTTTAAATAAGATACACAAAAAGCAACTCCTGAATAAAGAGCAATGTTGGGAAATCAGGGGAATGTACATACTAGTCCTGCCACTGTCTAGCTTATAGAATCTCACTGGGCTTCAGTTTCCTAATACGTAAAGTAAGAAGAGAATTTCTTACACATTTTAAGTCCTGAAATTCTAGGAATTTCACATTCATCTGAAATTCATTTATATTAACTACTAAAGCAAATAAGGAGTAGGATATAATTCAGTTACATGGTTCTGAAAACCCAAATCTATTGTCAGTGCCTACTATAAAACTCTTACTTTATTTCATGTATTCCACAATAATCATATTTTAATATATTCAGGAAGAAGGTACACAATAATCAGGACAATCAATTTTAATTTCTAACTATCTTTTCAGAGAATATCCAGCCCAGATAAGGCTCCTATAATAGCTTGTATTTTTCTGAATTATGAATTTCAGTTCTCAGGCTATTTGTTGTTTACCACACAAATACAGAGAAAGACTAGCCAAAAGTGGAAATACTTACTCATGTTGGTTTCCTACATTAATAACATTTATGGTTTGTCTTACTTTCAAAACCAGGAGGGCAAAAAAAAAAATCATATCTTTATCTAGCAGGTAAAGACGACTTTCATCTATTCTTTTCACTTACAGTACTGCCCCATCCTCAGCAGTCATGTTATGGTAGTGTCTTTTTGTTGCTGTTGTTTTTTCATTTTCATATTCACCTCTTAATAGTATCACATTATTTTTTAATTTAAAAAATAGAGACAGGGTCTGGCTATGTTGCCCAGGTTGGTCTTGAACTCCTGGATTTCGGCAATCCTGCCTTGGCCTCCCCCAGAGTGTTGCAATATAGGCATGAGACACCCTGCCCAGCTGCTAGTGCCTTTTGATTGCAGTTATTAAATAACTCAAAATACAAAGTCTATTTGGTAAATTACTACCCATCTGTTAATCCCACCAAAAAATAATGTCCAGTGATTACTGTTTAGTGACATTTTACGTAATCTAGTCTTCCTTACCTTGCTTCTGCAAATTCCAAATAGATTCCATTTCTGCAAAGAAAGAAAGAGAATTACATACTAAGTTTTGGTGAGCAAAGTCTGAAGCTATGCTTTTCATTTTAAATCTAAAAAATCCTAGACTGATTACTGCCAGACTGGAGGTCGGGTTGAAAATGGCAAAATTCTATGAAGCTCAGACAAAGCATTCGCATTTTCCTAATTTTTTTTTTTTTTTGAAGAGACAGAGCAAGTGGCACAAACATGGCTCACTGCAGCCTGAAACTCCCAGGCTCAAGCTATCCTCCCACCTCAGCCTCTCAAGTGGCTGGGACTACAGCCATATGCCATCACACCCAGTTTTTTTTTTTTTTTTTTGGTAGAGACGGGTCTGTTGCCCAGGCTGGTATCTTAAACACTTGACCTCAAGCAATCCTGCCTCAGGCTCGCCAAGTGCTGGGATTACAGGCACAAGCCTGGCTCCTATAATTCTTAAGTGTCATCTAGATTATTATTATCTGAAATCAAACTGCCAGAATAATTTTGTCTTTACAAATTGCAAAGATATGCAAGAAGCACGCTACAGATAAAATACTTCTCATAACAGCTTACCATGATTTAAAAACACCAAGTACAGTCGGACGTGGTGGCTCGTGCCCGTAATCCCAGCACTTTGGGAGGCTGGGGGCCAGATCATGAGGTCAGAAAATCAAGACCATCCTGGCTAACATGGTGAAACCCCATCTCTACTAAAAATACAAAAAATTAGCCAGGCATGGTGGCATCTGCCTGTATTCCCAGCTACTCGGGACTCAAAAAAGACAAAAAATAAACAAACAAAAAAACCACCAAGTATTTCTTGGTTATCCATTGACTCCTCAATGAAGTGCCCAAATTTTTTGAACAAAGCATTCATCAAATTTAACTAATTAAAATTGATTCTTAATTAGTTTAACCATTCAGGCAAGTGGTTCTGACCGCTAAACCACATCTCTTATTTTAACCTATAAGGACAAAATGCCAACCCACACCCATTATTAATGGCACACAATCCTCATTCGTTCCAATTCCATCCAAAATGTCTACAATGTGCTTAGTTTAGCATCTTACAATAAGAAAACTATGTACATGTCCAAACTGTAGTGACATACACAGATAATGCAGTTAAAAACTCTACCTGTGATACACAAAAGCTTCAGGGGGCTATATATAGCCAACAGTAGTTGACTATTACACAAGAACCAAAGAATTGGACCTTGAAAGGAAATAGTCTACCTGGAGATTAAAACAAACCACTTAGGAATGAACTATAACAAACGTTAAGGATAAGCAGTCTTTCTGTGGTAATAAAACCAGTATTTTGAAAGGACAAAAGATTATTTTACCCCGTTTAACTAGTATGTGTAACTACATTCCAATGTAACAGCAACCAATTATAATTAAAGAAAAATAAAACTGAAATTCATTAAGATGGGATACATCTGGACTTGGGTTACAGTTAAAGCATAAATAATCCCTCTCAAGGACTAAAATAAGATACAGATCTAAAATTATGATTTCCTTATTGTATGTGTATGGATAGAGGCAGGGAATGGTAGAATCACACACTCTCTCCACTCCCCCAGCAAAAAATCAAAACTGTGCCATCTGTAGAGATGGCGTCTTGCTATGTTGCTCAGGCTGGTCTTTAACCCTTGGGCTCAAGCAATCCTCCCACCTCAGCCTCCCAAAGTGCTGGGATTATAGGCGTGAGCCACTAAGCCTGGCAATTTTAAAAAACATTTTCTGCAGTACTCTCAGCTTTTTGAAAATTTGTCAGATCTGGATATTTGGATCAACGAAAAATTCTGGATGAACAAGGTAATTATCCAGATAAAATCCCATTCAAGGTATCATAGTGATTCCCTGATTAAATCAAATCTGGGAGTGCAGAACAACTGCCAATTGTCCAAGCTTAGTTGTATGGTATGGCTATCAAATCTCTGTGCAGACACCTATCCAGAGAAAGGCAGAAAAATTCCCTTTCTCCTGAGACGTTTCAGAAGGGAAAAGAACTATAATCAATCTGATCTGGAAGGAAAAAAAAAAAAAAAAAAAAGATGACGCTCAGGAATTCTAGTTACAGAAATCACAGTTATACTCCAAAATAATTTTCTGATTAGTTTCAAATAAGGAATAGTTAAAAGGTCTTTATTATCTTACAAATTTCTGGATCCCAGAAAGGCCTATTAACTCCAAATATAAGTCTTGTCTTGATTGACCTACTGCAAAAAAATCGATCCAATACAACCAATATTTTTCATTTTAGTGAAAGCACAAAAATTTCACATTTTGCAGCAAATAAATTCCTGAGGAATTTTGTATATAGTAATTACTTGATACTCATTTTGTCTACTGCAAAGATAAACCTATATTTAGTTGTTTGTTGAAAAAAAAAAATTGGCCGGGTATGGTGGCTCACATCTGTCATCCCAGTACTTTGGGATGCCAAGGCAGGAGGATCACTTGAGGGACCAGCCTGAGTAACACACGGAGACCTTGTCTCTATTATTAAAAAATAAATGAAAAGAAAAAAAGAAGTTAGGCCAGGCGCGGTAGCTCACGCCTGTAATCCCAGCACTTTGAGAGGCCGAGGTGGGTGGATCACCTGAGGTCAGTTGTTCAAGACCAGCCTTGGCCATCACGGTGAAACCCCATCTTTAAAAAAAAAAAAAAGAAAGAAAAAGAAAAAAAGAAGTTAATCAAATCTTTCATGTTAGCCCCGCTGTGAGTAACATTTTCTTTTTTCTTCCTCACTGGAAACTCAACCCTGTCCCTGTTCTTTCCCCTGCTTTTTGAGAATACACTGCAGAGTCACAGTAACAACCACACTGCTTTAAAAATAAAGCAAACATACACATTTTAGAATACAGAAGACAAAACAACTAATTGCAAACACCCAAATTCTTTCTTTCTTTTCTTTTGTTTTTTTTAGAGATGGAGTTTCACCATGAAGGCCAGGCTGGTCTTGAACTCCTGATTTCAGGTGATCCACCCACCTCAGCCTCCCAAAGTGCTAGGATTACAGGCGTGAGCCACCACGCCTGGCCAAACACTCAATTTCTTTAACAAGCTGAAGATACTTCTTTACCTCAGCTTAAGGTTTTACTCAAATATTATGCATTTTTAAATGATTTACGGTAAGAAAACTTTATTACCCTTAAATGTAAGCTCTAGAGTAATGACTTATCAAATAGAAATAGAAATAGGGACGTATGATGTAGCTGTAAAACTAGCCATGAAGCAAGTCTAGCTTCTAACCAAGAAATAAATCAGCATAGGCCGGGCAAGGTGGTTCATGCCTGTCATCCCAGCATTCTGGGAGGCAGAGGTGGGCAGATTACAAGGTCAGGAGCTTGAGACGAGCCTGACAACATGGTGAAACCACATCTCTACTAAAAATACAAAAATTAGCCAGGCGTGGTGGTACACACCTGTAATCCCAGCTACCTGGGAGGCTGAGGTTGCAGTGAGCCCAGGTGGGGCCAGCACACTCCAGCCTGGGCAACAAGACTGAAACTGCCAAGACAGACACGACAAACATGACAGGAAGGGAAGGAGGGACAGAGGGAAGGAAGGGAAGGAAATATAGCGTATTTTCAAGTAATTCTGAATTAAGGTACTTAGAAGTCACTACCTTTTCAGTAGGCCCCTAATGAACTCTTCTCTGAAGCTAAAACAAACCAGTGTAAGCATATATCCAGACTACCCCTAAATAGAAACTCGAAACTTATGTTGTTTTCATTATTTTTCTGTTTTACTGTTCAACTTATTTTAATCCCATGTACTTTATAAGGGTAAAATATAAAATTCAAGTTGCTTGGAATGAAACTGCTACTACTATGACAGTAATAAGCAATTCCTGCTTTTGCTACTAGCCAAGATCATGCCACTGTACTCCAGCCTGGGCAACAGAGTGAGACTCCATCTCAAAAAAAAAAAAGAAAAAGAAATCAGCATTACCCGAAATGCTAAACTAAGAAGCGAATACAATTTCCCTTCCTGTTACTTAATAATGATTTCTTTGACTACTAGCAACTTCATTTCCTTGATCAAAATTTGTAAGTTTCCACAAAACTCAAACAAGGTTAGGATCAGAAAGCAAAAATGAATCAAATAGCATTTGCATGATGCTATGCTTAACCTTAACAAAACAAGAAACAACATCATGGATAGAACACAGAGGAAAGAGCTGACATTACATTTTGTCCTCTTTTAGATTATAAAAGTCTCAACTCAAATTTTGAATATGAAATGTGTTCGTTTGTGTATTTGATGTTTTGACTATTCTGGGAAACAGAACAAGTTAATAGTATAAAGAAGGCAATTTCAACTATACAAAATCATCATATACATACAAGTTGAGTATCCTTTATCTGAAATGCTTGGGACCAGAAGTGTTTTCGATTTTGGAATGTTTCCATTACACTATCAGACAAGGAACATTTCCTTTTTGAGCATCATGTCAGTATTGAAAAAATTTTGGATCTTAGATTTTCAGATTTGGGATACTCAACCTCAGTAGTTGATTTTTTTTTTTTTGAGACAAAGTCTCGCTCTGTCACCCAGGCTGGAGAGCAGTGGTGTGATCTCAGCTCACTGCAACCTCTGCCTCCTGCGTTCAAGCGATTCTCCTGCTTCAGCCTCCCAAATAGCAGGGATTACAGGTACATGCCACCATGCCCAGCTAACCTTTTTTTTTTTTTTTTTTTTTGGACAGTCCTGCTGTCACCCAGGCTGGAGTGCAATGGTGAGATCTCGGCTCACTGCAACCTCTGCCTCCCAGGATCAAGGGATTCTTCTGCCTCAGCCTCCCGAGTAGTTAGGACTACAGGCGCAGGGTGCCACCATGTCTGGCTAATTTTTGTGGTTTTAGTAGAGATGGGATTTCACCATATTGGCCAGGCTGGTCTCAAACTCCTGACCTCATGATCCATCCACCTTGGCCTCCCAAAGTGTTAGGATTTCAGGTATGAGCTACCACACCGGCCAATTATTGTATTTTTAGTAAAGACGGTTTCCCCCCATATTGGCCAGGCTGGTCTCAAACTCCTCACCTCAGGTGATCCACCCACCTTGGCCTCCCAAAGTGCTGGGATTACAGGTGTGAGCCATCATGCCCAGCCTTGATCTTTTAAATCTGCTTTCTACACACACACACACACACACACACACACACACACACAATCTAACTTGCCAGTTCTTTTTGAAGAGTTATCACAGCATCTAATTATGTAAATATTTATTGAAAAATACCCACAGGGCCAGACCTCATAAAACCTAAGTAAAAGTTTTTGCTCTTAAGATATACCCAAGTAAGCAATTTTGTTAAAATTCTGTATTTTAAACACCACCCAATCTGAAATTTCTTAACATCAAAACTTACAAATATTTAGCTATGCCACTCAAATGAATTCATGTTAAATTTTCTAGGGCAGACTTTCTATATCTGCTTGTGTAATACCTACCACAATGCTTCCTATAGTGAAATGTCCAGTTATCCACAAGTTCTTAATTCCAAGCTGATCAAAATAATAATAGTAATAATAATAATAATAATTACTACTTACCAGTCTCAGGGTATAAATGGAAAACAAAAAAGAGTCTGCCCTCTGTGAGCTTATTTTAGTAAGCAACTTCATTGGGAGGGTTGGTTATCAGTAGAAACATTAACAAAATGAACAAAGGCTGGTGGTAGGTGTGTGCCTTAAGGTGTGTTTGAGCAGGGATCAACAAACAGTTATTATCTACCATCTGTTTTTGCAAATAAAGTTTTAATGGGGAGCAGGTGTGGTGGTTCACACCTGTAATCGCAGCACTTTGGGAGGCAGAGGCCGGAGGATCACTTGAGCTATGATCATGCCACTGTACTCCAGCCTGGGCAATAAAGTGACACACTCAAGTCTCTAAAAAAGAACAGTTTTAATGGAACACAGCCACACCCAGTGTATGTACCATCTATGACTGCTTTTGAGCTACAATGCAGAACCAAGTATAGCAAAGACCCTATAGTTCACAAAGCCTAAAATATTTACTCTCTGGCTCTTTATACAGTAAGTTTACTACTGACCATGCTTTAGTGGCCACAGGTAATTCAGTAAGTCTGAAAGTCACCAAGAATGAGAGATTTAGAGAAAGAACATTATTCAGGGGACAGAGTAAAAAGCTATATATGAAATAAAGTTTGCTATTTAATCATATAGGTGAAGGGAAGCCACTGAAGAAATCTGTTATTGTACTAAATATTGATGATTCTTCTAGGCAATGAAGAGAACAGATGAAGTGACAATATAGAGTCTCCAATAAATGTTAATTAAGTCAAGAAATGAAGACAGTATCAGAGACAGAAAAGAAAAAAATGCAGATCTTAGAGAAATGGCCCATATAATCTAATGACAAAAAATTGGGTTAATGCTAATTCACTAAGGGCAGGAAAGAAAAAGGTTTTGGAAGAGAATGAATTCAATTTTATATACACAGGACTGCAGTGGTGATATCAAATATACAAATGGTCTGAACTCGGTTTTTTTTTCTTTGAGATGGAGTTTCACTCTTGTTGCCCAGGCTGGAGTGCAATCTCGGCTCACTGCAACCTCCACCTCCCAGGTTTAAGCAATTCTCCTGCCTCAGCCTCCCAAGTAGCTGGGATTACAGGCATGTGCTACCACATCCAGCTAGTTTTTTGTATTTTTTTGTAGATATGGGGTTTCACTGTGTTGGCCAGACTGGTCTCGAACTCCTGACCTCAGGTGATCTACCCACTTTGGTCTCCCAAAGTGCTGGGGTTACAGGCGTGAGCCACTGCACCCAACCTTTGAAGTCTTAAGCCTAGTATATACGCTAACAGAACTGGACAAGATTACCCAGGGAAACTGATATAACATGAAAAGGGAACTCAACGAACAACATCTGAGAAACGGAAAATGACCCAGAAGGGTTATAGCGAAGGTATAGGATATAAGAGTGGGAACAGTCAAATAAATTCAAACTAAGGAATTTACAGAAGAAATGTTCAAGTCTGGTAAATCTTAACCAAAGGTAAGACACTTTCAACTTTCTAGTCATCTCTTTTTCTCTAACCCAATGTCACTGCCCTGGCTCAAGTAGTAGCATCTTACGAACATTTATACAGTTGCTTTTTAACTGGCCTCTTTTGCCATTACTCAGGCCTCACTTGTGTTTTAAAACCTGGCTAACCATTCTTTCTCTTTAAAAATATAATCTGCAAGTGACCACACTGCTCAAAACTTTTCAATGGATTCTCACTGCCTGTAGAAAAAGCTAGTAGCACTGTAAAACTGAATCTGTGTCTCCTAGCACTTGACACAGTAGCTAGTATATCAAGAGACAAATTAGATGACTAAGTTAAAGGACTTTAAACTTGTACCATTCACCTTCGTTTAAACAAAATGAATGGCTGGCAATCTTCAAACACTGATTTCCTCCACCTAAGGTAATCTTACTCTCCTTGCACAATAAACAGTCTAATGTCCACTTCTTTTTGGAATCCTGACTACCCTTCTCTCACCCTGCCCCCACCTTAGGGGTTCCAACTACATTTGGCACAACCTCAGCTCATGGCAGCCTCCACCTCCCAAGTTCAAACGATTCTCCTGCCTCAGCCTCCCGAGTAGTTGGAATTACAGGCATGTGCCACCACGTCCGTCTAATTTTGTATTTTTAGTAGAGACGGGGTTTCTCCATGTTGGTCAAGCTGGTCTCAAACTCCTGACTTCAGATGATCCGTACACCACAGCCGCCTGAAGTCCTGTGATCACAGGAGTGAGCCACCGTGCCCGGCCCAATACATATATATATATATATTTTTTTTTTTTTTAGCAGAGATGGAGGTTTCACCATGTTGCCCCAGGCTGGTCTCTAACCCCTAACCTCAAATGATCTGCCCTCCTTGGCCTCCCAAAGTGCTGTGATTATAGGTGTGAGCCACTGTGTCCAGCCAACAATAGTAATATATTTCTTTCCATATATGTTTCCCTATTAGACCAAGTTTCTTAATAACATAAACCCTCACCTTTCATCTATTTAACACTACTGCTTCCCACAGTGCTTCAATATGTACATACTGATTTTAATAAATACTATTCATAAATCATCCAGGAAGTAGTAATATAACTGTAAACAGTACTAGGTAGACCCATTTGGCATTGCTCACACTCAAATTGTTTTCATCTACAAAAACAGCTATTTTATATGGTCAAACCAAACAGATACAGCATTTAATTATTAAATCCCTCAAGGAAAAAGACTGAAGCTAAGAGGGCTAAATAAAGCCAACTAGAAGCTTATTTTTTCCATTTAAAATTGAATGATACTATTGTCTCAGCCAAAAGAACATTTGCTTGTTTTTTGGAGATGGAGTCTTGCTCTGATGCCCAGGCCTGGAGTGCAGCAGCACAATCTCGGTTGACTGCAAACCTCTGCCTTCTAGGTTCAAGAGATTCTCCTGCCTAAGCCTCCGGAGTAGCTGGGACCACAGGCATGCACCACCATGCCTGGCTCATTTTTAAATTTTTAGTACAGAAGAGGTTTCACCACACTGGCCAGGCTGGTCTCAAACTCCTGACCTCAGGTGATCCGCCCACCTCCGCCTCCCAAAGTGCTGGGATTACAGGCATGAGCCACCATGCCCGGACCTACAACATCTTTTAAAAAATAACATCTAAATTAAATGGTTCCCCCAGATAATACAGAACAAATCAAACATAATGCCAAACAAACTGACACCCACAATTGAGAACTCCAAATCAATTTATCACTAATCATGCCTTCCAATCCTTTATTAAGCATTTTAGATCAAATTCTGTAAAATTTGGCAAGGGTGGTGACCTTGTAAATCAAACTTCTGCTTTTCCTCTTCTAATTCAGATTTGCCCACCTTTTGGATGATTACAGGCTATTACACCATGTTTTGCTGCTACTCTGATTTCCTTTTTCTCAACCAGTCTACCATACTTGCATCTTCTTTTACAAAGAAGCTTGTCAGAAATCTCTACCACCTTTTACTTTTTCAGTTTGACAATACCCAGAGAGAAATACAGCATGTTTTCAGGTCAGGCGTGCAGTGGCTCATGCCTGTAATCTCAGCATTTTGGGAGGCCAAGGTAGACAGATCACCTGAGGTCAGGAGTTTTGAGACAAGCCTGACCAACATGGTGAAACCCTGTCTCGAATAAAAACACAAAATTAGTTGAGTGTGGTGGTGCATGCCTGTAATCCCAGCTACTCAGGAGGCTGAGGCAGGAGAATCACTTGAACCCAGGAGGCAGAGGTTGCAGAGAGCTAAGATTGGGCCATTGTACTCCAGCCTAGGCAACAAGACTGAAACTCTGCCTGAAAAAAAAAAAGAAAGAAAGAAAGTAAAAAAGAAATACAGCATGTTTTTAAGTAATTCTGAATTAAGGTACTTAGAAGCCACTACCTTGATACCTTTTGAGGCAAGGGGAAAAAAAAAATGAGCCACTACCTTTTCAGCAGGCCCCTTAATGAATTCTTCTCTGAAGCTACAACAAACCAGGGTAAGCATAATCATCCAGACTACCCCTAAATAGAAACTCAGAACTTAAGTTGTTTTGGTTATTTTTCTCTTTTTTACTACTCTACTTATTCTAATCCCATGTACTTTATAAGAGTAAAATATAAAATGCAAGTTGCTTAGAATGAAACTGCTACTACTGTGACAGTAATAAACAAGTTCTGCTTTTGTTACTACCATTATAATAGTGTCTGCTCTTCTTACAGCATAGATGGTTATTTCCCTCTCACTTATGATTTAAGCTAGTGAAATCTGGAAGTTAAATTTTAAGTTCCATAAATTCCTTACAAGTGACCTTTCAGACCAATATCAAGGTGAATTTATTATTATTGTATTCATAAAGCAGACATAATGAGACATCGAGCAGCCAGTATGGGTGCTAAACAGCCAGTATGAGTTCTCTCCCTGGGAGAAAGGGGACCTTATACCATCTATCAAGAATTATTTGTTATAATTATGTGCAACATATACAAATATATCTCCAAAAACAGGGATCCCTTCCAAATCTAGGGAATACAACCAGGGCTAAAACCAAAGCGAATCTTCTTAAAACTGTCAAATTTGCAGGCACACATTAATAAGATTATTAGACAGGCAGCTGTGATGTCACAGGCATTCATGAAGCAACTGCAATAAAATGCAGTAAACATGAAAATATTTATTCGCATTGTTTAGAAAATTTAATATTCAGATCCTTCTGTGAACAAATGTCCAAACTGTACACATAGTCCCTGTCCATTTTATGGATTGATCATAATTTGTCTCTTCATACCCTGTTTCCCAAATCTTGTTGATATAATCTCATCTGTTCCCTTATGCCCTTTCCCTATATTTTTAAAAATTCAGATCATTTACATGGTTGAAAACACAAAGCACAAGATCTTTATTATTATACCACTGCCTGTACTATCTTCTAGTCACCAGAAAAATGGCTTCCAATCTACCCAAATTGGTGCCATATTAATCTACCTCAACACAGAACTGTAAGCAATTGCTTAATACCAACTCAGTTTGTTTTTGAGATAGGGTCTCACTCTGTTGCACAAACTTGAGTCCAGCAGCATGATTATGGCTCACTACAGCCTTGACCTCTCAGGCTTGGTGATACCCTCTCCATCTCAGCCTCCACATGCTACAATGCCCAGCTAATGCTTAAAATTTTTTTGTAGAGATTGGGACTCACTATGTTGCCCAGGCTGATCTCAAACTCCGGGGCTGAAGCAATCCTCCTGCCTCAGCCTTCCAAAATGCTAGGATTACAGGCGAGAGCCACAGACTACTTTTATTTTTGTTTTTTAAGATGAAGTCTTGCCCTGTCTCCTAGGCTGGTCTCAAACTCCTGACCTCAGGTGATCCACTTGCCTTGGCCTCCCAAAAGTTCTGGGATTACAGGTGTGAGCCATGCCCGGCCCCCAGCCTATTTTTAAATGAATAGACGAAAATGTCAGCATTTCAAATGCTTCATATCCTCCAATACAATAATAGCCATGTAAAACAGATCAACCTAGTTTAAATTAGCACTTTGACTAAACACACAGCTCATATCAATTATTCTTATTTCAAAAGACTTGGCTTCAAGTGACTTTCAACCATTTCAAAATCAAGTTTATCTCAAGAAGTTAGGACCTAGTGTTCAAAGATTTTAAAATCAAGTCAAAGAGAGTCAGAGTCTTGCTAAGCATTCTGAGATAACTACTTTGAAGGAGGCACAGTTTTATGTCCCACTTATGTATACCAAGAGCTATCACTAAGCCAGGCATGGTGCCTCACGCTCGTAATCCCAAAAGTTAAGGAGGCTGAGGCAGAAGGATGGCTTAAGGGCAGGAATTCCAGACCAGTCCAGACAACATGGGTGGTGGTGCGTACCTACAGTCCCAGCTACTCAGGAGGCTGAGCTGGAGGGATTCCTTAAGCCCAGGAGTTCAAGGGTGCAGTGAGCTAGGATCGCACTACTGCATTCCAGCCTGAGTCACCAGGTGAGACAGTCTCTTAAAAAAGAGCCATCACAGCCAGGTGTGGTGCCTCACGCCTGTAATCCCAGAGCTTTGGGAGGCCGAGGTGGGCAGATCACTTCAGGTCAGGAGTTTGTGACAAGAGTGGCCAACATGGTAAAACCCCGTCTCTACTGAAAATACAAAAATTAGGCCAGGCACAGTGGCTCATACCTGTAATCCCAGCACTTTCAGAGGCAGAGATGGGCGGATCACTTGAGGTCAAGCATTCAAGACCAGCCTGGCCAACATGGCAAAACCCCGTCTCTACTAAAAATACACTTAAACCCGGGAGGCAGAGGTTACAGTGACCTGAGATCGCACCACTGCACCCTAGCCTGGGTGAGAGAGCAAGACTCTGTCGAAAAGAAAAGAAAGAAAGGAAAAGAAAAGAAAAAAGAAAAGAAAAGAGGGAGGGGAGGGGAGGAAAGGGAAGAAAGGAAGAAAAGTTAGGACGGGCATGGTGGCCCACACCAGTAATCCAAGCGCTTTGGGAGGCTGAGGCAGGAGGATCCCTTGAGGCCAGGAGTTCGAGACCAGCCTAAGTAAAATACTGAGACACCATCAAGATTTTTAAAAATTAGCCAGGCATTTCGGTGCACACCTGTGGTCCCAGCTACTCAGGAGGCCGAGGCAGGAGGATCACTTGAGCCCAGGAGTTCAAGGCTATAGTGAGCTATGACCACACCACTACACTCCAGCCTCAAGACCCTGTCTCAAAAAAAAAAAAAAAAAAAAAAAAAGTTAATAGTGTAATACATATCAAAATAGGCCAGGCATGGTGGCACACACCTGTAGTACTAGCTACTTAGGAGGTTGAAGAGGGAGGAGAGCTTGAGCCCAGGTCCAGGCTGCAATGAGCTATGATAGCGCCACTGCACTCCAGCCTCAGTGACAGAGTGAGATATCCTGTCTCTTAAAAAAAAAAGTCTAAAAGAAAAATCCCAAGAATTAGAATCCACACAAATCCCCCTTTTTAAACTCTTTTGTATTTTCACTTCATACCCTCAGTTGTACTTAACACTCAAATTTTAAAAAATATATAGTATGTTTAAGGTTCTAAGTAACCGTAATCTAAAAACTTCCTGTGGTCGGGTATGATGGCTCATGCCTGTAATCCAACCACTTTGGAGGCCAAGGCAGGCGGATCATCTGAGGTCAGGAGTTCAAGACCAGCCTGACCAACATGGTGAAACCCCATCTTTAAAAAAAAAACTTCCTGTATTAAAAAAGCCCTTGTCAGAAGCTGCCACCATGCTCTTGGACTTTCCAGCCGCCAAAACCTTGAGTCAAACAAACACATTTCTTTACCAGGTGCAGTGGCTCACGCCTGTAATCCCAACACTTTGGCAGGCCGAGACGGGCAGATCACAAGGTCAGGAGTTTGAAACCAGCCTGACCAACACGGTGAAACACTGTCTCTATTAAAAACACAAAAATTAGCTGGGCATGGTGGTGCACGCCTGTAATCCCTGCTACTCAGGAGGCTGAGGCAGGAGAATCGCTTAAACCTGGGAGGCGAAGGTTGCAGTGAGTGAAGGTCTCACCACTGCACTCCAGCCTGGGTGACAGAGTGAGACTCTGTCTCAAAAAACAAACAAAAACACCTTTATATAAATTAAAACAAATACCTAGTGCAGCATTCCTAAAGAAGTGACATAATGCACCCTCTTACCCACTATTTCCAAATTAAGTTGCTGAAGGACTTATTTTTGAAATCAGGAGAAATGCAGAGAACTTCCAATTTTAAGCCCAACTTCAACTCACTTAGAGATTACTACTGATTTGAAGACTACACTAAAGCACTAATAACACACATGTTCTTAAAGGATAGTCCAGTAAGCCCAACTGATTATTACTTCCTTTAGAGTTTAACTAAAAAAAAAAAATAAAAAAAAAAAAAAAAAAAAAAAGCCTTCACTTACAGACCTTCAAATTTAATTTAAGTAAAGAAAAATGAGTGGGCCAATGGACCACTAATGGACCAATCAACATTTGGCAGGAATTCAAAGAACTTGCTACTTTGGAACCTAATTGAACTGAATATTATTTATTGTTTAGGGGGGAAAAACATTGATGCCAATCTGATTAATCTCCAGTCATGCCCAAATACAAAACTCAAGATGATGCACTTTACCTAAAGCAAACTTTTTCATTAACACCAGCAAAACTAAATATAACTGCACCTATATAAGGGTATTCAGCTCATCTAAATGCCACTGATTTAATATTTAGTTAGCCCACGGATAGGGAAAATGCATACTGAGTAAATACAAGTTAACATTACCATTTAAAAATAACCCGCAATTCACATAATGGAAATTGTACATAAAACTATTCAGAGACCCTGTCTCCAAAAAAAAAAAAAAAAAAAAAGCGTGGGATATATTCCGTTAGGTGACTATTTAGTAGTTTCATGTCACCTAATGGAATATATCCCACGTTTTTGTTTTTTTTGAGACAGGGTCTCTGTTGTCCAAGCTTGAGTACAGTGGTGCAATCATAGCTCACTGCAGACTTGCCTCCCAGGCACAAGTGATCCTCTCTCCTAAGGCCTCCCAAGTAGCTGGGACCACATGTCGTTGCTCAGGCTGGTCTCGAACTCCTGAGCTCAAGCGATCCTCTCAACCTCTGCCTCTGAAAGTGTTGGGATTACAGGCATGAGCCACTACATGTGGCCTACTACAACTTTTTTGGAGGTAGTAACAGAACATAAGACAACCAGATATCCTCTCAGATTCACACAATTATCATCAGTACAAAATACTTTGGTAAACAATTTCTCATATAGTCCAGAGGGCAGATGGCACAGAAAACAATACCAAAAAACGCAATTCTCCTGGCACAGACTAATATGTAATAAATGTCTTAAAAAACTAAGCATTTCTCTTTTTCCCTAACTTTCCTAAAAACAACCAATTCCTGTATTTACCTCCAAAGAGTAGAGCTGGAGAGCAAGTGAAATCAGGTAAATTTTATGTGAGGATTCCTGTTCTTAAACTTCCATTAAGCAATTCTACTACTTACTTCCATTTTTAAGGAAGAAAAATGATATTAAAAGGACATCTGTTTATTATACTAAATGTCTTCCAGCTTGCAGATTAGGAAAGAAAGGTATTCAGGCTAGGTAATTTGCTTAAAAGTCACATAAATCGGTTTGTTATTAATCTCTGAGGCAATGATTTCTTCCAGGGAGAATATGGTAATCTCATTCCCACAATCTGGTATGTTACCCCTTTGCTGCAGTTTCAAGTCACTGACTAAACGAGCCACTGTTAAAATGGGAAAGTGCACTATGTATTAAGTGTGTACATGCATGCATGGAGTATAGATTTCTGTTAAGGGAGGAAGATGTAAGAAGGAATGGGAAGACTGAAACCCACTGTTCTCAAAAGCAAAAGGATACAAACATCATTCACTAAACTTCATTATTTGCTCTAAGGATTTAGATTACAGTTATGCCATACAGCAAATTTTTCTTTAAGACATAAACCACATTCTAATAGTTATTAGCATGAGGCCAGGTGCGGTGGGTCACACCTGTAATCCCAATACTTTGTGAGGCCGAGGTGGGTAGATCACCTGAGGTCAGGAGTTTGAGATCAGCCTGGCCAACACAGTGAAACCCCATCTTTACTAAAAATACAAAAATTAGCAAGGCATGGTTGCAGGCACCTGAAATCCTAGCTACGCTGGAGGCTGAGGCAGGAGAATCGCTTGAACCTGGGAGGTGGCAGTTACAGTGAGCCAAGATCACACCACTGCACTCCAGCCTGGGTGACAAGAGGGACACTCCATCTCAAAAAAAAAAAAAAAAAAAAAAAAAAAAAAA